>JAHRHJ020000495.1:0-68876 GCA_019776745.2 Taxus chinensis | reverse complement strand
TTTGAACCTAAACCTAAACCCTAAAACCTTAAACCCCGAAGGCCTAAACCCTAACCATAAACCCTAACTCCGAACCCTAAACCCTAAATCCTAAACCTCATAAACCCTAAAACAAAAAACCCCCCCCCCCCCTACATCTAAAGCAGTAACCTTGAAACTGAATGGTGAACCCTGAAACCTAAATCCTAACCCGAAACCTTAAAAACCCTAAAACCATGGGCCTAACCCTAACCATAAACCACAAACTGAAGCCCTAAAAACCTAAACCAACCCTAAACCCTAAACATTAAATCCTAACCCTAAAACCTTACCCTAAACCCTCAACCATGAGACCATAACCCTAAACCCTAAACCCTGGACCCCTAAAACCTAAACCTAAACCCTAAACCCTAAAACCCAAAACCCTAAATATTGAACCCAAAACCTAAACCCTAAACCCTAAACATTAATCACTGAACCATAAACCCTACACCGAAACCCCTAAATCCTAAAGCACTACACTCCTAAACTATAAAACCTAAAAACCCTGAGCCCTAAGCCCTAAACCTAAATCATAACCCCTTAACCCTGAAACCAACCCTACGCTATAAACCTAAACTCTAAACAGTTATCCCCGTTTTTGAGTTCACAACGAAACATCGGATACCCCTACAAATTTTTGAAGGATTTTGCATTATGAACCATCTTTTCGGAAAATCGGGTTTTCGGGTGTTTACTACACCGCTTGACCTAAGTTTTAACATTGCTTTATGTCTTATGACCCGAAACCCGAAACGCCCCCCGCCTTGCAATGGGAAATCCTTTGTAATTGGGTTTTCGAAATTCAACTCATCGAACATACTTGAGTTAAACATGCTTTGTTCCGGCGTGACTTCCGAAACCCGAACCCCCGCCTTGTGTTAAGACAAGCCTATCTTTGTATTCGGGTTTGCGTAACTCTAACGCATCAAGGACATTCATGTTCCACACATGTTTTATATGCGCCATGTTCTCTGAATTCCGAAGTCCGCTCAAAATGCCTTTGTAATCGGGTTTTCCGGAAGTTCATGCATCGGAACATTCAATGATTCAAAACATGGTTTTGTGCTCCCACATGTTTTCCGAAGCCCGAAACCCGAAATGGCACTAAATTTCCTCCGTGTCGGGTTTTCGGACTCCTCCACATGCTGATGTGGCATTCATGGCCGAGTGTCGGGTGAGTTGGCACGTGCCGAGCTGAAGCGTATTATTACTGATTTTCTTATAAATAACGCGGATTTCCACCGTCATTCTTACCGTTCATTTTTTAATCATATTCGTGGATTTTTCCGCATGCTCTTTTGCTCCTTCTCTTCTTCCGCTCCCAAACCCGCAAACTCGGGAACTCGCGTTAAACCGTACCACCACCCCAGACTTATATTTTGTTTTCGATTTTAAAAACCTGTCCTCGAATTGAGGTATTTTTCGTTCCTTCTTATTGCTTGATGTTTTCTTTCTTTGGATCGAGCTGTCTGTATTTGTCTTTTCCAATTTCTTGCCAGTTGTTAGGGTTTTTCTTCCTTCTTCTTTCTGTGTTGTATTGGAAAGGGTTTTGGGTTTTTTAGGGTTATTTTCTTTTTGAGACGATCATTGGTGTTGTTCCTCCCAAATTTCATACTTGCATATGTATGGAATAATGAAGAACAAAAAAAAGGAAGTTTGTGTATTAGAAATTCAAGGAAAGACTCTGTTTTTTGTTTCCCCGGCTTTTGAAGGTTGGTGTTGGGCAGATTCAAAGTCCGAGAACATTGGATCTCGCATGATGGGTTTCTCAATCATTCCGACTCACACTAAGTGCCAGGCATCTCCTAGTTCCGTCATCGAAAGGGTGGTGCCGGGTTTTCTCCTGTTTCCGCCATTGAAAGCAAGTGTCGGGTTTCATCCACCAAGATTCCGACATATCAGACCTGTCGGGTTCTTCTTCTCTTCTTCGACGCTTCAGTCACTCAGGTTTTTCAGTGTGCATTGCATCCTCCGAGTTCCTAGCCTTTCTCCTTCCAATATTCTTCCATGTCTGATCCTGGTTTTCATCCATGAGAAGCCGAAAAATCTAGCAGGATGAAATACAAATTTAAGAAACCGAGAATCCCCCGTCATATATTGAACTGTAATTATGATATCAGGGATACTGCAAATGGGCAACATAGATATGGATTGACTTTTTGGAACAGGGTGAAAGAGTTCTTCTCAAACCCCATGGATAGGTGGCTTTAGCTAATCTACGTGGCTTGCCCCTTGGGCAGCAGGCTTCCCCATGTCCGCCCAATGTCCCTAGTTTTGTTTTGGCGTGTGTCATCCAGCTACGACCTCAGCTTCTCATTCCGTAAGGAATCTAGGCTGGTGGAAGTAGTTCTAAACTAGATGGGGCTTATTTTGAGATCTCCTGAAACAACTACCAAATTGTGAAGAGATGGGGCCCTAGACTCAATTAGTTCCGGCTCAGAAGGCCTGGCAGTAACCAGGAAAATGGCATTATGGGATGTCAAATAAGAAGTGTTCTTGGTCAAGGCAAAACAATTAATATCTAGATTTCCAGAACTATCCCTAGATCTGATTTCATACAAGAAATCACTATAGTTCCCCCTACTGAGCCAGGTTTTTGGCTTTGTCGGATCAAATTTATTTCATGTATTGAGGTACCAATTGTATGGTCTCCACCATCAAATAGCACAAGCAAGGGATTGACTGGGGACCCTTATCGTGCTGAAATTGATTCCCAGATGACGACGTCCTGTCGACCACCGTGTCAAGTTTTATCTGTTCTCATATGTGGCCTATGCAGCAGCTGGGATGAGGAGCTATCCCGAGCTGGAGACTAAGGAACAGAACGACAAATCCAGTCTATAAGTATTATCCTCAAAGTAACGAAAAGTGTCCAAGATCATTTTAGGAGGGTACTGAATGCATTTTTTCTACAGAACATCTGCCAATGAACCCAGGGACTGAAGAAAGACCAAGGGTCTCAACGAGGCATGGGCTGAAGTTCTACATGGTATGTATCTTCTTCTTCTTGCAGTTCAGATTACCTACCTGTCAACGGTCATGTACTCTGGAGAGCCTTTCCGTCTACCCTCGCGATCAAGGGGATAGATTATATTTGCTAGAATTGGTCACATCTATTGGATTTTCACAAATGCCCACAGAGCAAGCATAAGCGCATATCCTTCCAATTTTTTTTTCTATGGGGAGATATACTTTGTGCAACAGTGGGCAAAGCCAAAAATGTGAATGTGAACTCAACACAGGAGAAACTAAAGAAGCATATGAAGTCTCGGGATGGTTTTTGACATCGGGAGTACTTAGAACCACCCACGGATCCTACCTGCCCGGCCCGACATTGAGGATATATCTGTGGATCTGCGTAACGAAGTTGCAGTTTCACGAGAAAATAAATAGTATGTTAACATTTAATGAGGATGCAGAGCGAGAGCTTTCTATTTCCAATGGCACAGACTGACAATGAAAGGTGGTTGGATATGTCCTAATGGCTTAATGAAATCGATACGTTTTCCCGCCTATTGATTGGTCGGCCAGCGACAAAGCCTCTATCACAGATAGGTCGGTCTTCTCATTCTTGCTCCGCACCCAAAAAATGGCTCTCTTCTTGGGCACAGAATTTTAAGGCATGACAAGTGTTTTTCCAAAGTGGCTAATGGGAGGTGGGGCCCTCCCAAAAGAAAAAGACAAAGAATCTTCTGGGTGTCTATAAAAATTCAAGGATGAGATTTCCCACGAAGACTAAAAAAGACAAATCTCTTCATTGTCTCTCCATCTCAAACGTGGTTTTGTCCAGAAATCACCAACACCACCCGAAATAGGGAGGATTATTTAGACGGAGGAGCCATCTCTTGACTTCACCAGTTGCTATTGCATCAACTAAGAGGACCTTATCTCTTCGCATTCACGGACTTTGGAACTGAATCTATCTTGCCTCCCCTCCCCCTCAACAACCACTTCAGCCTCCTCATTCCCCATCCACTTCCTCAAGTATGGCAATATTTCTCCAGGCTCTCACCACCTCTCTGCGGAACCCAAGTATCACCAACACTCCTCCATCAACCTGTGCCTCTATTCATTGCACCTACTAACCACAATTGGCTGTTGGTTACCCTCCACTAGTAGATCTTTCCCCCTTGAGAGTAGAATACTAGTTACTACAACATTGGCAGTTTTCCTTGATACACCACAATTCTACTCGACAGGAGGCAAACGCCGAGAAGAAAAGTGATTGGCCCACCTACCAGCCTTTATTCAGCTCACTTAAAGCTCTACTGCGAGCTCAGCCAAGAAACCCAAAACAGTTTCAAGGGTTTTTGTGTCATGCTTCAGGAGATAAGTTCGCAGATTTGCCACTACGCTTCCCCCTCGCTGACAAAAACTAAGATTTGATGTAACCGTCTGCTGACTTACCATGTAAACCAGTGTGCTCTAGGCAAAGTTACGCAAAGGGGGCGCAGCAAGATGCAAAGGATTCCATAGACGTCTGTGCCACAAGTTGAAAGAAACAAAGTACAATCATAATGAGCTTAAGGAAAAAGTGGAGCATTGACAAAGGTTTGATTAAACTCTCAACCACCCCTGGATCCATACCATCCTCTTCTGTATCTTCGTATTCCCGATTTCTCATCGGTGCCCTACGATATGAGAATGTTCTAAAAATGAAGGTTGTTTATGAATGGATCCAAAAGTTGCTCCAACCAGGGTAAGAATTATTCAGGTGGCGTGGTTAAAGTCATCAAGTCCTTGGCAGTAAGATATCAGAAGGAGGAGAGAAATGATGAGGAATTCACGTGAAGAACTTTGACACTTGATTGACTTGTGACGCTCTCCAGTGCATAAAGCCAAAAGATACCAGAGCACATCTCTTGGTAAAGAAGGCGTCTTGTCCCACATACAGATAAACACTTTTCAGCTGTCAGGGACATCGTTCAAGTAAAGTTCTCAACGAAGCCTGCAGGGCAGTTTAGAGAATCAAGAGATAAATTGATCGATGGAAAAGTGATCTGGAAGCAGAATTGCTTAAGATTTGTCAGAGGTTGTCAGTTGGGAAATCAAGTGCCTATCAGCAGATGATCTCTTCAACAGTTTCAAGAAGACTGTTCAGCATGACCCTGTAGAGTGGACGACCTTGAGTCATTGTACATTTGTGAGGTGGAACATAGTTAGGCCTTAAGAAAGCCTCAGCAAAAGGTCAAAAAGCTTCCCGAATGCCATGATATCCCTGAGACCTGCGAAATTGGAATGATCATTCCACTCACCTGAGGAAAATGAATGCAATGTCATTATTCGGAGTTCCAGGCGTTCCGGAACAAACAGTCCTCGCTGGAGGAAAGAAACAGACGAGAATCAAAGGTATGAATCTGATTAACTTCCAACGCACATGAAACATTTCTATTTTTAGATGAGCATATATCGTTTATTTCCCATTTTTGTCATTATTTTTATTCATAGCTTTGACTTGATTCTCCGGCGTGAGAATCCTTCAAAGCCTGACTCTAGTAGCATGCTACCTTTTCAGGATCTGTCTTGTTTCTCTCATCTCTATCTTCTTTTGTTAAAATAAGGATGCTTTTGCATTCTAAAGGGTCCGAAATTTTTGAAGCATTAAGAGCTTTAGGAAAGGAGAAAAACTTTGTGTTTTCTTCAATATTTTTGAAAAGAAGAGAAGTTGATACTTGTTTTGCAGACTTTTTGTGTTGTGAATTTCTTATTTAAGACAGTGTTCTATGTGTTCATTATCTTAAAGCTATTCTTTGCATAAGAATCTCACAGTGTTTCTATTATCTCAGACACCTAATATCTTGATCTAAAACTCTAATGATTATTTTTTGTCTGTGTTTACTCGAAAGAAATAAGTTTCTCCCATTCTTTTCTTACCTTGGCTTCTTTCCACTGTAACAGTTTTCTACCTCTTGCACTTAACGAAAGCTCTTCCTTGAATCGTGTGAAATGTGGTTTCGGGATTCATCCCACCCCATGGTTAGATTAGTGTGAATATTTATATCTTAGTTACTGTGTTTTAGTTAGTAATACCAGGCAATCCTCCCCTGGCTTGAGGAGGGTTTAAATTCCCATGTCTGTGTTGACCTCATATTTTGGTTACAATATCCAACCAACAAAACCCTAAGAAATATTGAAATAATTTTTAGTTAGAGGGTTAAGCAGGGATTTGAGAAGCAAGATAGGCCCTAGTATCTACAAATTTATTAGTGGAACACAGAGTAGTTTGAAGTTCATAACAGTCAAAGGTAGTCAAAAAGTATGTCAACATGATGCAAGCTTATAATTTTGAAGTATCTTATTACAACACTAGTATATACCATTAAATTGGTTCACCATAAGCTGAGAGTCACCAAATATATTAATTTATTCAACGGTCTAGGCTAGGTGAAGTTTGAAACCTAACATGAGTGCTTCATATTTAGAAAATTTGAGTACAATCAAAAATCTAGTTTGAAAGATAATGGATGCTCACCATCAAGAGTAATGAGGATAACTATGGCACCACCCCCACCTGACATTTGGTACCATGAAGAATAAGGTCATTGGTAAATTCAATCATCACCAGGGAAAGGGTAAGTAGTGATGGATTCATAAGGGAAATCAAAGTTGAAGATTTGTTTCCAGAGAGAGGTCCATCTGGATGAGTTAGGAACAATTCCCTTAACCATTATCAGTTTTGTAATGGTTTAGGTTGAAGTCTCAAGACTATGCATGATGCAAATGTCAACTCATTTAATTTAGATAATTCAAGAAGTTACTTCCACCATGCATTTTTCACCAAAATATAATTAATTGAAAGTAAGGCTTGAAGTGATGCATGTGCTTCAATTTAACGGGAAATATTGTTAGTACAATCAAAATCTAGTTTGAAAGATAATGGCATATGCTCACCATCAAGAGTAATGAGGATAACTATGGCACCACCCCCACGCTGACATTTGGAAACCATTGAAGAATAAGGTCATCTGGTAAATGGTATCATCCAGGGAAAGGGTAGTGATGGATTCATCAGGGAAATCAAAGTTAGAAGATTGGTTTCCAGAGAGAGGTGCGTCTGCGAGTTAGTCAACAATGGTTTGTCCTTAAACATATTTTTGATAGATGAATTCAAGATCTAGGTTTGCAAGAAGCATGGGCCAATGTGCAGTATGTTGATGTTAGTAGGGCTTAGCGTACATATAATTTAAGGGGTCTAGTTTCATATTCTAAAAGTCTACAACTTATATAATAAACCCTTTGCTCCTTGTTTTTTCTCATCACGATGAGCGAGCTTGGCACCTAGGGAATGATTAGTAGAATAAATTTAAAGGTAAAATGGTTAGTCATCCTTAGGGGGAATGAGCATAGGGTGTTGGAGGAGGTATTGTTTCAAGGTGTTAAAGTATTTTTGGAATTCATCATCCCATTAAAAGAGAGACATATTTTTTTTAGGAGATGATGATGAAATGGATGGCAATGGTCAGAAAGTTGAGAAATAAAGTGACAAATAGATTGTAATTTTCCTTCCAAAGTATGAAGTTGACAAAGGTTAGTAGGTGGAGGCATTTCTAGAATAGCCTTGATTTTAGCACGATCAACTTCAATGCTATGTAAAGAAATGATAAAACCAAGGATATTTCCCTGAGAACAATAGAGACACACTTCTTAGGTTAAAGGTGAATGCAGTATTTGATGATATGGTCAACGAAAACTTTAAGGAAAATCAACTGATTAGCCCAATGTTTAGATTTGGCAAGAATATCATCAACGTAATCTTCCAATATGCTATGCATAATGTCATGAAAGATATAAGTCATAGCCTGTTGATATGTAGCATCAGCATTTTTTTAAGGCCAAAGGGTATGACATGATAATAGAAGGTGCCCCAAGGAGTGATGAATGAGGTTTTTTTTTTTAATATTTTGAGGTAATTAATATATTTGGTTATAACCTGAGAAACAATATATGAGGGATAGCATCTCATGGTCGATGGTGAGATCAACTAGTTGGTCAATACTAGGTAGAGAGGAAAGTTGTCTTTGGGGCAAGTTAAGTTAAGGTCGTGGAAATCCATGAAAATATAGAGTCCCCTATCACTTTTATGATAGGAATGGTGTGTTGTAGATCCCTTGGGGGTATAATCAATGATTAGGATGAAGGAAATAGAAAGAAGGCATTGGAGTTCTTCTTTGACAAGAAGGGAAATGTGAGGGTGCATTTTTTTGTAGCTTTTATTTCATAGTTTTATCATTAGGAATGGTTATGATATTGTGAACCAAATTTTTGGGTCAATACCCGGGCATATCAGCATAGGACCAAGCAAAATTTTTACTATGATCCCGGGGAAAGAAGTAAAAGCTTCATGTTTAGTAGCATCTAAAGATTGGCCTAGTTTTAGAATGTGTGGGTCATCCTAAGTGTGAATGTTGATTTCAATGTGATTCATTCAACATGGTTTGCATATCAGAAGGTAATAACCAGTGAATATGAGAATATTCCGTACCAAGGTAGGTGAGAATAGACTCATCATCCTAACATTGAATGATGTTAATAGAATGTGTATTGTCATCGATCTTGTTAGGATACATGAAGGGAAGAGAAGAGGGGGCCTCTCCATCTTGTTGATAAGTCAAATGTCCAAGGGAAATGGTGTTGTTTATGAAAAAAAAATAGGAGGAATGCATTTTGGGTCCATAGACTCTATAGGCAAAGGTGGTGAATGTTTATCATCCTCAATGAGTTTGAATCGTGCCTTCCTAGAAGGTGGTTCAGAAAATCCAATACTAATATAGTCTTTATACATATGAGTGGTGCAAGGAATGACAGTATGGCGGCCTTGTTCATAGAAACCAAATCCAAATACTTTCTAAGCATAGCGATGGAGGAATTTCTGGGTGAAGTGGTGGTTGGTGAGAGATTAAAGGTCAGAGGAAAATGGTTGAGTTTGGGAAGGTGGCTCTGGTGAGTGGGTAGAAGCATCAAGTCCCCCATATGTTAAGTTGGTGTAAAGATGGGAAGGACCATAGGGGAAAACCTCACTGATGATGTGATCATAGAGGGGATGTTGGTGAATTTTTCCATACTCTTAATGAGTAAGTAATGTGTCAATGTTATAAAGATGGTATTCCCCCAGAGTGAGGCATTGAAAAACACCTTGTAAGGGATCATTGGTTGATATGTGGGTAACGGGAATGGATGAATCACTATTCAATTGGGAAGAAGCAACATTAGTTATTTTAGAAGTAGATGGGTTGGTTGATGGGTCAGCTATAGCAGTTGTGGTAGTAGTGGGAAAAGAGGAGTTAGTTGTAGAAGATGTACGGGTAGCATTGGTGGATGAGGTAATTGCTGAACAAGAAGTGGTAGCGGTGGTAAATGCCTTAATTGGTATAAGGACATCATTGGGTCGATATAACATGTTACAAGTCTTGAATGGTGAAGGGTTGGCTAGAATGGTATAGTTTTTCCCTTCATGTTTGAATTTTAAACAACGGTGTAAGGTTAAAGGAACACAACCCATGAGACGGATCCAAGGTCAACTAAGTAGCATGTTGTACTAGAATTCCCCCTCTAAGACAAAATAATTCAAGAATGGTATGGGGGCCCACATGAATGTGGATAATGATGGTGTTAAGGGTGGAAATCATGGAATCATTGAATGAACATAACATAACTAGATTATTATGCATGTAATTGGCATAGATACACATTTGGTTGTATTCATGGAAAGAAATGATGTTAATATTGGCACCGCCATCGATCATAACATGTTAAATGTGTATATTATCAATGTAGATAGAAATAAATAGGGAAATATCAGGATCATCTGATTAGAGAGGTACGATCTCGTCATTAGAGAAACTAAGAGCGGATACTTGGTGAGTGGCAGCAGGAGCAGAAGAAGGGGGCAAAGTGGTGAGAGAGGTTACATGGTGAGGAGTGATAATGGATGCAATAGACATAGGGTCATTAGCTAGGACCTCAATATATTGTAGAACCTCAATGAGGGCCTCTCATAAGACTCATAGGTTTAGACAAGGTCATAGAAATACATTTTAAGAGGAGACTGGTGCAATTGTTTAAGCATTATATGATGGGAAACCTTATCATAAATAGGGTATGTGGGTCCACAGATGTTTATTTTTGGTGGAGGTGCAGATGGAATATTGGGTGAAAGAGTGGCTGATGAGCTAATCATTTACTCCTTTCCTTTGTCCTTATGGGCTCGAGTTGAAATTTGAACCATATTAATCTGTGGTAAGGAAGCAAGTGAGTCATGATAGGTGTAGTGATAGGACATGAAAAAATATGATGAGGGCATATACTGGTTTAGTGAAATAAATGTAGCACATTGGCATTTTGGCAGAGGTTTGGATAGATGTCTTATGCGGACCATATTGATAAAAGGATAAAAGGGTTTTAGAGGGGGAGATGAAGGTCACTAAATAGGTATGAGATGAGGATGTGTGGTGATAGGTGTAGGTGGAATAGGGTCCTCATCTAAAATATCATCATCGTCAAATTTTTCTTTAGGAGGAAAAAGTTGGAGAAGAATAGTCTTAAGAGCCTTACAATTATCCACATCATGCCCTGGCACATAATGGTAAGAACAAATTTTGGTATCATCAAACCCTTTTGGTTTAGGTTTGAGTGGGTCATAAGGTCTAAGTGGTGGCAATGTGATGACAAAGTTTTCCAAAAGGTTAGCTAGGATGTTGGCATAAGACCCTGCCAAGCGATCAAAATGTGAAGTAAGTGTGGGTCTGGATGGAAGTGTGGGTGACTTTAGTGGGAGAGGTGCCACGGGAGGTGGAATCAAACATTAAGTAAGTTTGACCACCTATTTGGGAGATAGTACAGTTTTAGGTTTGGATTGCACCTTCTTGGGTAAAGATGTAGCAGGTGAACAAATTGTTAGAGGTGGTATAGGTTTAACTACCTCTTTGGAGGGTAGTAGGTTCTTAGGCTTTGATTGCACCTTATTTGGTAAAGGATAAGAAGAAGTGTGTGATGTAGGAGGGAAGGGGATGTGTTAGCCAAGGCGATAATGGAGTTACAGTGAAGGTTGTGGTAAGAGGCAATGTGGAAGGTACTAGTTGAAGAGAAGGGAATGGAATAGCTAATGATGAGGATACTGGAAATGGTGTAATTATAGGAGGTAAAAAGGATGTAGGTCATGGTGAAGGCATAAGTTGTGTAGGTAATTTGGGTGGAACATAGGATTATGATGAGGAGGTGGAGTGTTGTGTTTTTCGTTTACCTTAGGTAGGAGGATTCTTGGCCAAGGTTGATGGGTGGGGTCCTAGGATAGATGGAAGTGATGAAGGTGATAGAGGGGTAGTGGGCGAAGCTGGAATATGTGGCCTAAGAGGTTGGGTCTTCTTCTTAGGTGGGGGAATGTTCTTTGTGATGACTTGTGAAGATGTAGCTAAATCTTTTTTGATAGGAGGATGGACCAAACTTGATGTCGACATGACTCCCAGTGTGGTAATGGGTCTTGATGCGGAGGAAGATATAGGTACATAAAAGGTTTTAGGCATTGGAAAAAGTTCATTTTATGGTAAAGGTTTAGGTTTAGGTGAGGGTGATGAAGAAGAGGTCACCACAATTGGCATGGGCATGGTGGGTTTGGTTGTCTGAAACACCGGTAAGTGTGTCTCTAACCTACATTAGTTCATTTTCATTTAGTTTATGAAGTTATTCACCTTTGTTTATCAATCATTAGTTATATTTTCACGTTATGTTAGATTTTTTATTGTATTTGGATGAGATACCTAAATCATATCAACTACAGTAGGATTCTATTTACTTACGTTATTTCTTACATTAAATTGTATTATACAATGGGTTGACTGCCACCAAGGAAGTATCACACTTCCTGGATCTAGCACATGCTAGGAAGCCCACTGACATATATTATTTAATCCTCTTTTTGTGGTCTTGTTGTGTATTTCAGGTAGTTCCTCCTAGCCAAAAGGAAGCTCTCACAGTCAGCATTGGATCAAGAAGTCAGAACGTGCACAACAACCTTCAAACCAACCATCACAATAGGTATTCCTCCTTGGCCCACACCCTTATCTGTTTCGTCTTAAAACTTAAAGAAAATGGTGAAACATTTTGGCACGCCCGGTGGGACCCTCTCTTGGGTTCATTGCATTTTCTTCATATAGGGAAAACATTTTTGTGTGTTTCTTTCATTTCAAAAATTACACATTTAATCTTCTCCCTGGTAATATTCCTTTCTTCTAATTGT
Organism: Taxus chinensis; assembly: GCA_019776745.2. Lineage (NCBI taxonomy): Eukaryota > Viridiplantae > Streptophyta > Pinopsida > Cupressales > Taxaceae > Taxus > Taxus chinensis. Next base: position 56,623 of record JAHRHJ020000495.1, on the reverse strand, counting down.
CTAAATGACATTTGTCATTTGGGGCTTAAAATGAACCACTTCTTCTTTCTTGCATTGCGTTAGTGAAAAAGCATCCCTCTTCCTGTTCATCATTTGCTACATCAAATATCATATTTCAATTTGGGTTTAAAACACTTGCATTGCATTCTGATTTTGTGCATTATAGCTCACATTAAAAATGAGGGCAACCTATACGCTGGAAGTCATGCCCAGCTGATGGTTGACACAATTGAACCATAGAAAGCACTTGCTTCTCTCTCTCTCTCTCTTGCCAAACTACACAAAAATTTGAATATACACACCTTCTTAAATGACATCTTACCTGGGAATGCCTGTCAATGATCACACGATCAGAGGATTGACAGGTAATCCCCAGCTGGTTATCTCTGTCCAGTACCCCATCAGAGGAAGGACCGCCCCCACCATAACATAACCTGAAACCTCACCCTTTAGATTTCCTTTTTCGTAGGATGCCTTCCCAACCAAAAACTCTATTCCAAATTCATGTGTCAGTCATAAATAGCATAAGCTACAACAAATATAAAATTCACTTTTAGGACTACGTGTTTTCATAGCTTTGTGCTTGACTTGCATTTTGAGGTGAGAGGATACATTTTCTTCATCTTTATTTTTCCTTTCACACTCTACCATCATAGTTGGAGTATTCTGACTTTCTCTGAGTGTGTCAGGGCCTCATCCTATCATACCCAGGCTTCTGGGTTGATTCTTCATACAATCTAAATTCACAACACCTCATTTTTCTTCATTCTTCAGATTTCACAGTAACCAGCATCAGTCCCAAGACCATCATTGGTTTACATCTGACCAGCATTAGTTACCAAACTGGCATCAGTTCCTTGTTCTGTTGGATCAGTTTACCCAGAGAACACTCATCTCACCTTCTTTTCTATCTAAAAGTTTGTGTGTGTCACCATACTCTCTGTATTCTGATCATAGTCCTCCAATACAGTCTCCATGTCTAACAATCACCAATTTCTACTTTATTTGCTGAAACTGTTATTCTTCACAGTAATCATCATCGGTCACACCTTAACCGACATCAGTTCTTGCAACCGGCATCGGTCACCCTATTTTGATTTTTATCAAAATATTTACCCAATTTTCCTCTCGAAATCTATTTTGTCCCATCTCTGTTGTCCCCTGTGTCATTTACAGAGTACAGTTCACCTGATTTACATTGATTCACATGGTGTTGACTCACAGCCAAACTAACACCCTCATGTTTCATGCTAGCCATCAGCCACTCCCACCTAGTCCATCACTGCCATCCATTCTGTCACCTATGGATCCGACTCAGCTTATCCCCATCACCACCGGTGATGAGGAGTTTGTGAGACTCCTCGACCAGAATCCCACTGCCCTCCAGTACTACCTTGCTCATTCTTCCACCCAGGATTCCTCAGGACAATTAATATACGACATGCCCATATCTATCCCTCTGGCTCTAGCCCCCACTTCTGCATCAGCTAGCACCAGTTCAGCGCTACCGTCATCCACTTTATCACCTGTGGTGTCTCAGCTAAATCCCACAGCCACTATAACTGCAACATCTACGTCATCGATCACACCCATGACATCGATTGTCCCTCCGATAACCTCTATGAGTATAGCTCCATCTACACCCACCACTTCCCATATACCCATTGCATCACAACCACCTCCGGTGTCAGAAACTTACACCCCTTTCCAAAACCTCATCCTTTCTATCCCACAATCCTTACCCCCAATCACCACTAGAGTTGTTACGACTACCCCACCCACTTACACATACTACCAACAACCCCCGACCTCATCTATTGCTTATGTTGGCTATGTGCCACCCACATCTATTCCTCCTGTGTAGTTCTCATACTCAGCACCACCATACACTAGCATACCACCTACCTCATACATTCAACATCAACCCCCTTTTTCTACAGGGGGCACCCATTCATCCCAACCTACTAACGACCTCATTAAAATGATGATGGAGAAGATGCAGACCTTAGAAGCATCTATTTTTGGCTCTCATAATTCTTTAACATATGATGAAATCTATGTAATGAGCCTATCCATCCATCTATTCTCATTCATCCTTACCCAGTGCATTGGGAAATGCCTAAATTCAATCACTTCAATAGTAAAGAAGACCCACAACAACACTTGCGGTCATTCAAACATGGGTGTTACCTAATCACCCACGATGACGCTTTGCTCCTACAAACTTTCCCAATGTCCCTGACAGGACCAACATTGGATTGGTACAGTGGACTACCTCGACATTCTATTTATTCCTTTAATCAAGTAGCCCAAGCTTTCCTAGATCATTTTTCAATCAATGTTACCAAGAAAGTCACCATGACCGATCTCTATTCAACCCGGTATGAAGATGAATCTTTCACAAATTTCATTGCCCACTGGCGGAGTCTTATTAACCAATTGACATTCCAACTACCTCAGACTGAACTTATTGAGTTGTTCACTAGAGCTTGTGCCAGACACATCTCACCAACTCTACAAGTCCAAACCTTCCAAACCTTTGATGAAGCATTCACCATGGCCCGAAAACTAGAAATTTGTGCCATTGAAGAAAAGAAAATCCAATTACGGAACAAGAACACCCCATTCAAATCAAATGATTCTTCTTCATCTTCAAAACCCCAAAATAACTATTCAAATCCCAAAGGATCTTCCAATGCGGTAGTCCTCAAGGTGGGTCCACCTCATCCTTCTAATCAGGCCCAACCTTCTTCCAATCTTTCTCCTGTCCAGGCCTTTCAGCTCCGGCGGGAGCAGTGGAAGTACACTTCGATCAGAGAGCCCTATTCTTCAGTCTTGGAAAAACTTCTTAAAGCTAGAGCCATTACACTTCCTCCCATAAAACCTCATACAGGTTTCGATCCCACTCATCCTATGCCCACATGGTATAAAGAGCATGACTACTGTAATTATCATCACGTTAAAGGACATAGTGATGGTAACTGCATAACTTTTAAAAACATTGTTCAAGAGATGATAGACAATGGAGACCTTGTCATAGACAACCCAAATGCGCCCAACAAATCAGAATTTGTACATCTTCAAAAATCCATTCCCTAATCATAAACCATCATCTAATCAAAATAGTGAACCTTCATCCAGTGACAACAACATCCGTGAGGTTCACGCAGTTTTTGATATCATGCCAACTGTTCCTCAAAACCTACCTACTTCATCTATTGAGGAAATCTTGGCACGAGCTCCTCCACCCACAGAGGAGCATACCTCTTCTACTCCTCCACCCACAGAGGAGTCCCCATCATCTCCCCTTGCTCCCACGAAGGAACCCACACTTTCTACCGATGTCATGTCATCATATGCTTCCCAACCTTCTGAACCATCAACACTTGTTATTCTCCCATCCACAAGAGAATCATCATCACCTTCTCCTCCACCAAGAGAGAAGTCTACCTCACCCAACCTATTATCTCTCCTACCCATGGGAGATTCTTCAGACATGTCACTACCTGTCAGGGATAGTTCTCCCCTAGCATCCCAGGACCCTATTGACATGATCTCAGCTCTCTTACCTACAGAATCTGAGGCCAGCCAATTCCCTATCTCACAGACATATTTTACAGGGATTTCCACCCAACCCATTCCATCCTCTTCTTCAGTAGTCCCATTTTCATGGTTGGTCGATCATTTGGATTACATTGATCATTCCATGCTCTGGGGACATCTTCGGCTCCCCGTTTCGACCCAAATGCAAATGTTTCCTGAAGATACTTCCACGATCTACCCAAAGGTATTTTTGGCAACCAAAACTACACTGACCATGCCAATTGAAATGGATTCCTCTTCATCATCCCTACTTCCATCCAAACTTCTACCCATCACTACAACTATTCCCAAACCTAAAAACCTACCCACACTTATCCCCCCACCCGTATCTAGACCCATCACTACTTTGGGTGTTATGCCGACATCAAGCCTTACTCACCCACCTATCAGATTGGACTTAGCCACATCTTCCAAAGTCCACAGTAGCATTATCCTCCCACCTAAAAAGAAAACCCAACCCTCTAGGCCACGTACACCGGTCTCACCTACTACACCCTTGTCACCTTCCCCCCTTCCATCCATCCTAGGGCCTCATCCATCAACCTTGACCAAACAATCTCATACCCAAGGCCAGTCAAAAGCTAAACAACCTACTACTGCATCATGAGCCTTTGTTACACCTCATTCACCCAAAAACCAAACTCCCTCACCCTCACCCATGCACTTCTTACCACCTATACCTCCACCAGTTACTATAACCCCAACCTTGCCTATACAACTTCAACCAATGCCACCTACCCAACCTCTACCAACCACCTCCACCGCAACTCAGTTGCCCCCATGGGTAACCCATCCTCTTCCACCATCTATTTTTCCTTCTACATCCCGTACTCCCATGTCACCTTTACCCAAGAAGGTGCAACTCAAAGCTAAGAATCCACTACCCTCCACTAAGGTAGTCAAACCAACCAAACCTTCCATCGCCAGCTCTTCTACCCCACCTTTACCCAAACAGATGCCAGCAAGACCTAAGACCACTCCACATACCAAACTAGTAGACCAACCCATTCCCCCTCCTATAAAGCCTCTTCCTTCACAATCAGCCACACCTGTACCCAAACCCACACTCACCTCCCATTGTGATCCATTAGCGGGGTCCTACGCCAACATTTTAACCAATCTCTTGGAGACTTCCATCATCACATTACCACCACTTCGACCTTACGATCCTCTCAAACCCAAACCAAAAGGGTTTGATGAAACCAAGATTTGTGCCTATCATCATGTGCCAGGACATGATGTTGAAAATTGTAAGGCTCTGAAGACCGTTCTTCTTCAACTTTGTCCTCATGAGCAAAATTTTGACGATGACGACCTTCTTGATGAGGACCATGCTCCACCTTCACCTGTCACCATACATCATCATCCTTTACCCATTCAGTGATCAGTATCTCCACCCCCACAACCATTTTTCCCACCTCCAAAATTTGAGATCAACATGGTCCGTATTAGAGAGTTGGCCAAACCACCACCCAAATGTCAATGCACCCTACTCATTTCACAAGGCTCTTATCCACCACTAGGATTTTTCCCCTCATGTCATTATACCTTTCATGACACACCCTCTCCATCCACCTCCCCTCAGATTAACATGGTTCACGTTGCTACCCATGCTCAGAAAGACAAAGGCAAAGAAAAAGCAACTAGCCCATCAACCAACCCTGTACCCAATATACCATCTACACCCACTCCCAAAATCACCATCCGTGGACCTACATACCCTATCTCTGACGGGGTCACCCATCACGCAATGATAAAACAATTACATCAGTCTCCTCTAAAGATGTCTTTGTATGATCTCATCCAGAATTTTGAATCCCACAGACAAGCCCTTATCGAGGTTTTACAATCCATTGAAGTTCTACCCAATGACCCCACACCAGTGGCCTCGATTATCACCCCTCACCATGTGGCCTCGCTAACCAAATCAGCTCCTCCTTCTACCCCCATGACCACTCCTCACGTCGCCACCTACAACTTCTCTTAAGAGGAGATTGTACCTCTCTAGTCAGATGACCCTGATCCCACCCTATTCATTTCTGTCTATATCGATAACATACACATACGACATCATGATTGATGGTGGTGCTAGCATTAACATCATCTCCTCCCACACATAAAATCAAATGTGTATTCCTTCTAACTGTATGCATAATAACCCAGTTATGCTACACTCCTTCAACGACGCCATCACCTCCACCCTTGGCACTATTATCCTTCATGTTCACGTAGGCCCTCGCATTGTCCTGGAACTATTCTACATCTTAGAGGGGGAATTCCAGTATAACCTATTGCTCGGCAGACCCTGGATTCATGTCATGGGTTGTGTCCCTTCAACTTTACACCACTGTGTAAAATTCAAGCATGAGGGACATAACTACACCATCCCCACCGACCCATCACCATTCAAGACCTGTAACATGTTGTACCAGCCCAACGATGTACTTGTACCAGTCAAGGCATCTGTCCACTACCCCCACTTCACCTTCACCCACAAGCCCATCCACCAATGCTACCACCACCTCTCCCACATCTAACCCTGTTATTCCTACTACCGCCGTAGCCTCTACAGATGACTCATCTGCTTCCCAATCATCTAGCGAGTCATCTATCCCCACTACCCACATATCGACTACTGATCCCTTAGAAGGTGTTTTTCAATGCCTCACTCTGGGGGAGTACCACCTATACAATATCGACACATTCCTCACTCCGCAAGAGTATGGGAACCTGCGCTGGCACCCTAGTTATGACTACCACATAGGTGAGGTTTTTCCTTATGGTCCTCCCCACCTTCGCACTAATCTAACGTATGGGGGACTTGATATTGCCACTTATTCACCCAAACCTCCATCCCAAACATGACCATTTTCATCTGACCTACAATCCCTTACTAACTACCACTTTTCACTCACACTTTCCTCCACCATTGCACATGGAAAGGCTTTGGCTTCATGGTTTTTATGAACAAGGCCGCCATACTGTCATTTCTTGTACCACCCATAAACACAATGACCGTAGTGGCATTGGATTTGACACACCACCTCCCAAGAAGGCCCATGTCGACCTCATTGAGGAAGACAAACCTTCTCCACCTCATTCACCCACGTCACCATCTTCACCCACGGAGTCCATAGATCCTGAGTCTATTCCTCCTAACTTTTTTTTTCATAAACACAATTTCCCTGGGACCTCTGACCTATCAACGTGATGGTGAGGCTCCCTCTTCTCTCCCATTCCTATATCCTGACATGATCGATGATGATACACCTTCTATTAATGTCATTCAATGTCAGGATGATGAGTCCATCCTCACCTACCTTGGTGCGGAAGATTCTTATATTCACCAGTCATTACCCTCTGAGACACAAACCATGTTGAATGAATCAACCATTGAAATCAACATTAACACTCAGGATGACCTACACATTCTAAAGATAGGCCAATCTTTAGATGCTACTGAACAGGAAGATTTTACCTCTTTCCTTCGGGACCATAGCAATGCTTTTTCTTGGTCCTATGCCAATATGCCCGGTATTGACCCAAAAATCATGGTCCACAATATCGTAACCATTCTTGATGCCAAACCCATCAAACAAAAGCTGCGGAAAATGCATCCTCACATTGCTCTTCTGGTCAAAGAAGAACTTCAGTGCCTTCTCTCAGTTTCCTTCATCCTACCCATTGACTATCCCCAATGGATTTCTAACATCATTCCTATCACAAAGGTGACAGGGGGACTCCACATTTACATGGACTTCCATGACCTCAACCTAGCTTGCCCCAAAGATGATTTTCCTCTACCAGGTATTGACCAACTAGTTGATCTCACCACCGGCCATGAAATGCTATCACTCATGGATGGTTTCTCAGGTTATAATCAAATATTACTTGCTCCAGAAGATCAACACAAGACTACCTTCATCACCCCTTGGGGGACCTTCTACTATCGAGTCATGCCTTTTGGCCTTAAAAATGCTGGTGCTACATATCAACGAGCCATGACTTACATCTTCCATGACATCATGCATCACATATTGGAAGATTACGTAGATGATCTTACCAAATCCAAACATCGAGCCAAACACCTGACCATCCTTAAGGTCATCTTTGACCACCTCATCAAGTATTGTGTTCATCTTCAACCAAAGAAGTGCATCTTTGCGGTACTTTTAGGAAGACTCCTTCGTTTCATCGTTTCTTTGCATGGAATAGAAGTCGATCCTGCTAAAGTTAAGGCTATTCTTGAAATGCCTCCACCTACTAATCTCCGTCAACTTCGAAGCCTACAAGGTAAGTTGCAATCCATTCATCATTTTATCTCAAGCTTTCTGACCACTGTCAACCATTTCATCATCTTCTCAAGAAGGACATTTCATTCAAATGGGATGATGAATGCCATAAAGCCTTTGAAGCCTTAAAACAATACCTTCTTCAACCACCAGTGCTCATTCCTCCTAAGGATGACCAACCCTTTTACCTATATATTTCTGCCACTGACCATTCTTTAGGTGCCATGCTCGCTCATCATGATGAGAACACAGAGAGCAAGCGGTTTATTACATAAGTCATACCCTTCTGGACTATGAAACTAGATACACCCATGCCAAAAAACTCTGCTTAGCCTTAGTTTTCATCACCACCAAACTCCGCCATTACCTACTCAACCACAAAACCTTTGTTGTTACCAATACTGACCCCCTACACTATATGTACGCCAAACCCTATCAACATCAACATGCCACACATTGGCTTATGCTTCTTGCCGACCTCGACCTCAAATTCATTCATCAAAATTCCATCAAGGGCCAAGCTATCGCTGACCAACTAGCAGATGCACCTCTTTCTAGGAATCAACCCTCTAACTTCGATTTCCCAGATGAATCCATAGCTACCCTCTCCTTAGATGAACCCACTTACCAAATGACACTCTTCTTCGATGGCTCCAAGTGTTAGCGTGGAGGTGGGGCTGGTGTTATCCTCATTCCTCTTGATGGTGAACCTATGCCTTTATCTTTCAAACTAGATTTTGATTGTACAAACAATATTTCGAATACGAAGCACTCGTATTGGGTCTCCAGGCTACTTATGCCTTAGATGTTAAGTCAATCAATATCTTTGGTGATTCCCAGCTGGTCGTAAACCAAGTCAATGGTATATACCAGTGTCGTAATGAGATACTTCAAAAGTATAAACATCACGTAGACATACTTTTGACCACCTTTGACCATTACAAACTTCAAACCACCCCACGTTCTACCAATAAATTTGTGGATACCATGGCCTGCTTGGCTTCTCAGATACCCACTTCACCTGCCGACTCTAAAATATTTGTCACAATACAAAGGTTACAATCACCCTCTTACTTACCTCGTGAGGTCTACTCCATCAGGAACCATTGCACCTGACCCACGTGACCTTTGGTATAAGCAGTTTGTAGACTATCTTTCCCTTTCCATTCTACCCACTGATCTCACTCGTAATGGACAACATGCCTTTCTTAAAAGTGTCTCTCATTATGTCATCATGGGTGGTCTCCTTTATAAGCATGGCTTCGATGGTATTCTCTTACGATGCCTTACAAGTTCTGAAATTCCCTACACTATCAAGGAAGTTCACGATGGAATTTGTGGAGGTCACTTTAGTGGTTTAGCTATCACAAAATGCATTCTTCACCTTGGCTATTATTGGCCAACCCTAAACCATGACTGTTGTGACTATGTCAAACATTGTATAAAATGCTAGCAACATGCTAATCTTCATCACACACCTAGTCATGCCTTACAGGTCACACGAGACCTTTGGCCTTTCTCTCAATGGGGCTTGGATCTTGTTGGTGAGATCAATCCCCATTCTTCACAATGCCATCAATGGATTATAACCACTACTGAATATTATACTAAATGGGTAGAATCCATTCCCCTCATTTCTACAAAAGCTGAGAAAATATGTGAATTCATCAACCATCACATTATTTGTCACTTTGGTGTTCCTCACCATCTCATCACTGATAACGGAAAGCAATTCAAAAACAAAACCCTACGTAAGTTATGTGATGCTTTTGGCATCCAACTCAGTTTCTCATCACCTTATTACCCACAAACCAATGGCCAAGCAGAATCGACCAATAAAACCTTGAACAAAATTCTTATGAAAGTAGTTGACGATACTGGTAAGGATTGGCATTCACACATTCCTTTCACCTTGTGGGCTTATCACACTAGTATTCACACTTCGACTGCTGCCACACCTTTTTCTCTGGTCTATGGTACCGAGGTTGTCTTGCCTCTCGAAGTCCAGATTCCATCTCTCTGCATCTCACTACAAGACATGCTCAATGACGATGACTTTCACCAGGATCATTTGGTGCAACTTGAATTATTAGATGAACATCATCTCAATGCTCTTGACCATCTCCAAATCTACCAAAAATGTATCAAACGTGCCTACGAAAAATGTCCATGAATGAACCTTTCAGGTCGTGACCTTGTCCTGAAGGAAAATCAACATGTAACCAAAGAAGAGAAAAGTAAACGGGGAAAATTTTCTCCTAATTGGCTTGGACCCTATATCGTTACCCATGCCTATGGATCAGGTGCTTATCATTTGTCTTCACTCGAAGGTAAACCCAAACCTGAGCCTCTCAATGCCTTGCATCTTTGACCATTTTATTGTTGACATCAAGTCCTATATCACTTTCTGTCAATTGATCACTCATCCCTTGAGCATTGTTCACCTTCCATATTACCCATTTTTGAGGATCCACGACTAAACAAGAATCATGTGATTACCCATCACCTTTCAGCCTTATCTTCAATATGAGTACCACGGCTCTACTCATAGCATGATTCTCATGGATACTTTTCATCTTTTAAAAAGATGGAATCCCATGGTCATTCATCACTCGAAACTACCTCTTTCATAGTTAACCTCTGTGTGCTATGGTTTTGTCTTCTAAACAAGAACCTAATCTTCCTCTATAGTCTTGTCCATGACTTAAACATCCAAAAAAAAAAAAAGGGATTCAACTCCTTGAGTCAAACTTCCAGCAAAAGATGACTCCCTCAAAAAGGGACATCTCTTCTCTCTATCTAGCTACTATAAATAGACTGCTCCCTTGAAGGACAACTATATAAAGTCATTGCAAAAATATAATAAAAATTCCAGAAGCTTCCCACATCGATCAGCTTCACGAAGACCTCAAAGAGATAATATACTCATCCCATATAGACTTCCCACATCGATCAGTCTATCAAAACAAAAACAAAAGTAAAAGAAAAAAATGATTAATTTTTGTCATGGACTTGCCTATTTTTGATCTTGGGTTTCTTGCTAAGAAAAACATGCTGTCGTACACTAGGTTACACTAAACCACCCACTTTAAATTCATTTCCTTTTCATGATAATTTTCTCTCTTCTCAAGGGACTTGCCACAATGATGACATTTCATGATCATGTGACTTTCTTCACCCTTAGAATAGTCCATTATGCAATGCCTTTAGGGTCTTACGTTCATAAGCCCATCTTGGGTATGGTAGACTCATTAGGGTTCTTATCAATTAAGCGGCTCTTTTACCACCTCTTACCATTCACCTTCCTCATTACTTATTGATTATCCTATACAGGACCAGATCATCGACACCTATATTTAAACAAACTCAACCATGCCTATGACCTAACTCAACCATGCCTATGACCTAAACTCAACCGTGCCTATGACCTAAACTTAACCACGCCTATGACCTCAACTCAACCATGCCTAAAAATTCACCTAAACTCAACCATGCCCCCATGCCTAAAATTCCATCATATTCTTCCCTAGCTTATGGGAGAACTACATCGGCCTGAGGCCCCTTTTCACCGGGGCTATGTAGGTAGCACTTCGAGGGCATGGGGCCCTTGAAGGTTAGCTCGGCCACTCTTCACCCTAACCTATTTTCCCCTTCATTTCCCTATTCACATCCTACCTTAGTTTGTTTCCATTTTATATCAACAATTGGAAATTAAACCAAACAAGCAACAATTGATGAACATTTTTACCACATCATCACATCATTCATTTATCATTTTCACATTTCCACTATAGAAAATATTTGGAAACTTAAACCATAACATGCATATACATCATCATTTATTTCCCATGTTACCAATGGCTTGGACATTAAAATCAAAATTATAACCCGACTCCATCATTCCTATAACCTGACTTCACCATGCCTATGACCTGAATCCAAGCATGCCTATGACCTGACTCCATCATGCCTACTCCATCACCTAACTCCAACATAACCTGACCTAACTGACCTAACTCAACCATGCCTACAAGACCTCGACTCAATCATGCCTAATTCACCTAGTTTCCATCACATACACAAATAATAATGGAAATTAAAACAAGTACACCATCCATACTATAAATATCATCATCTATATAAATGAGAAAGTCTGTGTATACATACATATGTACACAGATACAAATAAATACAAATATCTCAAATCGCTCAGATACATCCTCACCATCTTCGGCATGCAGGCTAGTATATGATCAAAAATCTCAAAACTCTCGTATACAACCTCACTCTCTTTGGCACGCAGGCTGGTATATACCAAAAATACACAAAAATGGAAGTATGTGTAACTATCAGGCATCCCCCCATCGGATATCCTCCATGCCTATCTCACCTGTCTCCTCCTCCTCCTCTACTCCCATGTGGCATCCCACTAGCATCTCACCACCCTCCATGGGCCTCGGCCTGACCTCTACTGGTACCTCACCTAGAGCTGGCCTCCGTGAACTAGTGGCCTCACCCTGACCCTGTCTCGGGGCTCGCCGGCCCCCTGTACTCTCCACACTGTGAGTGCAAGACCTGGTCCTCTCACTCAAGGCCTGTTGTGCTCTATACTCTGCATAGGTAGGGACATCTATCCCTGTGGCCATCAGGTGATCCTGATAATATCTCCTCACCTAGGGCATCCCTGAACCTAGCCATGGGTACTGTCTGTGGTGGTGCCATCGGCCTCTGACCCTGTACCTGTACCATGGGACCCTATCCTACCCCTACCTGTAAAATGGGACCCTGTCCCTGAGCCTGTGTAGGTGCATGTGCCTATACCTGGGCCTGAAGGGCCACAATCTGCACCTGTGTAGTGGCCAACTAGCCCTGCAAACCTACTACCTGTGCCTGTAGGGTGGCCACCTATACCCCATCTCCATCCCCACCCTGTGCGGGCACCTGTCCCTGTGCTACCTGGGCCTGTAGGGCTACTACCTGTGCCTGTAGTGTGGCCACCTATGCCTCTGACCCTATCAGCTGCCCCTGCACTATCCCCAACTGTGTCACCAGGGTAGTCACCTGCCCCTGTAGGGCATCCCTCTGAACTGTGATAGTGGCTAAGTCAGGCTGCCCTAGCCTCGGCGGTACTACCCATAGTTGTGCTGCCCACCACTGTCTGTACCTATCTTGTAACCCCAACATCATCAATCTGTCAGTCTACCACCTTCCTCCTACCCTGTAGGCACCATCGGCTGTGGTAGAGGCATAGGCCTCTCCACGTCATCCCTCCTGTACTATGGAAATGGTGGAGGTACATCCTGCGGCAACCCAAACTACCATCTGACCCTGTCAATAGGTATCATCTCGTGCTCTCCTACACGATGCCCCTCTATCCATCAGAGCAACTGTAGCTCCTGTAGCTCCTCGGCCATCTACCTATATGATGGGAAGCCCACATACAGGCCTCCAAATGATGTCCACACCAGACAACCCCTCTAATGCATGCCTGTAATATGCTACATTGTTTGTAGCCCTGGCATCTTGACGCTCTCCAACAACAAGTACCCATCACCTGTAGCCCACCTAAACCAAGTCCACCTCGAATGCATCAGGGTGGGGCATGCCCACTGGATGCACACACACAATGTGCTCATATGCCCAGCAGTGTAGTAGGAACATGCAACACAGGATGAACCACCGTAACCACCCATAGGCCCATAACTCTCTGTATAGCTGCACCAAGAATGTTGGTGCCCATGCAAACTGGGTCCTATCCTCCATCATGTCGTGAAGAACCCCCATCAATGCCCATGGGAATCTCCCACCCTCCACATCTGGCAGTGCAAAACAACAAACTACCTCCATCATCAGCACCACTAACCTCATCTCCTCTGGATGGGCCCGGTACATATCTCCATAACTCATGCTGGCACTATGGAACCTCAACTCCACCAGCCCCTCACCGAACACTGTCAACATCAACTCCTCAGATGCCTCTAAGGAAATGGAATACACCTACATCCCTACTATCGGTAGCCACAGGATCCTATAAACATCCTCCAAGGTGACGGTCATCTCACCTGTCGGATAACAAAATGTGTTGGTCACCGAATCCCATCTGTCGATGAGGGCGACCATCAAACTCAGCTCCCAGACTACATGTTGGTAATGTCTAACCCCAATCAGGCCAACCTCTACCACATGGCACCACTCCTCAGCTATCGCACTCCCTCGTACCACTAATAACAAGGGTGGTACCCTATCATGCATCCATAACTGGTCCCTCACCTGCATCCAACAAACCATAACATCATTAGACCTCAACCATACTCCACTTCACCCTTGAACCCCAACCTATTCCCCAGATCCCCCTACTCATGACCTATCTCCCCAGTCCAACCCTAACAACTACCTTTCCTCCCATCTCAATTTCCCACCCCTCAACTCTTTCCTATTTATACCTCTTACCCATGCTATTCTCCATCAACAATCTTCCTCATGGCCTATCTCCCCCACCCACCCTATCTCATCTCCTGGCCTATTTTTCCCTCATGTCGACCGACATTGGTTCCTATTAACCGACACCGGTCTCCCAAAACTGGCATCGGTCACCTCATTTGTGGCTGATGCTGGCTAACTCCCACCGACGTCGGCCAACCCTTGACCAACGTCAGTCACTGTCGCGGTGACAAAATCCGCAAACCCTACCCATTTTCTCTAAAAATTCATATTCTACCCTAACCTACCTACCCTTCCCTCCCCAAATCTCCCCTCACCCCATCCCACTCCTTCTTACCCTACATCAACCTTCCTACATTCCTATTTCATCCATTTTCTTCCAAATTTAAATTTAATTTTCCCCCCAAAAACCCATTTTACCCTAACCTGATTTCTACAAACAAATTTACCTACCACACGTAGAAGGGGATCGAATCCTACCTCATCACGACACTGTCTACATGGTGGCACATCAGGCCACTGCACTGGTGGTCCACCTGATCCCTCTCCTACCTCTGCCATCACCAAATGCCCTCCTCACCTCCACCCAATCAAATCGATCACATCGATCTCGTGGACCCGCCTATCGAATGTTGATTACCCACTATGAGGCTCACCAACTCAACTCTTTGTCATTTTCTACTATTGGAAAATGAAAAATGATTCCACAAAAAATGGAATTTAACTTTTTAATCCCAATCCACTCTGACCGACGTCAGTCAAATTGGTGCCCTAGTCAACTGTCATCGGTCAACATGTAACCAGCATCATTCACACTTCAAAATAGTTTCCCTTTCCCCGCTCCCTTTTCACCTATCACCACTCATGCTCACACACTTTTTATCATTCTAGCCACCCCTTGAATTATCAGAGGAATGACAAAGATCTGGAGGGAATCCATGAGCACCAAAACGTTGCACTCAACCATAAAATGTTGTAGCTTCAAGATCAAAGCAATAAATCATTCATGGAAGCAATGTGCATGCATTGAGGAAAAAAAGCTGAAAAAACCAAACTCTATTCCATTCCCCATGTGTTGCTCAAGATGAAAGGGTGTACAAATAGTAGTGGGGTGTGTAACTCCCCCACAAATGTAGCCATCAAGAAGTGGGAGCTACATTCCCAGAATAGCCGGTCAAATGTAACTCCAATGACGCTCTATGACGTGTGTAAGAGCCATAATGACACCCTAGGACACCTAAGCATGGTGAATCACCTATGTGGAGGTATTCCATGTATTTAAAATAAATACATGGAAAATAACCTACACCAACACCCCCCCTAAAGCATAGCTTAGGTGGAGACATAGATGAAAACAAGGAGAGAAGTGGGTCCCAGCAAGAAGCCTAATGAGGTACCCACATACAAGAAGCTCTCAAAAAGTGGAGTAAAAGGAGAAAACCCAGTGGGAAAAAACTCCCCCCCAAAAGAGAGACAAGTCCACTCTCTAATCTAAGAAAGATGCCAAATATGGGTCCCAACCACATACGAGCCTGTAAAGGTACCCATGTACAAAGAGGAAATCTCTCAGAAAGAAGAAGAAGAGAGAAGAAGAGGGAGACGAGAGGAATGCAGAAGATGCCATGGATGGATCTGAACTCTGCAGCTCTAAGAGGTCTCCTAGAAGAATGTAGATCACGAGATCCTCTGCCTCTGGACTGAAGAAGAGCCACCCGCAATGAACTGTGTGCCTGCCCTTAGGAAGGACAAAATGACGTGCTGGAAGTCCACCCACTCCACAAAGGAAACTGAAGGCAGCAACACGAAGAACTTTGAGTCTGGTGCATGGAAGTGTGACATAGGTCTAGCGAGTGAGTGCCAAGGAACCGAAGGTAATGCCACGTGCGTAGAACTATCAGAGTGAAAAAAGAGGAACACCCATAGAAAGGATGTCCAAGTGATGTGAAGGGAACAAAACATCCTCCACAATAGAAAAGGGATCCACAGCTGAGGGTGGATCAATGAAGGTCTCTAGAAATGTGGAAGTGACATGAATCCCAGAAGGGGCACTCCCAACAACAAAGATGATGAACTCCTCTGAAACACCTGTAGATGGATGAGGGACCTGTAGTGCATCACAAGTAGACTCTGTGAAAAGATGACTAAGGTCAGGCAGATACTCGTCCCAATGAGGGGGCTCAACAAATAGAAGAGCGATGTCAGATAGGTATGAGTCATCCAATGAAGGTAGAGGAGTGGAAGGGGCCTCGCACACTAGAAGTGGAAAGGAGGTGGGTGTGATGACTGTGTGAGACTGAGTAGGAGACTACTCGATATCTGATGAGATGTGGGATGTGTCAACACTCTCTGGAATAGTGAGAGAAAGAGGAGAAGAGTCCTCTGTAGTACTCTCAACATCAGAACTGGGTGCACAATCCTCGTCATCAGAAGTAGAACCAAACGAGTCTATGTCAGTGGAACTATCCATCACATGAAGAAATGGAGGAGATAACTGAATCAACATCAACAACAAAAGTGACGGCAGTATGTGAAGGGTCTCCATAGAGGGACTGAAGAATGCTCCAGACACGGTGAGGTGGATCTGAGTCTGCCACGTGAAACCAGAGAGATCAAGAGACATGCATCATCATGTGACCAAAGACATGGTCACAAGTGTCAAGAAAGTCCTCTAGATGATGATGATCAGCGGGTGCAGGAACTGGCCCAAGCAAGAAGGGTAAAAGACCCTCATGGGCGAAGTAACGTTCCATGGAAGCACGCCAGGCTGAATAGTTCCCTCTCCCGGTGAGAAGTGGCAGAGGCTATAAGGTGATCCTACGACACTCAAGTCTAGAAAGAGCACTCTCCATGATGAAAAAAGTGCAAGATGCACAAAAGCAAGACGTCGGACTCGGCCAATAATGCATCTGCGTGTGAAAGCCCAAGAGTACAGTCAACCCCCCCAGAATGTGGCACTTTATAAAGTAGTGTGTTTACAAAAATGACAATCCCATCACATAAAGTGTGGAAAATCATGCAACTTTGACTAAAGAACCGCTCAAAAATGAGCAGCGAGTCAAAAGTTATGGCATTAAAACAATTCTCGCAACTGATGAGAAAATGCAATAAATGCTGCAAACGCATTAAAAAAAGTTCCTGAAATGGGTGCAAAGGGTGCCGTGTGGGTACTATTTGGAAATGGAATCAAATTTTAGATAGGGTTTTGTTTTTCTTGTGAGGGGGGATTAGCCTCCTGCCAACCCTGGACCTCGCCCTCCGTCTTCGACGCTCATAGGAGGGTTGATAAAACAAGCCAAAAAACAACCTTAAAAATTATTACATGCCATGAATGTTTGTTTTTAACACCTTAAAACATTAAAAATAAGGGATTATTTTAGGTGGGCCCACAATGTATTCTAAAAGGGAAGTGGGCCCCATGTAGGTGTGCATGTGGCAGAGCAGCTGTGAAACAAACCAAGCTAATTGCAAGTGCTTGGTTGAAGGTTTGCACATGGAGCAGGAAGCTTGTTGGTCCACTGTGCCAGTTGGAGGAGACCTGAATCAAGATGGAACTGCCAAGCTTGAGGTTGTGTGGAGGAGAGCCCACGAGCAAAGTAAGCTAGGTTGTAATGCAGGTGAGAACATGGTTTCTCTTGTTTCCAATGCAAGAAGAAACTCAATGTGCAGGTTTGCAGGTGGTTGAAACAGCCAAGGCTGGAAATGTTTGAGCAGTGGAGCTGAATGTGCAGGTTGAAAGGCTGAAAGGTAGGTGTTTGAGCTCAAATGTAGCTTGTAATGATCCAGGTAGAAAAAAATAGTGGGCACGGGAACCCAAGCAGTGCAAAGGTGTGAGCCAAGATTGTAGGAAAATCCCACAGCAACAAAAGTAACACCCAGGCTGGTCAAAGCTGAGACCTTGGAGTGCACGATAAGAAGGTCCACGAGCACACAGGAGACAATTACACTACAGATGAACAGTTAACCACCTGTCAACCCTACTGTACCTAGGTTACAGATGGAGTCAACCACGCATAACCAAGCCTGCAGATGGATTCAACCACGCATAACCAAGCCTGTGAGTTGAAGAACCAAGAGCACGCAACACCAAGGATGAGCCAGAGATCCAATGTGGAAGGAGAAAAATGAAGCACGAGCCAGAGGTGTCAATGCAGGAAAGGCATGAGTTAACAGTGATGCAAGAGCCCAAAAAGGAAAACACGTTCACACCATAAACAGTGCATGAAACATGATCTTGTTCAACTAATGCATGAGAAGCTCTACATTCACCTATGCCTTGGTTCAATGCAGCATGCATGAGTTGAACTTTCAACGTAGGATCTTTCACTGTAGAGACGAAAAATCACATCTCGAGCTTCGAAGACCAAAAAACGAACTGTCAACCCCAATATGTGCTCGAACTAGTAGAAAGTTCACCAAGGAACAAGCCCTTCATAGACAAACATGAGGAAGGGCTCGCAGAAGATCAAATGACCATGAAGGAGCACCTTGAACCTACAATTTTCTCTCAACACAGAAAACACCAGCATAAAGCCAAACACAAGAACCTCCTTTTTTTAAAAATAATAAAATGCAAGTAGAGCACAAAAACAGAATGGGAACTTGTACAAGAAACTACAAGGTGGAGATTAGTAAGCAACCAAGGTGAGCAACATGATTCCGATCCCTGAGCTCTGATACCATGTCGGAGGAATGACGAAGATCTGGAGGGAATCCGTGAGCACCAAAATGTTGCACTCAACCGCAAAACGATGTAGCTTCAAGATCAAAGCAAGAAATCATTCATGGAAGCAATGTGCATGCATTGAGGAAAAAAAAGCTGAAAAAACCAAACTCTATTCCATTCCCCATGTGTTGCTCAAGATGAAAGGGTGTACAAATAGTAGTGGGGTGTGTAACTCCCCCACAAATGTAGCCGTCGAGAAGTGGGAGTTACATTCCCAGAATAGCTGGTCAAATGTAACTCCAATGATGCTCTATGATGTGTGTAAGAGCCATAATGACACCCTAGGACACCTAAGCATGGTGAATCACCTATGTGGAGGTATTCCATGTATTTAAAATAAATACATGGAAAATAACCTACACAAACATGAACCATACGTACAAACCCAACCCACCCCTACATTTCCTTTGCTATGTCTTAGGAGTTGTTATTTTACCTATACCTTGGCCTTACCTGTGCCATGACCTATTTGCCTGAATTTTACCTACTCGGTGTGACCATTAACCTTATGTACTCATTATACCTTGCGATGGTGTTACCTATGTTGTTTTAGCTTAACAAACATACCTTTCTTATTGCCTTGCCATTTATCTTGACCAAACCTTTAGTTTACCGGAGTATACCTAAATGTTCCTACACCTGATTTATGATGTGGTTCTCAACCATATCCTATACCTTGGATACCTAAATCAATTCACCCTTGTTTGGATAAACCTATCGACCTTGGAGGATGTAGAGTTTACACGCTCTTCAACATGGTACCGTGTTACAATTTATACATGTTTGTGTGTTTGTTTTCCATTACCCATGACATGATTTTGACCATCACCCTTTCCCTCAATACTCAAACCCATCCCCACTTATCTTCCCCCACCTACATATTTATCAAACCACTCACCGAACTTATCTTTCACCTCACCAGTGCTTGGTTTGAGGGGGATCACCTTCACCGACACATGGGGCAATCACTTCCTATTTTTTTCAACATCGCTTACCAATACAAGTTACGCAACAAAAAGGGGAAAAATGTAGACACCAAAATTGGGTCACACTCTCCTTGGTCCCCTTTCAAATAACTAACTTAAACATACTCACCTAACATTAGCCCCCTTTCACCCCATATTAACATTAATTTAATTATTAATAATTAATTCAATACTCACCCTCACTCCATTTATTAATTTAATTACTTTAATTAAATAGATGCACACCTCACCTAGCCACCTCACATAGACACCTCACCATAGAACTATTCATAGCAAGTTTCCATAGCTAACTAAGACTTATCCCTACTTACCTTAATGAACTAAGACTTAATATAATCCTAAAAGCACATGCCTATTATTCCTATAACCACATTCCCATGTATCTAAGCATAATGTTCCATTTAGACCTGACACCAACTAGCAAAGATAGCCAAGATTTGCTATTTTAGGCAGCTAGGATATCCCACCTTAACTGACACCGGTCAACCCAAAACCAATGCTGATCACCCAAAACCATCATCGGTTACCATATAACAAGATGGTAACCTTGTTTGCAAGGTTGGCCACATTCTCAAGTTTTGGGAACAAAGGATATCTCCATGCAAACAAGAACCAGAGCTCTTTTACACATCTAGAAAACCATAGCAAACACAACCATTGATCAGAAGATTTTTACATTCACACTAACATTTTGGGAAACACTGCCGCTGTACTGATCACCATTTCATCAATCAACCATCACCACCACCAAACCATTGAACCTAAAAAGCAATAAGTGTCTTTCAAACCTTCACGATTTCATTTCTATTCAATTTATAAGGGTTCTTCACCTTTATTTATCAACCACCATTTATATTTTTACCTCACCACTATTTCCTTCCTATGAACGTGACCATTCCCATCACTCATAACCACTTTAATCACCTCTGTCCATTCCTGAGTACCTCTAAATAATCCCAACACCTCCACAGACCAAAGCCAACTCCTTACCATCTCTGATTTAGCCTCAGAAAAATCCCCAAAAACATGAACTATTGAGTTATTATCAGCCCACCTTAAACGTTGTCAGTTCTTACTAAACCATCATCGGTCATACCAGAATGACATTGGTCTTTGTATTTAGCAATCCTGCTAATAGCAGGTCCCAATAAAATTTTCCCAAGTGACCCAAAACCTTTGACCCTTACCTATTCCCACACCTTGATTATTTACCTTATTTCTAGATCTGATCATAGCCTAGCCTGTTATGTTAGACTTGCTTATTATATTTAGATGAGATGCCTAAATCATATCAACTACAATAGAACCATGTTTATTTATGTCATTTCTTGTATTAAATTATATTAAACAGTGGGTTCACTACTACCAAGGAAGTATCACACTTATTGGATCTAGAATACGCTAGGTAGCCCACTGACATATATTGTTTAACTCTCTTTTGTGGTCTTGTTGTGTATTTCAGGTAGTTCCTCCTAGCCAAAAGGAAGCTCTCACAGTCACCATTGGATCAAGAAGTTAGAACACGCACAATGACCTCCAATCAACCATTGCAACACGTATTCCTCCTTGACCCATACCCTTAT
Source organism: Taxus chinensis (assembly GCA_019776745.2). Lineage (NCBI taxonomy): Eukaryota > Viridiplantae > Streptophyta > Pinopsida > Cupressales > Taxaceae > Taxus > Taxus chinensis. Next base: position 34,995 of record JAHRHJ020000495.1, on the reverse strand, counting down.
CTGTTTCATGTAAAAACTTAAAGAAAACAGTGAAAAACTTACTACAAAAGAAAAGAAATAAAAAATAGTAGAAGGATATCCACAAAAACATGTCCTTGAACATATATGAGTATAATCCCTATTCATCTATCTTATCATTTAAGATACCTTTCATACATGTATAAAATCAATGCAAAGAAGACTCTAAGAAGAAAAGATAATAATATAATGTATGAGGACATGCATAAGATTAAGTGTGGGGTAATGATGAGGCCATAAATTACCATTATTTTGTCCTTCCAAGTTACCTTTGAAAGTGGGTTTAAATGTAATCTGGGAACTTATAGTTTTCTTAAGATAGAATATATGATATATATATTGTTCGTTCTTTAGAACTCTTTTTTTTATAATAGGATATGGGCACGTGGGAGGTGGTGACTAGATCTAGGTGCCCGTGATTGTGTAAAAGCTCTAGATCTAGTTTTTATTATGTCACAAGGGTGTCATAATTGTTCCATGTTGATCACGTAATGTTCACTCTCAGATTTCCGAAGGTACCTATAACCTACAAAATAAAAATTCCTATATGTGCCTACAAAACCTAAAAAGGAAAATTCTTGGGATTTGGATTAACCTTTGTGGTGAATTTACGATCTTGTACTAAATATCATCAATCCATGTAGTTGTTGTGTGTGTGTAGAAATGGTGTCCGAGGATGCCCTTGTGCAAGTTGTACTTGAAGTGGGTTGTAGCTAGAATGTAGTAGAATTTATGGATGGAATAGGATGAAATTTCTCTTTCTATGTTGTGTATGCAGAGTTAATGTAACCCTTGTCCCTTGAATGGATGTTAGATGAATTCCTTGGAGTGCTTTAGGTGCCTTTTAAATGAAATATTAGGTGATGATAATAATTCTTAGTGCTTGGTCCCTAATTTTAAAGACATTACTATGAATTTACATGATTCCCTTGTTTGAATTTTTCAATTAACAACTAGAAGACCAACCCATAAGTGAAAAATATTCCCAAAAGATAAAGAGACCCAAAAGAAGTGAAAGGTGAGAAAGGGTCATGGGCGCCCAGAGGGGACAAAAGCACCTGGGTGTTGTTGACCTGGATGGGTGCTGGTGTTTGAAGGCATGAAAGATAAATAAGTAAAGTTAAAGAATAGGATGTACTGGGTGTGTAATACCAAGTAGAAAACAAAACAAAGGAAAAGTGTTGTCAAAGATAGTTTTTAACCACTAGTTGTCTTACTTAGGAATGATATAAATAGTAGTTTTTAGGACCTTAAGATGTACCCAAGTGCATGATATTTGTGTCTAAGTTGGAAAACATGTAAATATTGTAAAGGGGGATCCAAAGATAGTCATACTAACCAGTCTATAAATATAAGGGATGTATTTATACCAAATTAATTTCTCTATAGAGGTTATGGACACATAATAATCAAATGCATGATGTAAGGTACGTTTGCAATTGTGGATTGTATGATCTAAATTATCGTGATATAATCATTCAATAATCGTGATAGTATATTCATACATGTAACAATTGATATGTATCCATCTATTTCTCAAATACATAAATGGAGAGAGAAACTTAGTTGTATAGGGAAAAACAAGGAGGTATGGATGTGCATGATGATGAAATAAATAAATTAGAAATTTGAAGTGATTCTTGTGCAGAGTTCTAAAACTGAAGACTGGATAGGGGCATGATCAAGTACAACTATTGTATATGGATGTGCATGAATAATAAATTTATGATCCTGACCTATAACTATACACTCTTGGGCCCAAAAATTTGTAAAATAAACTCCTAGAACTAAAAATTCTTAGGTGATTCTATTGTTTGGAAATGACCTTCGTTGTATGTCATTCTTTATCGCATAACTTTGAGATGATTTGTAAATACATGTAGAAAAGTGGAGATACTATAAAATTTTTGAACCCTTCATTATAGCATTAACAATCCCAAAGGAAAACCATGTGTGTGGTTGAGGCTAGATTACCATTGAAAGTCAATCTTTTAGTTATTAAACCGATCCAAGTGTTGTACTACATGGCCTCATGGCATAGAATAAGCCTTGTGTAGTTCTCCTAGGTGTTTGCCAAGTGTGAACAACTAACAAACCCCTTAGAGGATTTTGTATAGTGTGGAATTTACCCAATATTTTAGTAGGTGAGTGTGAACAACTAACAAACCCCTTAGAGGATTTTGTATAGTGTGGAATTTACCCAATATTTTAGTAGGGTGTGCCTCGATTACATGACCTAACCCTTTATTGTGTGAAACCCTTGAATAATACATAGAGTGACCTTTCAATTGATAAGACATGGCTTTATGATATTTGAATGCTTGGAAATTGAGGAACCTAGGGTATGTGACATGGTTGCGTGCTTAAAATATTTATTAGGGGTTTATCTAATTGATGTACAACTGATTTGGGAAAATTTAGGAACCATTTGAGAGATTTTTTAATGATATTTGTAATAAGAGCTTGTAAGAGTGTTCGGTGAGTTATAAAATGACATTAACTTACTTATATAGCCTTATGTAGGTGAAATATTCTAATAAAGTTGAACCTAGGAATATGAAATGAACTAAAGAATATATTCAATTTGAAAATATATTTGGTGAACTTAAGGAGAAATAATTGTGTAAGTTGGTCATGATTTGACCCCACATCTTGACCTCAACTATTCATTTTTGGACAAAGAAGGAGAAAAATAACACATATAGTTTGGTTCACCCCGTACACCACATGACAACATCACTACTCTATTTTTGGCCTCAAACCACACATAGGAGAAACATAAATGTTGGCAAGTTAAACCCCTTACTTTGCATTTAACAAAGTCTTAAATCTTAATAAGAGGATTGACATCATATAAATATAACAGTAACACACAAGATATATCATATAAGAGATAAATAAGTATAAATAATAGTGAAATAAGAGTGACTTAGCTTGTATTCAGAGATCTGGGTTGATTTTGGGCTACAAATTGAGTGGAACCAGATAGATATGATTTTATTAAGTTCCATTTGGAAAAATGGAACCTGAAGCTCATTTGGATAGGACCAACTAAGAGCTAGTGTTTACGTTTGGCTTAGTTCTTAGTAACAATTGTAGATATGATGTTTTCAGGTTTGAAAATGTATGCTTCCTTCCACTCTTTGTTGCATCCACTTCACCATAGAGTTTCACTATTACACCTAAACTTATAAAAAAACCCTAGCTACTTACATAAACATGATAGTAAATATTAGATGAACTAAAATATGAGTTATACTGACCTCGACGGTTACCCCAATATGATTATCATCGATCGTTGTACTACATTTTAGAATCTATGTAGTTCTAGTGTGTTCGTGATTAAATTATATCCCTTCAAGCTAGGTTTCCCTTATGTTGGTTATACCAAGATAGTGGGCTACAACTAATTTTCCCCTAAGATGAATGTGTGGGATGAAATTCAAAAACAACACCTCCTATTCAGTGACTATTGTAGCCCAAATGCAGACCTTGATTGTTACTCTTTACCCCAATAATAGATAGTAAGTAATATCCCAAAGGTTTCTAGACCCTAATAATGGTGAGTAAGTCATGTATATATATGATTCCCTTGTTTAAATTTTGTCATTAACAACCAAAAAGACTGACCCAAAGTGATGGGTAGTAATTTAGAAGATAACAAATGATCTGACATTTTAAATTCGAGAAAATGAGGGAAAAGGAAAAAGTTCCTAAAGGAGATAGTAGTGCTTGGGTGCTCCTATCCCTAATGGGTGGTACTGTCTAAGATGCTCAGAGGATCTAACCTAAAATATAGAGTTGAGTCATATGTTGTCTAATGTCCAAAATTAACGTATCCATTTGAGAAAAGAAAATGATAATTATTATCGCAAGGATAAAACAATGTATATAAAATTAAGTGTTGTTAATGTCTATCTTCCTTTCTTATGAATCATGCATATAATGACATAATTAGAAGCATGGTGTACATAGAAAGTGCTTGATTTTGTGACTACATTTTCTCCTAATTGATTAGGAGGAAATTTTTAACGAATTTTTTCCCCTAAAGCTCCCTAAACCATTACAGTACAAAAGAACATTATGAGAGATTTATGTCTATATAAAAAACTCAAAAAACAGAGCTCGTATGTTGAAGATATCATCTCTTGAAATTTGTCGTAGACTGAAAAAATAAGGGGAATGTGTACGTCTATTGACATTTAGATGCATGCACATCTACCAAAAGCACCAATCAAGAGACAACAAGTGGCATGGGGCCCTTAGCCAGGGTCAACACACTTTTTGTATGGAGGAGCATCTTTGCCACCATTTCTTCACATTACCATCATAGTAATATTATATATATATGCCATATTGTGCTTTTATATCCCGCATGTGGGTTTTTTATTGCAAGGTTGAATTATAATTCACTGAGTTAACTTTCCAACTCAATGATATAGTTATTGAGTTACATTGTAGTGGAGCCATCTCAACCAATACTTGAATTTATCTACAATGAACCTACTGGAGCTAACTTGCTCACAACTCGGGCCCAAATCCACACATGACTTGGATAGTTTTGTAGACACCAAAATTGGGTCACACTCCCTTTAACCCCTTTAAACTTATCAATTCAAACATATTCACCTAACCATGACCCCCTTTTACCCCACATTAATATTAATTTAATCACTTATAATTAAATTAATACTCATCCTCACTTCATTCATTATTTAATTACCTTAATTAAAACCAATTTCTACCTCACCTAGACACCTCACCCCACCACCTCACCTAGACACCTCACCATAGACCTATTCATAGCATGTTTCCATAACTAATAGGACTTAGCCCTACCTTGAACTAAGACTTAGTATAACCCTAAAATCACATGCCTATTCTTCCTCTAACCACATTCCCGCATACCTAAGTGCAACATTTTCCATTTAGACCCAGTTTTGACAAAATGTGAAAATCTGGCACCAAGAGGATAGCCAAGATCTACTATTTTAGGCAAACCTAGGATATCCCACCTTCACCGATGCCATTCATCCCAAAATCAATGCTGGTAACCCTAAACCATCGTCGGTTACCATATAACCATTTTGGTAACCTTGTTTGAGAGGTTAGACATATTCTCAAGTTTTGGGAGAAAAGGAGATCTGCAAACAAGCAATAACCAGAGATTGCATTTCACACATTCAGGTAGTCCATAACAACATGTTCATATCAAGGTATTTTTGATGTCACAGGAGATTACTCTCGGAAGCACTTTACGACATCATTCTTGATCGTTGGATTTCACTGATCAAACTTGGATTTGGCCACCACCCAACCATTGAACTTGCTAAACATAGTAAGTGCATTTCCCTAACCATGTGCCATTTATTTCTCTCATTTAATAAACTTCTATTCACCTATTTTTTATCAATCATTAGTCTATAATTTTCATTCCCACCACTATTGGGAACTTCCTATGAACTCTGACCATTCCCATCAAGTCATAACCAGCTTAATCACCCCTAGGTGTAACTAAGTCCTGAATACATTCTGAATATTCCTAAAATCTCCCACAGACCTAAACCAATTCCCCTTCATCCATCTCTGATCCAGTTCAGACAAATCTCCCAAAACCATGAACTATAAGTTATTACCTATCACCTAACCATCACCGGTTCTTACTAAACTATTACGTCATACCAGACTAATTTCCATCTCTACGGATTTGGAATCCTACTAATACCAGTCTCCAATCAGCCATTTAATTACATTTGACCTAAAATTTCAACCTGCACCTAACGTGACCCATAATCTAAGCCTGACCAGTAGACCTGATTTAACTACCCCATTTCCATTCCGATCCATAACCTAGACTGTTATGTTATATTTTCTTATTGTATTTGGATGAGATACCTAAATCATATCAACTATAGTAGGATTTTATTTAGCTTACATTATTTCTTACATTAAACCACTTGATTAAATAGTGGGTTGACATGCCATAAAGGAAGTATCACACTTCTTGGATCTAGCACATGCTAGGAGAGATTGAAATATATTATTTAATCCTCTTTTGTGGTCTTGTTGTGTATTTTTCAGGTAGTTCCTCCTAGCCAAAAGGAAGCTCTCATCAGTTAGCATTAGATCAGTAAGTCAGAATCGCACGTCAACGAACCTTATAACCAACCGTCATAACCTTGTTAAAAGGTTATTCACATTGCTCGAGTTTTGGAGAAAAGGATATATACATGCAAGACAAGAACCTTAATCTTGTTTCATCACACATCCAAAATGCCATAACCAGCAATTTTAGCCATTGGTCAAGAAGATTCTTTGCATTCATTTGATTGCACTCTAGGAAAAGCATTGTCATGACATTGATTTCATATTTCACCGATGAAAACATCACCACCACTCTAATTCATTGAAAATTACATAACAGTAAGTCTTGTCTCTAACTTACTTTCCACTTGTCTAAAAGCATATTCAATTTATGCTATAAGAATCATCTTCACCTTCTGTCATTGATATTGCATCAGTATAAAAATCACCCTCTTCACTTTTCCTTCATTTGCTAACCTCGAATATCATTTCAATTTATCACTTATAAACACTTTTAAACATACTCTGTCTACCCATTGAGTACATCTGAATATTCTCAACATCTCCCCAGGGATAATATAACTCCTCACCATCTTTGATCCAATCTCAAACAAATCCCCAAAACCATGAACTATTGACTTATTACCATCCCGCAGTAATCATCATCGATTATTACTAAACCATCGTCAGTCATACCAGACTGACGTCAAAGTCTCTGTATTTGGTAGTCCTGGTTAATACTAGATCCCAATAAAATCCTTTTTAAGTGATTCAAGTGACCCAGAATTGTGACCTTGACCTATTCCAACACCTTAGTTATTTACCTTATTTTCTAGATCTGATCATAGCCTAGCACTGTTATGTTACATTTTCTTATTGTATTTGGATGAGATACCTAAATCATATCAACTATAGTAGGATTTTATTTACTTACGTTGTTTCTTTCATTAAATTGTATTAAAATAGTGGGTTGATTGCCACCTAGGAAGTATCACACTTCCTGGATCTAGCACATGCTAGGCAGCCCACTGACATATATTATTTAATCCTCTTTTTGTGGTCTTGTTGTGTATTTTAGGTAGTTCCTCCTAGCCAAAAGGAAGCTCTCACAGTCAACATTGGATCAAGAAGTTAGAACGCACAACAACCTTCAAACTGACCGTCACAGCAACAGGTATTCCTCCTTGGCCCACACCCTTATCTGTTTCATCTAAAAACTTAAAGAAAATGGTGAAACATTTTGGCACGCCCGGTGGGACCCATCCAGGGTTCCTTGCATTTTATTCATTCCTAGGTAAAATTTGTGTGTTTGTTTCCCTTCTGAAAAGCTTACACATTAATTTTCCTCTCTGGAATCTTCCTCTCTTTCTATTGTCTAAAATCAATTGTGTTTTTGGTGCTATAAAAAGAATACTTCTTTTCTTTCATTCGTATTGCATTAGTGAAAGAGCATCCCTCTTCCTGTTCACTACTTGCTACATCGAATATCACACTTCGATTTGGGCTTAAAACACTTGCATAACATTCTGATTGGTTGCATTTTAGCTCACATTAAAAATGAGGGCAACCTATATGTTGGAAGTCATGCCCAGCTGATGGTTGACATAACTGAATCGTAGAAAAGCACATTCTTTCTTCTCTCTCTTTGCCAAACTACACAAATTGGAATATATACATCTTCTTAAACAACATCCCACCTAGAAGAAGCTGTCAACAATCACATGATCAGAGGATTGACAGTGGGCACCCAGCTAGTTATCTTTTTCCATTCATTACATCAGAGAATGGACTGCCACCAAAATAACATAACCTAAAACCTCACCTTTAGAATTTCCTTCTGTGTAGGAAGCCTTCCCAACCAAAAACTCTACTCTAAATTCACAAGTCAGTCTTTTAAATAGCATAAGCTAAACACACTAAAATCACTTGTTGGATTACATATTTTTCTTAGCTTTGTGCTTGACTTGTGTTTTGAGGTGTGAGGATACAATTCTTCATTTTTCTTTTTTACCTTTCACACTCCGCCATCACAGTTGGAGTATTTTGACTTTCTCAGAGTGTGTCAGGACCTCATCTTATCATCCCCAGACTTCTGGGTTGATTATTCATCTAATCTAAATTCACAAAAAATCATTTTTTTCTCATTCTTCATATTTCACAATAACCGGCATCGGTCCAGTGACCACCATTGGTTTACATCTAATCACCATCACTTTACCTAACTGGCATCAGTTCCTTGTTATTTTGGTTAATTTACCCAAAAGACACTTATCTCATCTTCTCTTCTATTTAGAGTCTCTGTGTATCATTGTACTCTTTGTACTCTGATAATAGTCATCAAATACAACTTTCCTGTCTGACAATCATCAGTTTCTACCTCATTTTCTGAAACTGTCATTTTCTCACAGTAACCGGTATCGGTTCTTGTAACCGACATCGGTCACCCCTTAACCATCATTAATCAATTAGACCGGCATCATTCACTCTATTTTGATTTTAATCAAAACATTTACCAACTTTTCCTCTCAGAAATTTGTTTTGTCCCATCTCTATTGTTCCCTGTGTCATTTACAGAGTACAATTCACCTGATATACGTTGATTCACATGGTGTTGACTCGCAGCCAAACTAACACCCTCATATTTCACGCCAACTGTCAACCACTCCCACCTAGTCCATCACCACCATCCATTCTGTCACCTATGGATTTGACTCAGCTTATCCCCATTACTACCAGGGATGAGGAGTTTGTGAGACTCCTCGACCAGAATCCTGCTTCCCTCTAGTACTACCTTGCTCATTCTTCCACCCAGGATTCCTTAGGATAGTTAATATATGGCATGCCCATATCTATCCCTCCTGCTCTAGCCCCCACTTCTACATCAGCTAGCACTAGTTTGGCGCTACCGTCATCCACTTTATCACCTGTGGTGTCTCAGCTAAATCCCACAGCCGTTATAACTACAGCATCTACATCATCGATCACACCCATGACATCAATTGTCCCTCCGATAGCCTCTATGAGTATAGCTTCATCTGCACCCACCACTTCACATATACCCATTGCATCACAACCACCTCCGGTGTCAGGTAACTTACACCCCTTTCCAAAACCTCATCCTTTCTATCCCACAATCCTTACCCCCAATCGCCACTAGAGTTGTTATGACTACCCCACCCACTTACACATACTACCAACAACCCCCGACCTCATCTATCACTTATGTTGGCTATGTGCCACCCACATCTATTCCTCCTACAGTTCTCATACTCAGCGCCACCATACACCAACATACCACCTACCTCGTACATTCAGCATCAACCCCCTTTTTCTACAGGGGGCACCCATTCATCCCAACCTACTAATGACCTCATTAAAATGATGATGGAGAAGATGCAGACCTTAGAAGCATCTATTTCTGGCTCCCGTAATTCTTTAACATATGATGAAATCTGTAATGAGCCTATCCATCCATCTATTCCCATTCGTCCTTACCCAGTGCATTGGGAAATTCCTAAATTCAATCACTTCAATAGTAAAGAAGACCCACAACAACACTTGCAGTCATTCAAACATGGGTGTTACCTAATCACCCACAATGACGCTTTGCTCCTACAAACTTTCCCAATGTCCTTGACAGGACCAGCATTGGATTGGTATAGTGGACTACCTCGACATTCTATTTATTCCTTTAATCAAGTAGCCCAAGCTTTCCTAGATCATTTTTCAATCAATGTTACCAAGAAAGTCACCATGACCAATCTCTATTCAACCCGACAGTATGAAGATGAATCTATCACAGATTTCGTTGCCCGCTGGCGGAGTCTTATTAACCAATTGACGTTCCAACTACCTCAGACTGAACTTATTGAGTTGTTCACTAGAGCTTGTGCTAGACACATCTCACCAACTCTACAAGTCCAAACCTTCTGAACCTTTGATGAAGCATTCACCATGGCCCGAAAACTAGAAATTCATGCCATTGAAGAAAAGAAAATCCAATTACGGAACAAGAACACCCCATTCAAATCAAATGATTCTTCTTCATCTTCAAAACCCCAAAATAACTATTCAAAGCCCAAAGGATCTTCCAATGTGGTAGTCCTCAAGGTGGGTCCACCTCATCCTTCTAATCAGGCCCAACCTTCTTCCAATCTTTCTCCTGTCTAGGCCTTTCAGCTCCAGTGGGAGCAGTGGAAGTAAACTTTGATTAGAGAGCCCTATTCTTCACTCTTGGAAAAAATTCGTAAAGTTGGAGCCATTACACTTCCTCCCATAAAACCTCATACAGGTTTCGATCCCACTCATCCTATGCCCACATGGTATAAAGAACATGACTACTGTAATTATCATCATGTTAAAGGACATAGTGATGGTAACTGCATAACTTTTAAAAACATTGTTCAAGAGATGATAGACAATGGAGACCTTGTCGTAGACAACCTGAATGCACAGCAAATCAGAATTTTCACATCTTCAAAAATCCATTCCCTAATCATAAACCATCATCTAATCAAAATAGCAAACCTTCATCCAACGACAACAACGTCTGTGAGGTTCACGCAGTTTTTGATATCATGCCAACTGTTCCTCAAAACCTACCTACTTCATCTATTGAGGAAATCTTGGCATGAGCTCCTCCACCCACAGAGGAGCATACCTCTTCTACTCCTCCACCCACAGAGGAGTCCCCCTCATCTCCCCTTTCTCTAGAGGAGGAACCCACACTTTCTACCGATGTCATGTCATCATCTGCTTCCCAACCTTCTAAACCATCAACACTTGTTATTCTCCCATCCACAAGAGAATCATCATCACCTTCTCCTCCACCAAGAGAGAAGTCTACCTCACCTGACCTATTATCTCTCCTACCCATGGGAGATTCTTCAGACATGTCACTACCTGTCAGGGACAGTTCTCCCCTAGCATCCCAGGACCCTATTGACATGATCTCGGCTCTCTTACCTACAGAATCCAAGGCCAGCCAATTCCCTGTCTCACAGACATATTTTACAGGGATTACCACCCAACCCATTCCATCCTCTTCTTCAGTAGTCCCATTTTCATGGTTGGTCGATCATTTGGATTACGTTGATCATTCCATGCTCTGGGGACGTCTTCGGCTCCCTGTTTTGAACCCAAATGCAAATGTTTCCTGAAGATACTTCCATGATCTACCCAAAGGTATTTTTGGCAACCAAAACTACACTGACCATGCCGATTGAAATGACTTCCTCTTCATCATCCCTACCTCCATCCAAACTTCTACCCATCACTACAACTATTCCCAAACCTAAAAACCTACCCACACTTATCCCCCCACCTGTATCTAGACCCATCACTACTTTGGGTGTTATGCCGACATCAAGCCTTACTCACCCACCTGTCAGATTGGACCTAGCCACATCTTCCAAAGTCCACAGCAGCATTATCCTCCCACCTAAAAAGAAAACCCAACCCTCTAGGCCACGTACACCGGTCTCGCCTACCACACCTTTGTCACCTTCCCCCCTTCCATCCATCCTAGGGCCTCATCCATCAACCTTGACCAAACAATCTCATACCCAAGGCCAGTCAAAAGCTAAACAACCTACTACTACATCATGAGCCTTTGTTACACCTCATTCACCCAAAAACCAAACTCCCTCACCCTCACCCATGCACTTCTTGCCACCTATACCTCCACCAGTTACTATAACCCCAACCTTGCCTATACAACTTCAACCAATGCCACCTACCCAACCTCTACCAACCACCTCCACCACAACTCGGTTGCCCCATGGGTAACCTGTCCTCTTCCACCATCCGTTTTCTATTCTTCATCCCATACTCCCGTGTCACCTTTACCCAAGAAGGTGCAACCCAAAGCTAAGAATCTGCTACCCTCCAATAAGGTAGTCAAACCAACCAAACCTTCCATCGCCAGCTCTTCTACCCCACCTTTACCCAAACAGATGCCAGCAAGACCTAAGACCACTCCACATACCAAACTAGTAGACCAACCCATTCCCCCTCCTATAAAGCCTCTTCCCTCACAATCAGCCACACCTGTACCCAAACCCACACTCACTTCCCATTGTGATCCGTTAGCGGGGTCCTACGCCAACATTTTAACCAATCTCTTAGAGACTTCCATCATCACATTACCACTTCTTCGACCTTACGATCCTCTCAAACCCAAACCAAAAGGGTTTGATGAAACCAATATTTTTGCCTATCATCGTGTGCCAGGACATGATGTTGAAAATTGTAAGGCTCTGAAGACCATTCTTCTTCAACTTTGTCCTCCTGAAAAAAATTTTGATGATGACAACCTTCTTGATGAGGACCATGCTCCACCTTCACCTGTCACCATACATCATCATCCTTTACCCATTCAGTGATCAGTATCTCCACCCCCACAACCATTTTTCCCACCTCCAAAATTTGAGATCAACATGGTCCGTATTAGAGAGTTGGCCAAACCACCACCCAAATGTCAATGTGCCCTACTCATTTCACAAGGCTCTTATCCACCTAGGATTTTTCCCCTCATGTCGTTATACCTTTCATGACACACACCATCTCCATCCACCTCCCCTCAGATTAACATGGTTCACGTTGCTACCCACACTTAGAAAGACAAAGGAAAAGAAAAATCAACTAGCCCATCAACCAACTCTGTACCCTATATACCATCTGCACCCACTCCCAAAATCACCATCCGGACCTACATACCCTATCTCTGATGGGGTCACCCATCGCATAATGATAAAACAATTACATCAGTCTCCTCTAAAGATGTCTTTGTATGATCTCATCCAGACTTCTGAATCCCACAGACAAGCCCTTATCAAGGTTTTACAATCCATTGAAGTTCTACCCAATGACCCCACACCAGTGGCCTCGATTATCACCCCTCACCATGTGGCCTCGCTAACCAAATCAGCTCCTCCTTCTACCCCCACAACCACTCCTCAATCACCACCCTCAGCTTCTCTGAAAGAGAAGATTGTACCTCTCTAGTCAGATGACCCTGATCCCCCCTATTCATTTCTGTTTATATCGATAACATATGCATACGACATGTCATGATTGATGGTGGTGCTAGCATTAACATCATCTCCTCCCACACATACAATCAAATGTGTATTCCTTCTAACTATATGCATAATAACCCAGTTATGTTACACTCCTTCAATGACGCCATCACCTCCACCCTTGGCACTATTATCCTTCATGTTTGCGTAGGCCCTCGCATTGTCCCAAAACTATTCTACATCTTAGAGGGGGAATTCCAGTATAACCTATTGCTCGGCAGACCCTGGATTCATGTCATGGGTTGTGTCCCTTCAACTTTACACCGTTGTGTAAAATTTGAGCATGAGGGACATAACTACACCATCCCCGCTTGACCCATCACCATTCAAGACCTGTAACATGTTGTACCAACCCAACGATGTACTTGTACCAGTCAAGGCATCTGCCACTACCCCCACTTCACCTTCACCGAGAAACCCATCCACCAATGTTGCCCACCTCTCCCACATCTAACCCTGTTATTCCTACTGCCATCATAGTAGCCTCTACAGCTGACTCATCTACTTCCCAATCATCTAGCAAGTCATCTATCCCTGCTACCCACATATCGACTACTGATCCCTTAGAAGGTGTTTTTCAATGCCTCACTCTAGGGGAGTACCACCTATACAATATCGACACATTCCTCACTCCGCAAGAGTATGGGAACCTGTGCTAGCACCCTAGTTATGACTACCACGTAGGTGAGGTTTTTCCTTATGGTCCTCCCCACCTTCACACTAATCTAACATATGGGGGACTTGATATTGCCACTTATTCACCTGAACCTCCATCCCAAACATGACCATTTTCATCTGACCTACAATCCCTTACTAACCGCCACTTCACCCACACTTTCCTCCACCATTGCGCATGGAAAGGATTTGGCTTCAGTTTTTATGAACAAGGCCACCATACTGTCATTTCCTGCACTACCCATAAACACAATGACCGTAGTGGCATTGGCTTTTTCATACCACCTCCCAAGAAGGATCACATTGACCTCATTGAGGAAGACAAACCTTCTCCACCTCATTCACCCACGTCACCATCTTCACCCACGGAGTCCATAGATCCCGAATCTATTCCTCCTACCTTTTTTTTCGTAAACACAATTTCCCTAGGACCTCTGACCTATCAACGCGATGGTGAGGCTCCCTCTTCTCTCCCTTTCTTGTATCCTCACATGATCGATGATGATACACCTTCTATTAATGTCATTCAATGTCAGGATGATGAGTCCATCCTCACCTACCTTGGTGTGGAAGACTCTTATATTCACTTATCGTTACCCTCTGAGACACAAACCATGTTGAATGAATCGACTATTGAAATCAACATTAATACTCAGGATGACCCACACATCCTAAAGATAGGTCAGTCTTTAGATGTTGTTGAACAAGAAGCTTTTACCTCTTTCCTTCGGGACCATAGCAATGCTTTTTCCTGGTCCTATGCTGATATGCCCAGTATTGACCCAAAAATTGTGGTCCACAATATCGTAACCATTCCTAATGCCAAACCCATCAAACAAAAGCTACAGAAAATGCATCCTCGCATTGCTCTTCTGGTCAAAGAAGAACTTCAACGCCTTCTCTCAGTTTCCTTCATCCTACCCATTGACTATCCCCAATGGATTTCTAACATCATTCCTGTCACAAAGGTGATAGGGGGACTCCACATTTGCATGGACTTCCATGACCTCAACCTAGCTTGTCCCAAAGATGATTTTCCCCTACCAGGCATTGACCAACTAGTTGATCTCACCACCCAGCCATGAAATGCTATCACTCATGGATGGTTTCTTGGGTTATAATCAAATATTACTTGCTCCAGAAGATCAACACAAAACTACCTTCATCACTCCTTGGGGGACCTTCTGCTATCGAGTCATGCCTTTTGGCCTTAAAAATGTTGGTGCTACATATCAGCGAGCCATGACTTACATCTTCCATGACATCATGCATCATATATTGGAAGATTACGTAGATGATATTCTTGCCAAATCCAAATATTGAGCCAAACACCTGACCATCCTTAAGGTCATCTTTGACCACCTCATCAAGTATTGTGTTCATCTTCAACCAAAGAAGTGCATCTTTGCCGTACTTTCAGGAAAACTCCTTGGTTTCATCATTTCTTTGCATGGCATAGAATTCAATCCTGCTAAAGTAAAGGCTATTCTAGAAATGCCTCCACCTACTAATCTCCATCAACTTTGAAGCTTGCAAGGTAAGTTGCAATCCATTCATCATTTTATCTTGCAGCTTTCTGACCACTGTCAACCATTTCATCATCTTCTCAAGAAGGATGTTTCATTCAAATGGGATGATGAATGCCATAAAGCCTTTGATGCCTTAAAACAATACCTTCTTCAACCACCAGTGCTCATTCCTCCTAAGGATGACCAACCCTTTTACCTATATATTTCCACCACTGACCATTCTTTAGGTGCCATGCTCGCTCATCATGACGAGCAACATAGAGAGAAAGTGGTTTATTACATAAGTTGTACCCTTCTGGACTACAAAACTAGATACACCCATGCCAAAAAACTCTGCTTAGCCTTAGTTTTCATCACCACCAAACTCTGCCATTACCTACTCAACCACAAAACCTTTGTTGTTACCAATACTGACCCCCTACACTATATGTATGCCAAACCCTATCAACATCAACATGTCACACGTTGGCTTATGCTTCTTACCGACCTCAACCTCGAATTCACTCATCAAAAATCCATCAAGGGCCAAACCATTTCTGACCAACATGTAGATGCACCTCTTTCTAGGAATCAACCCTCTAACTTTGATTTCCCAGATGAATCCATAGCTACCCTCTCCTTATATGAAACCACTTACCAAATGACACTCTTCTTCGATGGCTCCAAGTGTCACCATGGAGGTGGATCTGGTGTTATCCTCATTCCTCTTGATGGTGAACCTATGCCTTTATCTTTCAAACTAGATTTTGATTGTATACAAACAATATTTCCGAATACGAAGCACTCGTATTGGGTCTCCAGGCTAATTATGCCTTAGATGTTAAGTCAATCAATATCTTTGGTGATTCCCAGCTGGTCATGAACCAAGTCAATGGTATATACCAGTGTCGTAATGAAATACTTCAAAAGTATAAACATCATGTAGACATACTTTTGACTACCTTTGACTGTTACGAACTTCAAACCACCCCATGTTCTACCAATAAATTTGTGGATACCATGGCCTGCTTGGCTTCTCAGATACCCGCTTCGCCTGTCGACTCTAAAATCTTTGTCACAATACAAAGGTTACAATCACCCTCTTATTTACCTCATGAGGTCTACTCCGTCAGGACCATTGCACCTAACCCACGTGACCTTTGGTATAAGCAGTTTGCATAGACTATCTTTCCCTTTCCATTCTACCCACTGATCTCACTCGTAATGGACAACGTGCCTTTCTTAAAAGTGTCTCTCACTATGTCATCATGGGTGGTCTCCTTTATAAGTGTGGCTTCGATGGTATTCTCTTATGATGCCTTACAAGTTCTGAAATTCCCTACACCATCAAGGAAGTTCACGATGGAATTTGTGGAGGCCACTTTAGTGGTTTAGCTGTCGCTAAACACATTCTTTGCCTTGGCTATTATTGGCCAACCCTAAACCGTGATTGTTGTGACTATGTCAAATGTTGTGTAAAATGCCAACAACATGCTAATCTTCATCACACACCTAGTCATGCCTTACAGGTCACACAAGACCTTTGGCCCTTTTCTCAATGGGGCTTAGATCTTGTTGGCGAGATCAATCCCCATTCTTCACAACGCCATCAATGGATTATAACCACTACTAAATATTATACTAAATGGGTAGAAGCCATTCCCCTCATTTCTACAAAAGCTGAGAAAATATGTGAATTCATCAACCATCACATCATTTGTCACTTTGGTGTTCCTCACCATCTCATCACTGATAATGGAAAGCAATTCAAAAACAAAACCCTATGTAAGTTGTGTGACACTTTTGGCATCCAACTCAGTTTCTCATCACCTTATTACCCACAAACCAATGGCCAAGTAGAATCGACCAATAAAACCTTGAACAAAATTCTTATGAAAGTAGTTGACGATACTGGCAAGGATTGGCATTCACACATTCCTTTCACTTTGTGGGCTTATCACACTAGTATTCACACTTCGACTACTGCCACACCTTTTTCTCTGGTCTACGGTACCGAGGTTGTCTTGCCTCTCGAATTCCAGATTCCATCTCTCCACATCTCACTACAAGACATGCTCAACAATGATGATTTTCACCAGGATCGTTTGGCACAACTTGAGTTATTAGATGAATGTCGTCTTAATGCTCTTGACCATCTCCAAATCTACCAAAAATGTATCAAACGTGCCTATGACAAACGTGTCCATGAATGAACCTTTTAGGTCAGTGACCTCATCCTGAAGGAAAATCAACATGTAACCAAAGAAGAGAAAAGTAAATGGGGAAAATTTTCTCCTAATTGGCTTGGACCCTATATCGTTACCCATGCCTATGGATCAGGTGCTTATCATTTGTCTTCACTCGAAGGTAAACCCAAACCTGAGCCTCTCAATGCCTTGCATCTTCGACCATTTTATTGTTGACATCAAGTCCTATATCACTTTTTTTTTTCAATTGATCACTCGTCCCTTGAGTGTTGTTCACCTTCCATATTACCCATTTTTGAGGATCAATGACTAAACAAGAATCATGTGATTATCTTGTCACCTTTCAACCTTATCTTCAATATGAGTACCACGGCTCTACTCATGCATGATTCTCATGGATACTTTTCATCTTTTTAAAGATGGAACCCCATGGTCGTTCATCACTTAAAACCATGGAGATCCCAAACTCCCTACACTTTGGAAAACTTTCCTGAGGTGAGTACGATGAGTAAATATGATATTTGAAATGTTTTGAAATAGACAGTAGTTAATATCATCGAGGTAAAACCCAAGATCATATTCATTGATGAGTCCTTTTTAAATGCCATGTCCATGGCTCTTTGAAAAGTAGCCCCCGCATTAGACAATCGAATGGCATTTTGTTGTATGCATACTTGCCCCACTTAGGGTGAAAAGTCATTTGAAATTATCGTTCTGGACCAAAAATATGATTATACCCTTGAATAGCCATCCAGCAGAGAAAACCTTTGAGGCATCGCCCTGTTGGAGGCTCTGTTCCATTGATGGAAGGAGGGTAGTGATCTTTAATGAGGCATAATTTCAAAATTCCCTAAAATTACGTAAAAGCTGCATCTCCCCGTTCTTTTTCCTCACGAGCACTAAATAGCTAACCTGATGAATGGCTGTGGGGAAAATTATGCCCGGGGAATTCAATAAGCTTGCTTAGCTCTTTCCTCATTAGTGGTCAACCTTGGGATTGATGGGCTTTTTTTTTATGAATGGTTAGAACTCGGATCCAATTCAATGGGTGTGGGCTAGGCCTGGCCGGGTCAAAAACCATGCAAGTCTTTGTAGCTCCATGCAAAAATATCATGATATTCCGACACAACTAAAATGACAGCTCCTTTTCCTGAGTAGGTGCCTATTCTTTACCAATCTTTAAACAATTCACTGGTACCTTGACTTCCTCAAAAAACGCTTCTTCTACCACTATATTTGTGTTTGTCATTGAGCCTGGGAATCTGAATGAAGATAGATTCAGCGTGACCAAGCCTTTTTGGAAATTTATTTCCGTTCAACTAAATAACCAGTCACCATAGTAGGATTATTACAATTCCCTGTTGTTGGCGGTGAACTCTGCTTCTGTTGTAGAAAGAAGACAATTACTCATCGCTCTCAAAAAACATGCCAACGGCTTACGTATCCGAGGTATGTGGACGCACAACCCTCTTTGACTGTTTGTGGCCATACGTTCATGAATCGTAGGATATCATATTGGGATCCGACTGGGTTGGGCAAGCATATCAGCATCTTGATTTGAGTTTCTAGGACCTGCATGAGTTCTAAAAGCTTCAAAGTTCTCTTATAGGTCCCCAACTTGATCTATATGATGTCTAAGAGATCAGGCTTTGATGTGTTGCGGGTGGACTTGTGAACCACAATTCGCTATCCAAAAGCCAATAAGATTTCATCCTTGTTGTTGGGCTAGCTTGCAACCCTTGTATAAGAGCCTCATACTCAACAACATTTATTGGTTACAATTGAATTACAGTATTAAAAGTGAGAAATATTTATCCCCAATTCTGGAGAAATGAACATGGACTCTTGACCAGATCCGTTATTACTACTCGAACTATCGAAGAAAAGCTGCCCACATAGTCCTCGGAGCGTTGGGCTATTAATCAATGGATGGTATGGGTTATACCTTCTTCGTGTATATAATAAGTTCCCAAGCCAGTTCTCATCCAAAAATGAAGGTCCACAGACTCCTCATTAGTAATAAAATAGCATACGGGTAGTATTGACGGTCTATACTTACCTCATCAAGCACTGTATCAGGAAACCCTCTTCTACAGAGTAGTAGGTTGCATGATGTGTGATCTCTTCTTTTGGGTCACAAAACGGCATATTTCCCTTCTATGGTCTTGGACGGTATGGTTCCACATGGGTAGGAGGATTAATTATGCTCGTAGGTTACTCATCCAAACAAGTCCTTAAGATCATATGGACCGTCTGATGACAAATATCCTCCCCTTTCACGGTGAATCTGTGATAAGCAGATGACAAAGAGGGGAGGGAGATTCAATGATGGCTATACCCTGTGGAAATTCAAACTAGGACCGCATGGATAGTGAGCTGAGGCCCTTAATAACCCCACAGTCTAGACTATAGCCACATCCAGCTGAACAACTCTCTCAAAATTGGGCTATGGTCATCTGTTAGTACCATCTGTGATGGTAGGCATTATGGAAAATAGTAGCTCCATAATCGAGCATAAATTGTGCACCAAAATGAGTCCCAATGATCAGTGAGATATAAAATGGGGAGGCTTGTTGTTCTTAGGTTGTATTTGGTTTTCAGGGTTGGCACCAAATGGTTGCCACTGTAACTTCTTAACCTGATTGATCATGTTAGCTAATGTTGATCTGTTTAAGGTCTTGTAACAGTTCCTTGTGAGAAGGAATTGAAAGTGCATCCATATTATGACGCTCAATCAAATTGTTTTTTCTCATTTGTTCCCTACTAGCTGAACAGAGTTCTCCACTTTGCTAATACATTTTGGGACGTGGGGATCTGCCTTCCGATAGTGCTATGGGTTATCGTGATGCTGGACGTCCCATCTTCTTAGTAATTTGATTAGTGGATATTTTTGGTGATTTCTTCCTCGTTACATTTATTCATATAGATATTGGTGTGGGGCTTAAGCAGTGGAGGCCCTGATTAGTATGGGGAGACCCTGTGTCTATTGCCCTTTTATTAGAAAGGTTGTTAGATGTGACGGTGGAGGAATATCAGTATTCAACCACAAATTCCTCTGCCTGCCAATTTACTAAGTGGTTTCATAGGGGCTTGATCTTGACCTTTTGAATTGGATGGTTTCAATAGATGATTCAGGTGGAGTTTTTATGCTTGAAACCATGAGAGCTTGACTCAAAAAACTCCATTTGGGCAAAGATCTGATTATGGCTGAGAACAGGGATAAACCCATTTGTAGTTCTGAAGCGGTGGTTATGTACCGAGACTATGGCTATGGATGAGTTGGCAGCTGAGGGATTCTTAGAATTCAAAGGCTTTCAGTTGCAACTTGGGTTATGGCTTGATTCTGTGGCGGAACCGCTCCCCGGGAAGGAGGATGGTTTGTTGATATGGGATGAAAGGGGGTGAGTATATGGGACGCTGCATTTTCATTGCTATGATTTCATCCTAAGGGTTTCTGTTATAGGGATTTACTCAGCCAAATCATTTGAGTATTCAGAAAGCAGTGTAGCTATTGACACTAAAGCAAACGAGATGGGGCAAGGGAAGGTTGTTGTCTGACCAACGCTATTATGTAAAAATAGGAATGGAAGGCTAGGAACATTTTCTTTACTTGAAATGAATTAGTTCTCATTCGATAGCCACTTCGTAAGCATCAGGATCACGGTCCCCATAGACTGAATATGATAGCGATATCACTATTAATGCAGTAATAATATAAAAAAGAACTTTTGGGGATGGCTTACGAGTGTTGGGAACCGTTTCAAGTCCTATCAAGCAGTGGAGTTGAAGGACACTCATATATTCTGGGAAGCATCACTTGATAGTATGAAACTGCTCCACAAGGAAATATTATCACTTATCTTCGAATTGTTTCCACAGCTTTTGTGCCAAATCATTCCAATTGGTAAGAGGATCCTGCAGTTAAACTTTCGAGAAAACCATTGAAGTGCCCTGCCTTTGAATGATAGTAGTAAGATGTCGAATGCCACGTATCTTCTGTAATATTGTGTACTGCACAGATTAATAGCCACCTCTAGTATGTTGCTCCTCCTGAGTGATAATTATTTTTCCCCCGGTGCAATGGTAAAATTTTCAAAAGTGGCGGCTGGTATTGCATCTCTTGTGTACTAACAGCAGGGACTGCTATTATTGAATGGAGGAGCAAGTAGTATTGGATACCAGACATCACAAATTGGTTGTTGTAGCTGGTAAGGGAATGTCTTTCAAAGGAGTGAATTTCCCCTAGGAGGTAATCGCAACTGTAACATGAAAGAGTTCTCCCCTGCTTCTTGGAGGAGACAAAAAAAAATTCATAATGCAATAATGATTTGTCTTGAAGAAGCTCTTATGTGAAGTCTTCACATGATTTGTTGTACTGGACTTTGAACTCCAGAGAGATCGAGTCACCAGGTACCTTGTGTTAATGAATGGAGAAGAGGGTACCAAATCTGTCCCGGACGTGCCAAAAATGTTATCACCCAATCACTGCCCCCCGAATGGCCTGAAATGAATCACAACATTCGGTGTGATAGGACACATGGATCAACTCTCAAGTTGTGGGACTGGGGCTTGAGGGAGTGAAACCTCAGAGAGGCTGGTGGCTTCCTATCCTAGGGAAAAACACAACAACTACTTCGATGTAAGAGAGATGGAAAAAATAGGCCTACAACAACATTTAATGGGAATTAGGGAAAGAAGATCAAGGAAAACAAAATTATTCTAGAAGTGAGTGTTACCTTCACCAGAAAAGGGAGAATTAACTTCTGGAGGTTAATGTGGGTATGAGGATGGCCACCGTTAACCACTTCACTATTGCAACTTGGGAAAGGATATAAAAATATCACAGGACTAGAAGCACACGTCCTCTTGTTAAACCCTTAAGAATACACAATAGAGGGATCAGCTTTGAGTTAACACACAGATAATATCAAGGAATAATACAAGCCACAGTCCATTATTCATTGAATGATAATATAATGTAACTCTCGATCAACAGAAGGAAAATATTTCTCACAGTTTATAGGTAGTATCACACTATTCTCTCTCAATATGTGAAACAGATAATCGAAAATAGGTAAATTAACCAAAATAATGCTAAGGGAATAAATTCACAAGCATGAAATGATTAATCATTCAAACACAATAAAACAGATCTTCAAGTGCAAGGAATACTTGGAATATAATTAAAGGCTTCAACAAAATCCGAAAGCACTCTTTCCCGCTTTTGAAGAGACACCTTTCTCCAAAAGCTCTCTAAAAATCTCTATATCTAATAAGTAGCGCACTCCACTATTATAAAGTTCCTAAAGCTGGAGCCATTAAAGATGAGCTAAAACTAACAAAATTAACTAAAATAGTAAGTCAGTTCTGAAGGGAAAAGGCTCCCGATAAAATAGAAAATTTGTGAATGAGGGTTGACCAAGGTCAATCCTATAACTTTGGACCGTTCCAAAGCTAAAAATTGTCCTTCATAGCCACTCAGGTTTTGGCAGAGCTGCCTTCCTCTCCTTCATTTGAATATTTTTGTTAACCTTATTACAGGGAAATTAGGTGGGAGCCGTGATTTGGGTGATCCCTCTTCCGAGGGTTCCGTCTCGCCCAAAAGGCTCCTTACACACGTTGCTTGACATGGTTTTCTTTCTTTTTGTCATGTTACTTCCTTAGCTAGTGTGAGGCCAAATCCTCTTCCCGTGGTGTCCACCCTTTCCGGCTTTCTTGCCTGTTTGTCGCATCCGGCTTAATTAACATTTTCGCGAGTTTGCTCTACGCATTTAGTCCTTGGCAATGCTAGCATCACAGGTAGTAAAAACCTCCTGTCTATACTGCTGTTCCTCCCTGGGTAGGCTCTCTGCCGGCTGCGTGCTTGGTTGCAGAGATGTTTCGGTAAGATTTGGTTCGCCACCTGGTGTGGTTGCCTCAATTTTATTGTTGGTGGGCGGCCGTTGCGTGTTGGCGTTGGTCTTGCCCGTCCTCCCTGTCAGGATCGTGTTTAGCGCGGACGGTTTACCGTTGGTAAGCTCCTCATAAGTCTCGGGTTATTTGTCGTTTGTCTCTGCATGCGATAGCGTTCAAGTGGCGCTCATTTACTCTCTTCCGTGCCGAACGCGGCGGCAGTTTAGTTTGTCCTTCCGTACCGTATTACCATTATTGTCGTCTTCCGAGTAGTGCTCACCTCACATTGTGATGTAATAATCCGCGTGCGGCCAAATGAAGCGGGTCCGAGTTTTCTTAAGAGGTTCTCATATGTGGTTTTTCATTCATGTTGGCGTCTCTTGCGGATCTCTTAGAGCCATGCGAGTTTTCGAGACTCTTTTTTTTCTGTGTTCTGTAGTCGATAGTAGTAGTAACACTGGGACAATACCCCTTGAGTTTTCATTATCTCCAGGTCCACACGCCATAGTGATTCACCACGCCCATTGCTTTGATCTTGTGATCTTGCCAGCAACCTTCGAAGCTGACTTACAAAACTTCTTTAGTCTCCCTATAAAATTTTGCATAAAACAGTTGATCAATGGAGTCACTATTGACCATTTTCACAACTATTGCCATCCCGCTCCACCAAGTGTTTGAATTTTCTGATCTGGTCCTCGGACAGAGCATCAATTCTAATTGAAAAACGTGCGTGGGCATTGTCGAATCTTCAAAGATATCATGAGGGCATCTGTAATTTCCACCCCCATTTAGCCTTCAGCTTCTAATTACATTCTTGCAGCACCTGACACCAAAACATAGCTTGAGATATTCAAATAATTTTGAGGCATCATCAATTACTCTATGTCAAAAGTAAGTCAAGAAATCTTCCTCTTCTTATGTCACTCCATGTCACCAAGGTAAGTGCAAGTTGGTATTATATTCGGAGAGTGATTCATCCATACTTAGCGATGGTTTTGTAATTGTTAAATCAGCATAAATTCCACAAATTCATTGATCAAGGGGTGGCCCTCCATACAAGATCCTCTCCATCCATCCATTCCAACGCTTTTCGACTTTATGATAAGAGATATAATCGATGGAGATGAGATTTTCATGGCGGGTAGTAGTTGCGGGTTGGGTCGGGGTAGTAGGTCGTAGTTGAGATGTCGTGGAGGGAGTTGGTCTGAGTACTCTACACAGCATTGTAGTGATGCTGCTCGACCTTGGGCCAAGCTCGTCCGTGGGGGCTTGTCTTATAATACTTTCCACAAGGGCACAAGAGCAGATGTAAATCCTGCTTGGGGCCTTCATGTGTAGCCTTCCCCAATGAGATCAAGATCTAGTAATTACTATTGGATAATCTCTTTAGTTTTCCCTCAATGCGGGTAGCTACTCTAGCACGCTCTCCTGATGATTAACTGTTAGACTTGATACGGTTCGCCGTCCTCTTGGCTTGCTCTTTTGGCGCAAGGACTCCAATATTGCTGAGATCTATCCACATCCCAGAGGAACATTTTTGTTTTGTTTTAGGAATCTTCTAATGCACCTAGTATAGCTAGGAGCTGAGGAAAGGCGGAACAGCAGATCGTGATACCTGAAGTGACAAAATTAAGGGCACTAGCGCTAACATACCATCTGCATCTGAGCAAAGGTGGAAATGAGGAAGGTTGTGGGATTGAGGAGGGGGAAAGCCATTGGGATGACAACGCGATGATGGAGTTGAGATTGCAGAAAAATGGGAGTGTTAAAGGAAGTTGAGGAAAAATGGGGGTGACCCCAATATTTTTCCCAGCTGATAATTAAAAAACTGGAATTGACAAAAATACCTAGGCAATAGAAGGAGATGGAAAGGGGCAAGGAGGAAATGGTAGAAGTGGAGGGAAATTGATATTGTAAGTGATAATGGAGGAAGGGGAAGATGGGGATAGATCTGAAATGGTACTTGGGAGGGGATACACTTACTTCCACTATCTCGATACTAAGATGTTGTAACCCTGGAAGCATTAGCATAGACCTAGAAAGAGATGAGCCACCAACCACAAATGAGATCTTCTTTGGAACCATGGGAACCATTTCAATCGATCTCTGTCCTTTGTAGGTGTGTTGGTGTTACTGCTGATGTGGGCCTGCTTTGAAGGTGAATTTCCCCTTTGGGTAAGATTCCCGAGTGCTAACCAGCTGAAGTCTTTTTAGAATGGGGCCTACTCTTTTCCTTAGTATTGATGTATCTTCTATATACCAGTAAACCAATGCAGTGTCATTGGCGACATTCCTCATCATGGTATGAGATCTAGAACCTCATCATTATCTTATAAGTCCTATGCACATAAACCACCCAAACTTCGGCCCTTCGTCAAGGGTTAATCTTCGAATCCCTTTTTGGATGATGAATTCATCTCAGGCAATAGATCCAAGATGCTTCTAATTGGGCATGTGAGCATGGATTCCTGTCTCCTATACCTTTACCCCAATAGTCGAAGTTAGTTCATGGAGGAAGGTCCGTAGGGGTCACTCAGTCATTAGCATCCGCGTTCTACATTATGGATAAATTAGGCAAGAATACTTCCAAATTGTAACAGGAACAGCATTCCCTGCCTGTGGACATTGTTTGATTTGTTGTAGACTCCAACAACTTCCGAACCATTCCAGAACCAGAATTCTACTTCAGTAGGGGAACTTCGGCAAAAATGGCTAAGGGCACCTTGGCAACTTCTAGGGGCACCTATGATAACTGGATTCTAAAGGGGGTGAAGGGTGGGAAAAATAATAGGTAAATTATCCCCATCGTTCCATGCACCTCTAGAAATTTTTCCTCATCAGAAAACTACCAATATAAGCCCTTGTCAAAATAAAGAGGACATGTAGAGAAGTAATCATTATATAATCCTTCAGAAGGGTTTGCTCCTTTCCAGAGTAGCTGGATAAAAAATTTGATATTGGGGATTGTGCTACGAACACCACTTAGTGGTTTAACCCTGCAAACCCCGATAGCAGCAGCTGCATACTATCTAGGAAAAGATGTCAGCTTAGAAGGATTTTGTCTCTACCAATTTCCCCAACTAGTAGCAGGATATACTATTGATATGTTCACCACACGGATATACATGATAAAACTCATCATTTTTCTGTCGTGCTATGTACAAGAACATCCATTCTGGAAATTCCTTAGCAGGACGGAAGACCCTGAAACTTTTCTCAAGAGTATAATGAGGGCGCTAAACCTCCATGAATTAAATCTGATCGATTTATAGTCTTGGGGCAAGTGAAAAATTCTTAGTAGGTAGACTCATCATAACCTTTAAAGCATACCTTTCCTACTTTTATCCCCAGTGCTCGACCTACATCTAGGTGATGATAATGCATAATCTGGTACCGTCTGGAAGGTTTGAACAGTCCTCGAAGAAATACGGGGTCCCAAACAGATTACCACCTTATCGTCGCTATTTATCGACATAAAGTCGTCATCGTAGTGAGATGCTGCAGCTAGGTAAACAATTCTGGCATTCAACATGTGGAAACCACTGACAAGAGCAAGAACAGTTGTCGAAGATGGCCTACATCCCAAGGGGTTTTTTATTGGGGGCCTTTAATCTTCAAGAACTCGAAATCTTAATTATTCCCGATGAGCGGTGTCCCGGATATCCAAATTCAGAGATTTAAGCAGGATGAGGAGTTAACTCCAGAAATGGTACTTCATCTTCTTCTTCCTTTTGAAGTAGAGGTAGAAATCAACCTGCGTTTCGAGAGTTGATGCTTACAAAGATCTAAAAATTCAAAAAGCAGGAAGATTCTGAAAACCCGAATCGAAAAAGTCTGAAGAACACGTGAAAGAAGAACCTCCGTTAAAAAAAAATCCGAAGTCGGGATTCAAAATCAAAAAAATCTCTTGATTGTTGAAAAACGAATGTTGAATCTCCGATCCCTCTGAAACCAAAACCCAAAAGTTTCCCCACGTAGTTTCCGGCCTTGTGATTGTTTGAAGAAATAGAATTCTCATAAATGAAATGTTTCCACAAGACACTCTGAATGATATCTAAAGTCTAGTAAATGACAAAAAGAAGTGTAAGCAACCCAAAGTGGATTTTGAGAAACAAGGGGAAGTATGAGGAAACTCAGATGAGATCCCCATACTTAAAAAAACCTGGAAAAACATTATAGCAAACAAGGATATCACAAAGAGATACAGGGGGAAACAAAAGAGAAAACCCAAATGGGAGAGAAAATTAAAACGCAGGAAAAAGGACCCTAAAAACAAAAGAAAGTAAAACCAAAAAACATTCTTAAAAGGACAAGAAAGAGATGTCAAAGTGAATGTGTCAAGTAACAAATATAAGTAAAAAATCACCATTTATACATAAATCCAACATAATTGGTAAAAAATCCAAATTATGTGAGGAGGAGGTAGAATTAATCAAGGCTTTTTAAAACCTCTGAAGCTCCGAAACCTTGAAACCTAAATCTGGAATTGGGGATTTCAGACTTAGAAACAATGGTGGAAGGAAGCAAAGGATAATTTGGCAACTGAAAGTTTGAACCCAAAACCTGAAAGTTGAAATCAGACTTTCAGAGTTTTCAGGACTCGGAAAAAAAATCAAGTGAAAATCCTAAAAATGAACTCGGAGAAGATGCAGAAAAAAAAAGAAATCCCGAAAAAAACCCGAAATTCCTGAAAATCTGAAATTTCAAAACTTTCAGAGTTTCAGACTTCAGAAGTCATAGTTGGATTTAAAAAAAGAGCAAAAAGTTTCAAAAATTCCAAAAACCTGAAAGACTGAAATTTTGGGACTTTCAAAGTTCGGCAAAAATCAAATACACCTCCCGAACTTAGCTTTAAAACTCCGAAAAGGCAGAAAAAAAAAAAACCCTGAAGTTGAAATTGGAATTTTCGGACTCTTGCTCTTAGCAAACATTCATTTGGAGAGGGTTCCTTAAAAAAACATACGTCGAAACGAAAATCCTTTCCGGGTAGGTTAAAAGGTTAACAAATATCCATACAATAAAAAAACATTGAAAATTGGAAGCCAAAGCCATCCCGCGAGAAGTAGATTTTTGTAGCTTTCCTAAGTCTTAATCAACACCCGTGGCCATGTTATTTTTTGTAATTACTCGACAAGGACACTACTAAGGGTGCGCAGATCAAAAGAATAATTAATTTGTGGACATTCATCTCATTCCTCAAGAGGAGAAAGCCGCTCAAAAAGTTTACAATTAAGCTGCAATTCCAAAACTAGCACTCATGAGAATTACTAAAAATCGTAAGTGTCTAAAAAAGGATCAAATGGGCGGTTGTTCATTCTCCCTTCCTCACTAATTCAAACCTTCATGGAGTAAATCATGCTTGTCAAAAGGTTGTGAAATGAAAAGGGGAATTTTTGTCTCAAACAGAAGCGAATCCTTTCATTCCCACAACTTCAAGTGTACAGTGGAGCATTCTAGTCTCAATGTGTCTTATTTCACCAGATGGGTTGTTGATCAAAGGCGCGAAGACATGTTTACTAAATTTCTCACCCCAATAATTTCACCTGGTGAGGTGCTCAATCCACCTCCTCTCTATGATGACTATTTCCGAGGCCGAATCATCAGGTTGCATTTGTGTACGCGTACTGGTCCAGTCCCACCAGGAATTTCTTGACATTGTTAGGGGGAGCATTCCGTATTTTTAAAGGTTGGAAATTTTTCACAGTGCGGATCATATTCCATCATCATCTCAATGGTCTCCATCTCTCTTTTTCGTTCCAATATAAGCCCAGGCATGCAGTTCATCATGTGCAAGTTGTAAGCTTCGGGGTCAGGTGCTCGTTAACTCCCTCTCTTAGTGATGTATACAAAAAGAGTACAGAGGTCCTCAAGATTCATGATTATGAAAAGGTTGTGTAGTAGTGTTTTAAAAGGTATCATAAAAGCTCTCCGGCTATGCATCACAGTGTGTGGAGTTCATGCAGGATACAATTTTTCATCTTTCAACCTCTGAGATTTAATCTTCATGCAAAGGGAGGAGGCATCTTCATCCATGTGTTGTAGCATCTTCTCTCTCTCTTCCATTATTCCTCCTCTTCTCTCCCCCCCTTTGTAATTATTCGTTATAATTAATCATGGTTAAAATTTTTGCGACTAAATGCCTAGATATAGATTGCGTGATTAAACTCCTTCAAATGGTAGGAAGTTCCATATCAATTCGAGCAGCGTAAAGGAGACTAACTAGAAATTTTACAAATATAGGGATGATGTTGTGATTTTCTGAAGGGTATCTAAGGAAAAAAAACATAATGATAACAAAATTTTGATAGTCCAACAAGGTTTGGAAAAAAAGCTGCAAATGTGAATAGTCAAAATGGTTGATTAGAAATACGATAAAATAATTTCAACACTTAAGTCAATTTTTGAGAAAACAAGATTTAAGTATTAAAAGGGGGTTGATATAATTTTGACAGCGTAATAACGCAAATTTTCACACTTAAATCAAATTTAATAAAAACAATGATGCTAGAGCATCATTAATAAGACATTTTGAAATACAAATTCTCAAGAATATTGAGGTTAAATTGAGAGCTTAAAATGTATGGAGTCATGAAAGAGGGGCTTAAGTGAGTAAGTAATTCAAACTTTCAAATTGTAGGTTTTTCCTCCTAAATGGTAATTCTAATTTTGAAGACGTGTAGTTATGAGGAAAGAGGACTTGATAGACTAGAAGTGTAGTATGGGTCTAGAAATGTCATAAGAGTTTTTTTGGTGTGGTGATTAAGTCTAGAAAGAGTCATTGAATGTGGACGTGTGTTGCCAAATGCCTATTTTGACTTATAAAGGCATAATGAGTTATTATGACTCCTTGAAGAGAAGTTACAATTTAAATGGAAGTTACATGCAATAGGAGAGTTTGATTATATGGAGGGTAGGAGTCTGTTAGAACATTATTCCTCGTGGTAGGAGGAAGGAGAAGAGGAGGAAGCATAGAATGTTTTATGGGATATAATAAACATATATATACAAATATCTATTTTGTATGGTAACCATGCCTTAAGTTAATAACAGTGAGTTTAATGTGAATGTGGGATGATTGCCTCCTTATTTTCATTTTAGAATGGTTGCATGAGATTCTTGCAGGGATAAATATGGAAGCTTGAACAAAACTTCTTGAGGTTTAGTGTTACTTTGTTGCATGTGACTGAGAAAGGTGTGATTGAGTTCTTAGTTACTTGGAACTTTGCAAGGGGTCTTAGGACAACACTTTGTTTATTGTGTGTAATTGATAGTAACCATTAGGGATTGTGACAAGGTCACACATGTGTGAAATGCTCAGTAGAATTCCTTCTCCAAGTTTTATTTTATATTTAGTGACTTAAGAATGGTTTACAAGGGTGAATGCAGGGGACTATAACTATATTTCATTGTTTGATAAAGCTCCACCTATATAACTCACTAATGAGTTCCTGAAGAGCATGAATGCCATATGTGTGATGGGAAGAGGTAAGTGAAGCTTTAAAGAATGATACTTCTATCATAACAAAGATAAATCCTTCAAATTGATGACTCAAGGTTTCTCATACCCTGTCCTCACGTGTAAGAAACCAAGCTTGGATTGATAAACACATTAGGGTACCCCCACTGTTAAACCAAACATGTTGGGCATGTAATTATAGATCTTAATGCCAAATTTTGGGTTTTGGAAATGAGTAGAGAGAAAGTTATATGCATTTGTGTGGTTCACAGTCTTGTCTAGTGTACAATAGGGTTTTAAAAGGAAAGGTGTGAAAAAATATCCATAAACATAATCTATCTTTGAAACTTGAAAGGAATGATGGTAAGGGAGTCCTCTAACTATTAGAGAAATAAATTTTGATTTTCACTAGTTTAATTTAGAGCTATCCTTACTAGTCCCTTATGACAAAAATGTTACATTTTGATAAACCTCTAGGAAGAAGATAGTTGCAAAGAAAAGATAAATTGTGCTTAGGGACATGCCAAGTGAGTTTGGGAACCTATCAACCATACAAATGGGTAGTAGGAAATGTGACCATCATGTGTGTGAAGTTCCTTCATCAAGTTTTATGAAAGGAAAATCCCTTGACTAGGGCTAGTAAGAGAGCTTGGGACAGAAAGTAAAAATAGAATTTAAAGGGGAAGGGTAAGGAAACTGTTAATGAAATTTGTTGGTACGTCTTGACAATCCTGAAGGGTGTTTAAAGATGCTACCATGTACCGGGTCTATGTGAAACCTCTTAACCATGCGAGCACCAAGAGATTGTTCTTCAGGTCAATAGGAGCTAGTGTGATGAAAGAGTGATAAGATTTAGGGGACTGATTAATTAGTTCCTTTTATTGATAACTCTTTATCTTGAAACAAGTGTAGGAAGAAGGGTAGGAGGTGATGAATGACTATGAAGGTGAAAAAATTAAACTTGTGCTTAAAGTGGAGCAAGACACCAAGAGACTTGTAAGTATGTAAAGGAGGTGAGTGAGAAGGATGGAAGTGTGGCATGAAGCTTGATTGTTTACCAGTTGTATTGGCATATATTGAAGAGGGGAGGAATAGGGTATGGTGTTGCTAGACTACTAAATTGCTTGAGAGCACACATTTGTAACTTTAGCTAATCTTGAACCTAGAAACAAGGCATCCAAAACAATGAACTAGATTATATGCAATGTAATTGATTTCCTTTAAATGGATAAATGTGTTAGTTATTTGTGGATATTTGCATCATTTGGTATCACAACCTGATATTGATTTTTGAGTGAAAATTGACTATTGAGTGCCAATTTGTGATTGTGAAGAGACAAAGGTAATGATGGAAAAAGAAGAACTTGTGGTGGAGTTAGTGAAACTGATAGGCAAGAAGGAGAGAGAAAGAAAAGAGTGATAAGATAAAAAGAAGAGAGGATAAAAGAATACAAGAGGCATGAATGGAGAGAGAGTTGAAAAAATTAACAGAGGATGTAAAGAAAATAGAAGAACTGATAATGATGAGAGAAGATATAGCACTAGGATATGTAATGAGAAAAAGGGTCAAATGGTTTATAGCTCATATTGTCAAGGGGAACCAGAGGTTATAGTTGAAAAGGGTCATTAGAGAAGAAGATAAGATGGTAAGAACATGAGCAAGCATGTAAGCAAGGAAAAGAAAGAATAAGTCAAAGAAGTTGTGTGTGAGAGCACTCAGAGGTTGAGTGAGGACAATGGAGGTGCAAAAACAACATATCATCCCATTAATGAGGTATGTGAACCATTTTAAGTGTAAAATGATATTTTTTTGATTGTAAATGCTCAAAATGATGAAACAGATAAGTTTGATAGTCTTGTGAATAATGAAGAATTGTGTGAGTTGAATGTTGAACATGAAGAAATGAGTTTAGGGAGTGTGATTATGATGATGGTCATTAAGAGGTTCTTGTTGAGATTCAAGAAAGTAGGTACATGTGTGGAAGAAAATGAGGAAAAACAAGAAAAAGTGATAGGTCAAAGGTGTGAAACTAGTGAAGAAGAAGAAGATAAGGTCTTAGAATAGGCCTTAAACATGTTTTTGAAGTTTGAAGACAAAAAGAGAGGTATAGTGCATAAGAAAGCACTTGAAGATGAAAGTGAAGAGAAAGAAGTAAGAGGAAAAGAGGAAGTAACAACAAAATATGAGGTTAAGATGGAGGTTTGTGAAGAGAGAGAGGTCAAGAGATGTGAAGATAATGAAGTAAGCGGAAAGAAAGATGGAAGTGAGAAAGAAAAAGCTCATGATGAAGAGATTTTTGACCTACCAAAGTGTTGAGTTAGTGGAGATCAATTACTTTGGATTAGCATGCAATGTAAAACTTGCTGGAAAACACAATAATCATCATCGGCTAGGAGGGGACCGACATCGGTCACCTATGATCGACATCGGTCAGGCAAGGAGGAACCGACATCAGTTACATGTGCGTGAGTGTTTTAATTAACTCCCGGGAATTAGATCTATTTTTAGCATTAAAGTATATCTATTGATTGTAATTACATGGCTAAGTTCTCTAAGTTTATAAACACCTATATAAGCATGAAAGCTAGGGTTGAGAAGTAAGAATTGTAGGAAGAACTTTCAAAATTTGTTAAGAGAGAGAATTCTTGTAGGAGAAGAAAAAAGCTTGAGAGAAATAAAGTATTGTACATTTGAGAGGTGTGAAAGATTGTAAATATTCAATTGTATATCTTGTCAAAGTTTTAGATAATAGATTGACTTGTTTCTTGGTGGACGTAGCCCACCCTGGGTGAACCACGTTAAATCTGGTGTTGATTTATATCTCTTGTTTTGTATATTTCTTTTGGTAGAATTTCCACTTTTATTTGCATGTATGCTTATATTTGATATATTTTCTATATAACTGGAGTGATAACCCCAACAACTGGTATCATAACTTTGTTTAAGGGTTTTATGTGTTGATAGATTTACTCAAAGAGAGTTTTTTGATTGAGTAGGAGCTACAACAATGGTAGAAGAAAAAAAATATGAGGTAGAGAAATTTGATGGCCAAAATTATCAATTATGGAAGACGCGGATTTAGGATTATCTATATCAAAGAGATTTGTATTTACCATTGGATGAGAAGTCTAGACCTATGAAGATGATTGATGAAAAATGGAAGATTCTTGACATAAATGCTTTGGAATCTATAAGATTGATCCTGACAGCATCCGTGACTTCCAATATTACATAAACGACTTCTATGGTAGGGTTAATGAAATCTCTTGCTAATTTACATGAAAAACCTAATGCTTCAAATAAAGTTTACTTGATGAAGAAACTATTTAGTTCTAAGATGTATGAAGGTGGATGCGCATCTATTCATTTGAAAGATTTCAGATCTATTGTAAATCGGTTAAAATCGGTAGATATACCATTTGATGATAAAGTGAAAGAACTTTTATTCTTATTTTCTTTGCCTGATAGCTGGTATAACTTGGTAATGGTTGTTAGTAATACAACATTTGCTAATAATATTTTAAAGTTTTGATGATTTGGTTAGTATAATCTTGAATGAAGAAATTCGTAGG
The DNA here is from genome assembly GCA_019776745.2 of Taxus chinensis. Lineage (NCBI taxonomy): Eukaryota > Viridiplantae > Streptophyta > Pinopsida > Cupressales > Taxaceae > Taxus > Taxus chinensis. Next base: position 503 of record JAHRHJ020000495.1, on the reverse strand, counting down.
AAGAGTACAAAGGAATCATCATCTAGGAATGTTTTGAATGTAGAAAGAAGGGGCAGGCAGAAGGAGAGATCCAAAAATAAGATTAATGGGAAATCAAAGTCATTGGATAGCAGGTATAAATCCAGAAGTAAGGGAATTACTTGTTGGAAATGTGGAAAGAAAGGACATGCAAAGAAAGATTGTTGGTCAAAGAACAAAGAGAACCAACAACTAGACAAAAGGTAAAGAAGCAAATCTTGCTACATCAGAGGTAATGCAAGATGCTCTTATTCTTTCTTTAGATAATAGAATTGAATCATGGGTTTTAGATTCGGGATCTTCTTTTCATGCAACCCCTAATAAGGGTTATTTCATAAATTATGTCCACCGCAATTTTAGGCATTATTATTTAGGTAATGATGAACCTTGCAGTATTACTGGTAAAGGGGAAGTTCATTCTAAAATTACAGAATAGAAATACAATGATATTGATAAGATGTAGGCATGTTCCAAGTCCAAAGGAT
>JAHRHJ020000494.1:0-68902 GCA_019776745.2 Taxus chinensis | reverse complement strand
AGTCTCAATAGTCTCATGAATCTCGTCAATCAACCTATAGTTCTCCATATCACGAGTGTTAGAATTAAAAATATTACAATAACAAGACACGTTCTTCTTGATCACTCGCTACAGAAAATGACACCTACTAGAATCATGATCCAAATGACCGATCTTATAATCTAGCAACATGGTGCACACTAATTTATGAGGGAAACTATCCTTAATATGTCATTCCACCTCACAATCCATACACCAGATAGCACTGCACATCTCATGGGCTGAATTAGCTAACAATTTTTCTAACTGTTTTGTCATAGATGCAATATGTGCCTCCTACAATGGGCTAACTCCAGTTTCTACCCTCCCAACCACCTCAGCATGCAGATCTGCCTCCAAAGAATCTCACGAAAATGTAAACATCTTATGATAAAATTCCCTTCTGAAAGGTGTGATTAACCAACCAACAAACCACTATACATTTTGGATAGGTTGAATATCATGAGACAACTTTGATTTAATAGATTTTTGAAACATGCATCATACTCCCTGACACTCTCACTCATGCCATGCTTAATGTCCTTCAACATGTTGATGCTCTTATGTTCAAAATCAGGTACATGAAACTCAACTAAGAAAGCATCACACATCACATTATAGTCTACACAAGTCTGGTTCACGTCATACTTCCTATACACACAATACACGAGTTGTTGTAAAGTAGTAACAAATTAAATTACATTATTCTTAAGAGTTGTGATTCCCTTTGTGAACCATAGTATTTCACACATGTACATGCTTATATGCATTTTCAATACCTTTGTACTCTAGAAGGCGAAGTTACATCTCCTAATAGAATTACTAGGGTTGGTGCAAATTGTGCCCACGAGAACTGGAACCTGTATTACCTCTAGTATTCCCTCAACTTCCAGAACCACCAGATCCACTAGATTCTGAACCACTTGATCCTCTTGATCCTCCCCCTATAGCGGACACAAGACTAGAGGATGTGCTACCTTGTGTTCCAACATAGACTAAATTTAACTCACGTTGTCTATGAATTCATGCTACTTCTAGACATATTACCAACATTATGTGCACCCACATTCTTCCCTGAGGACACACCAGAAAATATATCGCCAATAGGTCCACCAAAGAAAGAAGACTACATGGCCATATGAAAAAAAAGCCTCTATTTAAAGGAAAATGAAAGCTACATGTCATTTTTGAAACACATTTATTAGCTTGATTCTCAATAAATCTCTCAAGAACTAGAATACCAAATGTAAGGAATAGGTCACTGTTTGGGATTAAATGCACGCCTGTGGCTCTTTATCATTCTTCCTTAAATGTGCTCTTCTCAAAATTCAAAGAGGACCTTCTACAGTGCTTTCCTAAGGATGCAAGATCTATATTCTTTGGCTCTTCATCTTCCACATTAGATCCAAATCCTTCTCGATCCATCTCTCTCCTAAACTTCAAAGAATCCTCAATTTTGTGTCTCTTTTTCAATTCCCTTTCTCACATTTATTTATACTTAAACCTCATTTATTCTCTCTTCCTTTTGTCCACCAGGTCCATAGTATTTCACCACACCTACTCCTACCCCAGTGCGTAGTGGGGTTTATATAGCCATAGGTCACCCATCTAAATCCAGAGTCACGATCAAGATCTTAAGCACTAAAGGGATAGTGCACAAATAAGATCCTCTAGGTTCATGTAAGCACTGAAACTCAACAACTTTTGGACATGACTAAGTAGAAATAATGTACTCCAATGTGTAACTATTCAAATAACCACTCTACTAATGATTTACAACATATGTCCAAGTCAAATTTTGATGATGAAAATTTTGGTAGTCTTCCTGTGTACAAACAAGTGTTCTATACCTCAAATTTTTCTTCGATGTATATGCTACCAGGCACTCATACAACTCTATAGGAAAATGGCAGAAAAATGTATCATAGATTTCATGATAGAAATGTTCTTCAAACTATGTGTGTGCATCAAAATTGGGTCCAGTATTATATCTGTGAGCAAACGCATCCTCTAAATTCTCTACACAACTCTCAATACTGGACAAAGTCAACCGATATGTCTTTATCATGCAACAACTCGAGAAGAGGTCCCAGCAACGGAACCAAAATGTAGTCTTATTTTACCATTCATAGCCCAAGGTGCGCTGAAACATCATTCAGATAGATCTGAGTGCTTACCCAAAGCACGCAAGGGTACTAGGTCCCTCTTTTATGGTAGCTTTGAAAAGGAGTTAGCATGAAATAGCATACATTCCATATCCATAATAACCATTCAAGAATAAAGCATAATATATTTAGATCACAACCATATGAAAGAATGAACTAAACAAGAATCAAGATTAGATTTACCATGCAAGATCTAGTCACAAAGGTGTCAAACACCAATATCCAACCAAAAATATCCATTTTATTAATCACCATAATATAGAGAAGTTGAATACATCAATAGTAACTCCATAAGATCATGCACATAAGTAAATCAGCACCATAACCTTACAAAACAAACTCTCCCTCTAAATATGTAAATCATTACATATATAAAGGGGTGCAAACTTTCCCTTCACCACCTATGAATCCTCAAAATATCCCACATGCCACAAATAGCTATATGTGAATTATAACTCAAATACAAAACCATGCAAGCTTCTCTAATAATAGATTATCTATTAATAACTTTAGTTCTAATCCTATTATTAACCCAAAACTATGCATGTCACTTCATCTTACTTCGCATGAGATCTTTCCCAAAATAGACTTGAATTGTAACTCCAAGTATTCACTCTCAACCTTATCTTCAAAACATTCTTTGGCTGCTACTCTAATCATTTATCTCCCAATTCTATCAAAATGCAACTAAGTGCCGAATATGCTTAGCCTGAGCACGATCCTTCGTGCCTAACTTCTGCACATCAAAAACCCTTGCACTGTTATACTTATTATCTTTCAGGGTTTAAAAAATGTAATAATTGATCAGGTGATTAAGGACATGAGCATTTATTTCGAATTAGGGCATGTTAACAAGCCCCGTGAATTATGGTTTGTGCATCCAGTCTTTAGGTGTATCTTTCAGATCCATTAATGTCATGATTTGAGGGAACATGAGATTTTTGTACTAGAATTTGGAGTCATGAGTAATTATGGAGCTCACCATTGTTGAAAGCTACATAAGATAGAGGGTGGGTTAAGACTGAAGTATCATGTTATTTATGGGTACTGGCATTCAGATGGTTCCATAGAAAATTAGACTCATTATGATGTATATTTGTAAAAGCTTTTGGTAAAAAGTAAATAAATGAGCCTCATAGTGATATATATAGAGCACAAGATCACGGTGAGGACACATGGCATAAAATGATAGGTAGAGATATTTGATGAAACTCATATCAAAAGAAAGGTGATCAATAGATGATTGCAATCATAAAGTAAAGAGACGGTTTGAGACACACAATGACCATTCAAGAACTACAGGGATAGCTATTTATTTCTAGGTAAGACATCTAGTTAAGAGATAGTTATTCGTTTCTTAGAGAGATAACCATATATTTCTGTAGAGACAACCAACTAAGAGATGTCCATCCATAGAGACGCACGTTTATACATGAATAAGATGACAATAAAAATATGAACATCCAACACTTCACCGTCTAAGTTGTAGAAACAAAATTCCAATGGGAAGAGATGACCGTCTAATTAGCAAACGTCTATATCAAAATATGGGCATCCAATCATCGAATTCCTATATCAAAATAAAATTGTCTAACACGTTCTATCTAATGGTGAATGGACGATCATCTCACATAGTCCATTTTATGGTCAATGGACATTCGTCCAACCTAGTTCATCTGATTCTGTATAGATATTTGACTAATAGTCAACTGACATTGTAAAAATGTAGAAAACTTCAATGCACTAATTAGCGTTTCCTGTGAGTTATTTTTTTGGATATTTGTTATTTTTTCTAAAGTCAATTTTATAGATTTGCCACCGATTCTATAATAATTTTCTTGAGGGGGGTCTTAAAATGAACCTTGCATGGAAGTCTTCATTGTAGGTCATTGAATGGCCATGTAGAAATGACATAAAGGCTGAGAGTATGTAGTGTGTAGTGATATAAAGGCTAAGAATGTGTAGTGAGAATGATGCCTACCTGAGAATAAATAAAAAAAGTGAAACTCTTCCCTCCCCAAAACAAACACGTCTAGCTCTTCAACATTTTACATCTCTTTATTTTACTATTTACAGTTATAGATTTCATTTACATTACATCTTTTCATTTGAGTTAAATTTTGATTATTTATCATGGAAAATGACTAAATTTTTTGTTATTTGTTGCATCATGGAGCGTACAAACACCAACATAATGGGATCTTGTAAAAAAATATCAAGTAAAGATGAAATGTGTCTTCACACTCAGATATATTTTCATTTAAGCATGTAATATCATTCATACTTAAAGGGGGGAATGTAGACACTCAAATTTGGTAGTTCTAATATTTGACACTATTGGTTTTACCATTTATCTCTTACTCAAACAAGTGCAATTTAACCATTCTCATTTGGTAAATCTCTAGATATCTTCTCTAGCTTGATTGGTTATACACAATCATCAGTCAATAGTTTATGAGAATTGAATATATGAAATTCATTTATAAACTCCACTTGTTAGCTTCTCAACCATATACTTCATATGTATCCTTTAGGGTTAAAAACATATAGTAGGGTGGGTCAGTTTGTGTCATACGGTCTTGACCCTAGTGTATGGTTTTTTCCGTGCTCACTTTGATCCTGAAATTTCAATTGCATATTATTCTTTGGATCATATACTCCTCATCAATGGAAATTTTGTAGCTTAGATAAGTTTTGGAATAATATTATAAGATAGTGTAACTAACATCATTTAGATCTTATCACTCTTCTAGACTCATATTGCCAAAGATAGCACAAAAAGCACCTAAATCTCCCTATACTTAATAATAACCTACATGCACATTCATTATAGAAGCACTATCTAAAACTGTTAAGCTTTCCAATAGGTATAGGGCACTTCATTTTACATTTGCGAGCATCCAAAGCCACTCACTTCAAAGTATATTTGCAAGAGACAAACTTGTGTTAAGCTTTTTCAAACAAATAATTCCAAATATGATTGCACTACAAGTAGATATCACTTGCTAGATGAAGAATTACGTGTGGGTTGAGGAATTTTTAGAGTAGTGCCAATGTCAATGGTTCATGGGGGTTCCTATAATGCAACTAATGTTACTTTACATGAGTTCCTATCCATGGTTGGGTTTTGAAAGGTTGAGAAAAACATTCAAAGGTCTCCATAGTGTTACTGACATTGACCGATATAGATCGATGAAGATATTCAGAAAAGAGACAAACCCATAAAGTTGTACTTGTGAAACCTAGTATTGAGCAGGGTTAAGATAGTAGGGACATTCATGCCCCTATTGTATGGTCCTACCTAGGAGCATTTTCAGGTCACAGGTCAAGATTCGAAACATTATCAGGGGTATATCCCAATGTTCTATCTCTCAAATCACCTAGACTTTCCCAAAATCATCTGCAATCAGCTAAGTGGACCAAATCCAATATGTTTATGAGCTTGTATTGTATTGTGTACATATTTTACAAGTATTAATATGTCATTCTAATATTGAATGGTTAATGTTCAAAGTTATTTAATTAGAATAAACACATGTAGCTTCTATTTCATTCCTTTTTGGTTACGTGTATATCTTAATCAAATCTAAAAAGGGTGAAAACAATGTTCAAATTTCATAGACAATGAAAGAATTACCGTTATGTTCATCATGAATGGCATTTGAGAAGGCCAAAAGAATTTTTATTTGGTGCACTTACAAATATATATGTTTTTGTTGTATCTTTTTCAACATACTTTTCATCTCTGCACCTTTATGTTTAATTGTTTTTCAAAATAAAGCACCACTAAATTATTGATTTTATCACCTTGTTTTTTTAACATGTAAGTAATGAACCAAAATAATGAACTTGTCTAGACTCGGGATCTTTTGTAATGCTATGAAAGGAATTGAAATCTCAACTATTTCATTAATTAGTATAATGTAAAAACATTCAATTATTGTTCTTAATAAAAATGTATATTTTAGACCTCGATAAATTCATCTCTTGTATCTTTCAGAAATTATGTAAATGTGGAAATAAGAGGAAAGTAAGAGAGTGTTGGTAGTGTAATTAAAATATAACGATAATTACTAATATATCATATGTAATTGAGATGGTTGACAAAAATCCATTAAAACCATATAAAAATTAGTGGCCAAAATAACTCCCTACATTTCTTAGGTGTCTCACATTTTGAAGTCGAAAAAAATAGCAATTTTCATCATAATATTTCCGTGTAGAGCAATTCTACTCAAGATCACTAAATAAACATTAAAAATTATTGTCACCGAAATATTTGCATGGAAGTCTCCATTGCAGGTCACCGAAATATTTGCATGGAAGTCTTCATTGCAGGTCATTGAATGGCCATGTGGAAATGGCATGAAGGCCGAGAATCTTCTTTATAGGTGGCATGATTAGAAATGTGTCCCTCCTTTTTGACCTTTACAGCCAATTCCAATGTAGGAGTGTGCACTTTCTTGATTTGATACACATTAGAAAATTAAAAAATAATGAGTGCAAAATAAAAACAATTATATAATGTCTTTTGCACTAAACAATTTGAATTGCCATATTTTTTAAGAATTGGGATCATTGTGTTTTGGCAGAGGACACCTAAAATTCTCAACTTCCTCCACCTCTTCAAATTTGTCCAAACTAAAGGAATTTGTTATATATTTATTATTACTACCCTTCACCCTTCCATCACATTATTTTGCATGTTACCAACATTTAATGATTATGTTTGTAAAGATATAAGAAGGGGAAGTGTATATCTACTTTATCTATTATTTTGGTTGGGAGTGTATGCACATAATTTTGTTTAAATTTCACCAGTTTCACTACAATAAAAATGAGAGCAAGAAAAATGGATTCTTCCTACAAAACTTCATACATCATCAATTGTCACAATTCTCTTCTCAAAACCACCATTGTACATGAAATTGTAAGGGAGAAACCCCAAAGTCCTGAAAAGTACATAAGATTAGAGGAAGGTAGACGAATGACTACTCTATGGAGATGTTGTAGCCCTCCTTACATGTAATTTTTTTTACAAAAGGTTGATATGGAAGATCGAAATAATTATTGGTAGAAAAATTAATAAAATGGATGACATTATAATGACAACATCTTAAAAGCATCCCCTTTCCAGCATGATTTTATGAATTTCCATTTATTAATGTAGGGATGTAATTTTGTGTAGATCTAGTATCATTATAGTCCCTAAGAATTCCATTATTTGAGGCCTTATATTGCAAATTCCTAAAGCCTTATCAAGAATGCCATTATGTGCATTTCATGCAATCATAACATTCCATGAACCAATATGTTTTTTTGAGTATTTTGTCAAATTGTTTATATGTCTTGTATACAATTACACATATTACACACATATCTATCAAATCATTTACAAATACAACATATAAAACAAATCCCCTTTCCATTATAATTTACACCCATTTCAACATAATCTTAAAGTATGCTAGTATACAAGTAGAGTAGATTCACATAGGTTGTGCAATATGGGCTCACACCTTCCAATTGCATTTTTTTCAAATCTTACAAGGAATTATCAACAAAACCATTTTTTTCATATCATGAAATAATTAAAATCTATGAAACCACATTATTTGGAGGTATTTTATCAAATAATTCACATACATTGTTTATGTCCACACGTTTCTCTACAACTCACATGTTAGCACATGATTGGAGTATGTTGGCATAGGTTATGGAGCATATATTCACACATTAAAATTAAATTTGAGTTTTCAAATTAGATATTAATCTTCGAATGCGTATAGACATCCAAAAAATGTGATTATCATCCTACCCCTACCAGGTCTGTTATAAGTTTTTTATAAACACTGTAGTAGAGGTTTTCTCTCACTTGGAGTCTATAATCAATAATTGAGATTGAAATCACATGACATCCAGCAATAAACAAGGATGGAAGGGCCAATAAATTTATGATGCTTCATACATGCACCTTTTTCCTCCCCTTTTGTGCTAAAATGGGAATTGTACAATAAGGTATTGACACCTATTAAAATAAAATAGATGGAATATTTGTGTTTTGGTTAGAATTGCATTGGAAAAATGTGGGATCATGTGTATGGTATGTGATTTACTAGACTATTTTCCTAAAACAATGGATCTCATGACTAATATTTAGCTTCACCCACCACAAAGCTAGGTAGGTGATTATTTATGAAACATAATTTTGAATTGTATTACTTATTATGATGATTACAATATTGAGTACCAATGGGAAAATTCCTTCAATTAGAACAACTTCCACCTACAAGTTCCATAAGAAATAAATCTTCGTATGAATCTAATACAAGGTCAAAAGGAAAAAAAAATCTATTTTCAAACATGTGAGCACTTACCATAGCCTGTTCGATAACACTCTAGCTAAAACACATAAAAAACATACAATTTGGATTCAAATTTATATGTTGTTGGCATGGTTTTCAAGTGGATGTAAATGTTCATGGTTCAAAAAAACTAGATGATACCAAATAAATTCGACGTGGGACACTTATGCGAGATTGACTACCCCAAACAATATTTCTCCTTTTAAATATCCTATTGTCTAAAAAGGATTTTATTTAGTCAAGGTCCATTTAATTTCCATCAATATTATAATGTAATTTTTGGGTTTTACAAAAAAAACCCATCCCCTCAAATTTATTGACAAACAAAATTGTTTACCCACTTTTAAGATTTTTACGATCTTTATATGATGTAAAATTATACACAACAACAAAAATGGAATGTATGGTTCAAAACAAAGAACTATTTTGATTAATTAATTCCAAAATTAATCATATAATATTATAATAACATATTTCTACTTGAAATTAGTTGTTACAATATGTTACAATCTTGAGAACATAAGAGAAAAGATGTACTTAGCTACATAAGATTATATAAGAGAGTTGGTAGTAAAAAATAGAAAAGTTAGGAGAGATGAGATTGTAGATGCTTTTTTAGAGATAATATCACTAGAAAACATCTTGGTTTAATACCATATAAATCTTCCAGGAATGACTGTATAGTATTGAACCTTCTTGATTTTCAGTTTTACCGGCGCAAAAATTATTTCTACATCAATGTTTGTAGTGTTTGATTAAAATTTGGAGTATCACAAATTTTCATGGTGATCAATAAGAATTTTTAAGTGCTCTTATGGTTTGAAACTCGTTAAAAACAATTTCCCACTCATGGTGTGAAATCTAAAATCTTTGAGAGGATTTGGGATGTTTTTAAGGCTTAAGATGAATAGTTGACATTCTCTTCCTTGTAATCCTTCAGTTAGTAAACAAAAAAATTAAATTAGATTGGGTTTAAGGTTCACATGGTGGCCACCTTTGGCTATCATTAAGGGATTAATATTATATTTGTAAGATTAAGGACATTGGTAGTGCTTATAAGCAGAGTGGTTTTTTTGTTAAGTGAAGCAAGAGGCTCCATGACTTAAAACTTTTGCAAAAAAATGGATAAGACATGGAATAGACAAGTTAAGGTTGTTAATTTAGGATTCCGAGCTGAAGTGGTTGAAATCCTAGTCAAACTTGAGAGGAGAATGGAGGCTTAAGATCTTGGAATACTATGATTGGTCCACATGTCCACTAATGAAGAAACTTCATGATTTCAAACATTGAAGGAAATAACAAGCTAAGGCATGGAGTCTTGCAATCCTGAGAAATATATAGTGACCTCAAAATATTAAAAAATCACAGATGAGAACACTAAGTATAAGGTATAATTGAGGATCCATTGGTGACCCCAAGCGACTCCAAGAATGGTGAACATACGTGATTGGTACACATAGAAAAATTATATATGATTCAGATTCTTGAGCACCTAAGAGGCCAAAGGTGAATGATCCAAGGAAGATCTATGCAATGGATAAGGATTGAGATCAAAAAATGTTGTGATTGGTCGACATGGACCAATTATTGTAATTCATGGTCTCGATGATTTAAAATATTGAGTGAAATGATAATATAATTGATCCTGAGTTCATGGAGACACTAAGATGAGCCCAAAAGTGACCAAAGACCTAAGAACACAAATGACATGTGGTTGGTCCACGTTGACCAATCATGGGTCAATCAAGATTTTGAGAAGTTGAGGCCTAGTAGGGAAGAGGATGCTCAACAACCCCATGGCCCAATACTCTGAAAACCAATAAGATCTGGAAACATGGATTTAATTCAGGTAGAGATCAATTAATATGTTCACAAATAAATATGAGAGATGTGGAAAAATTAAATTTGGGGTTAAATTATATGGCCTTATACCAATCAAATGTGCAAAACAACTTTATGAACTTAAAATTATCATAAGTTTGTATCCAGAAATGCAAATCAAATAAATTTGATACCATTGGAAATCTTATCAAGAGGGCTACATATTGGAAATAAATTTGGAACAAATTGGTGAGGTATTTACAAATTATTTTATGAAAACCATTTTGGTAGAATTTTCTAGCCTTTATCACCATTTTCAATGAAATTATGCAAACTAATTGTGTGTGAGGACTCCCTTATGTTTTTGAAGAGTGTTGTGCTTCTCAGAACATGTAAATGAGGCCTTGAGATTTTAAATTGAATTCTACCAGGTTTGATGTGTCATTTGATCAATGGTGGATCCACTAATTGATATGTTCATGATTCTTCTTCTCTTCTCATTGGTTCTCAAGATATCCAAACATCCCTCAGATTCCATTATGGAATGTTCTCTATTTTATGTATATAGATGAAGAATGCACTTCATCATATCATCTTCTAGCTTGGACATTCTTGGTCTGGATCTTTGACTCCTTTGGTAGTTTAGTTTTCTGGTTTTTTAATTTGAATTTTTCTTAGGCATAGAGTTATGAATAATCATAAGAAATTCTGGGATATTGCAATTAAGGTTTAGGAGAGTATTTGTGCACGTTAATTTAGTCAGAAATGAGAATAGTGGATTTTGAAGGAAGATATTTTTTGTTTGTGTGACGATTTTTTTCCACCTTTTATTTGGTTATTAGGTGTTTTTCCACCTCACACATGGTGATTCATCTCACTTAGGTGAGTCGTAGGAATTTTAGTGAGGTATCTGACATATGAAACATTCCATCATAGAATCTTTCATATAGTCATATGTGTCATTTTGATATGGTAGTTACATGTTACTCCTAGCATTGTAAACCCTCACTCTATTATGGGATTATGACATGTCCATGCATAGGATTTATGCCTATGGGTGCTCTGGTTTATAAAATGGGTGCCTTGGTCTATGAAAAAGATCCAGAACTCTCACAGGGCTGGGAGGTGGTTTGAAAACCTCGTTGTGTGTCGCATCAAATTCATTGCCTCGTACCAGGATGTCACCAATATTGTTTATGTTAAAGATGCAATAGAATTTGACCTGTAAAACCCAAATGTTTGATCCTTGTCCCTAACTAACTGACACAAGCATTAGCATGTACATTATTTGAAGTCGACATGTAGTTGGTGGCAAGTGTGTGGAGTTACAAAATCAAGCACTTTAGACATTTATTTATCTCAGTTTCATACTACTATTTAGAAGGTTCTTGAGTGAAGAAATTACTAATTAACCCCCATCCTTTGGCCATCTTGTTTATTTTATTTCGTAATTTGTGACCTTATTGTCACCCACATGCCCAAACCATTTATCTAGAGTCATTTCATCATTATTTTAGCCTCGAGCTGGGGCACCCAGGCTACAATTGGGGTGCCCATAAGTGCCCTGGTCCCACTAGGGGCACCCCGGTTCCTTTTCCCACTTTCTCTGCCACTTTTTGGGCCTCTTTCTAGCCGTTTGACATCTTTATATTTCTTTTTGTCAACATTTTTGGGGTTAATTATGAAATTAGATCAAGAGAACCCTATAAATATAAAGTTAGTAAGACCATAATGAGACCTAGCATCACTATACTACTATCAATCCATCTAGAGTTGCACCATCTATTGCATAGATGATCACTTGACATCCACATAGCTCCATCATCAAGGCACAAGGCTAGGACATTTGCATCACACTTCATAGGGGAGATATTCTATTCTATTCCATGCACACAGTCTCATTACATATTCTACATTTATTTATTTCTTCACTATTTCACAAAGTGCGACTGGGCATAAGAGCACCTAGGGTCATGACATGTACACACACTCACACACACACCAGAACTACATCCGGGTCTGAAATTTAGAACAACATCTCTAGTTAGTAGGACCACTTTTATGGAAAATTAAAGGTTAATTTGACCCATTCATTTGCATATTTCTTTGTTTAGGGTTTTTAATACTTGTTTTTGTTTCTTTTGTAGGCCTATTATTGCTTTTCAACGATATACAGTTTCGATCACAACAAAGTAGAAGCGACAAGAAGCTATAGTCTCAGAAGATCTTCTAATTCTATGAGTACCATTTATCAGATCTTTTTTACACTGACTATGGTTCCTGTTAATGTACTTACAAAAGTGCCCGCAGCGCACCTCGGTCCTCCTCTAGATCACTCCCATCTAGTCCACATCATCTAGATGTTTATCCTCTACAAGACCCCTGACACAGTTGTTGCTCCTACCATATTATTTTCTATTCATCACTGTGATACAGTTTGACCCATGAGTATCTATTAACATAGTATGAGTTATTCCACTTCTCCTCTCTTGCATATTAGGGTTTATGCATTTCATTCTACATAATCATTTACTTAGTCTCATTTATCATAATATGTTTCATTGCACTTATTTACTGTGTATTGCAACTATGTCCTTAGCTTAGATTAACTATTAACCTTACTATCATTAGTTACTTCCTAGTTTTAGTTAATAATTTTGGTGAACCCGATGTCTCTTCATTGCACCTTCTAGGGTTTTACTTTTTTTCCTATCATTTTAAGCCCATCACCCATAGGGTTTGTTTTGGATCTCTTCAATATTGTGAACTCCCTTTTATTTATTCATCGCTCATCTAAGTCAATGGTTGACATAACCACATCTATGTCTGAAAACCCTTTGGATAATTCCAATCAGGTTCCTCTCCACGAAATAGAATCATCTGACAGTGAGAAGGCTTATGATGAAGACACCAATGTTGACCATGACCAACTTAACATTATTACCAAATTTCGATAAGCCTTGCATGAAAATCCTACTCATCTCTCGCATATTTTACGTGATTTAATTACCATTAACAGATCTCGTGACACTTCACTTTCTGTCATTACTTCCGCCAATCTTGTGGAATCTACGTTACCTATGCATGTTTCTTCTCCTGTGGTATCTACTCCACCTACTTATATTTCTTCTCCCATGGTCTCTACCCCACTGACATATGTTTTTACTCCTATTAATGCAACCACTGCACTTACCACTCAATATAGTGCCTCTCCTATGCACCTTCTTTCTACTTTGAGTTCACCAAATTTGACATCTCTATGATGACTTGCAAACCCAAATTTTTCAACTACAGTTATCCACCTCACATATCGAACCTTCTCTAGACTCTATAGTCTTATTGCATACTTATTTTGTACCTACCATATCAACATAACCATTTCCGTCTGATTTCATCTCTTCTAGGATACCTATCATTAAAGGCCATGAGGACCCACAAGAACATATTTACGCATTTAATGTAGCATTTCTCGACTATGCAGATGATTACATTGTATTAGAAAATATTTTCCCTCATAGTCTATAAGACTATCCAATGCATTGGTTCTATGATCTACATGTACATTGGGTATTCTCTTTCACCCATTTTGTCGATGCCTTTCTCACTTAATTTTCTATCAACATCATCTCTAATATATTTTACGCTCATGTGGCATAACTCAAGCAAGGGCCTAATGAACATTTATCCAACTATGTCTTTAGAGAAAATAATAACTTAGCTAAGTTGTCTAATATACTCGCAGATTCTAAACTCCAGGATTTATTTGTTCAAATTCTATTATGACCTCTATAAGAGATTTTTATCTTTGAGACATCTCCTTCATTTTATAAAATTTTCCATACTCTCAAGATTCGTCATAAAAAAACTCTTAACCATAGAAAAAATAAAATATTAAGAGAAATTATTTTCATCCACCCACTTTCAATGTAAGACAACATTTAAACATTCTACAAATAAATCCATGGTCACCAAAACCACCATAAAAACAATGTCTACTCTAAAGGAACTTCAACCACAACCATAGAGATACAATTCTAGTAAGCTTAGTACACCTCCAAGTGTTTTGCTACCCCAATTCATCAATAGTAATCTTATCACCTTACCTCCTCCTCTACAACTTGATCCATCTCATCCCAAAGGATGAAATTTACCTGAAAAATATTATTGTGATTATCATCAATGTATATCACATCCCACTATTTTTTTGGCCATGACATCTCATTCATCATGTATTCACCATTTGTCAAATTGAGCTTCCAGATTTAGAGACAATTCTGCCTACCAATGAAAACCATAAACTTAATATCTTTAACAACCCATTTCCAAATCATAACACACAAAAAACATATTCAAACACTAATCATATTTCACACAATATGTCTCCTACTAACTCGTGAGTTCTTGATTTCTTAGTTAACACTAGAATTCTTTGCCACCAATCATTTCTTTCTGGTAACATGATGATCATAATAATTCACATCTAATAATTTACATATCAATTCATCTATTGGCCTCGACCTCCATCAACAACACTAAGGTTGACCCATCATGGCCCATTAGTGCATGCTCTATTTCACTTCTTAAGGCTATTAGTTATCCTATCCATCACAAATTAAATTACCTTTCAAAAATCCCTTTGGTGTTGTTCAACTACATGTTACGGTTGGTCCTCTTACAATGCTTGTGCCTTTCCTCGTTGGAAACATGGTTGATGGATGTGACATGCTTCTTGGTCTCAATTGGATTCTTCATTCTTCACATGTATCATTTTGATGAATCATTTGAGACTCAAATTTATTCAAAACAATCAAGCCATTTCTATTTTTATGGTTGTCAATCCATCTATAACATGGCGCCATATCCTCGCATGGTAATTTCACACATCTACCTACTTCTTCTAGCACATCACATCCATGGATTCTCAAACCACAATATACACCTAGTTCATCTACTCTAGCATCATCTACATGACCACATCATTCCACTAGTCCTACACATAGGTATAGGCCTATTTCATGGATAGGACATTACTATATTGAGACATAGATCACCACCTTGGTTTATTCCACGTGGTTCCTCTTCACCTTCACATTCCACATCACATAGATCTCCATCACTGATGCATTTTACTAATGTCATGCCCTTCGTCATACATTATCATCCCTCACATGACATAGACTTCATTCACCAGCACATCGTTTATCTACTATACCACCACTGTTGGAGTATACTCATACATTTCATCATACATGCATTAGGTGGAGGACCTTTTCCCTTTACCATTCATTGGTTATTTCATCTCATTCACACATACTTGGGGGACATTGACACTTGATTTCCCCCCCACCTTGTCTTAGCATCTACATTTTTCCTTATTTCATTTTCACACACTTGTTAGGAATACTCATCATATATTCTAGTGTCATTACCCAATGACACACTTGTGTGCTTCAGTTCACACTTGATTGTTGAGGGTCTTACTACACATGAACCCCATACACAATGCACTATAAGACATACATACGCATGCACTTACCATACATTCTACATCATACACCATGCATTTTGACATTTATTTATACATTTTTACATTCACATTACACCATACATATATACATCATTGTCTTCATCACATACATGAGTCTAATATTACATCTATCTACGACACTCTACATTATATATAATTCACCTACATATTACATAGCTCACATTTGGTCTCTCTACACATTGCAATTTACACATACTATATTTCATTCTATGTCATCAAGCATTTACACATCCACAAATCACATGGTCATCTTTTATCCTTACATATACTACATTGTCTTCTACATGCTACACTCACTACCCTATGATGCACTTTAGTTCATCGTTCCATACTTGACTGTTGAGGGTTTACAAATCAAATGGACCTTACAATCATCACACATCCTATCATGTTTGATACATATTACATTACTAGGTTAGTGTCATGCACTTTAGGCTAAATCGTCACATATTCCATCATCTTTTGTAGTGGTATACACCTTAGGTTACATCACCACTCCTATTTTCATTTTTTAGTGATATACACTTACCCGATAAATCATCTCACTCCATCCTCTTTGAGGGTATACATGACACTATAGGACCTGATTCATGTGTTCATCATAATCCTGATTAGTTAGTGATAAAGGCTACATCACTTACTACTTTCATCTTTAGTGATATACGCTTCAGATAAATTCATCACTCCACAAATCATCATAGGTATACATCTCATCATCACTACAATCATACACATATCGTTTATGCTACATCATCATGTATGATTCGTGTGGAATGTCATCTTTACACATTCATCACAGTCGCACTACACAACACATTGTTCGACCATTTCCCAATGATGCACTCTCGTTTACGGTTAATTCTTGACTACTGAGGGGGAAAAAAAAATGAACATCACTTCATACACTTCCATCCACTTGGGGGGGCACGTGGCTCCTATCATCCATATTGCATTCCATTCCATCCATCCACAACATACTGCATATTATGGTTTATTTTACTCTTGTTTAATTTTCTTTTTCATGATCACTTTATTACACATGCTAGTTAAACTACTTGTTTGTCATTTATCTATATCATCCACACATGTGTGTTCATGTATTTTTCTAGTTGTGATCATATGATACAGAGTCCTTTACATAGCATGGATGCTCATCTACTAGTACTTCCTATAATGGTCACATGAGAGGTATCCACATTTGTACTCTTCTAGGTGCTATTGTTTCATTTTGTACTTAGCACTTTTCATTATTGATTATACATGATTTTTTCATACTAGTTATCTTTCTAACATGCTAATGGGTGCTTCATGTATAACATTTTTTTTGTAGGGATATTTACTTCCATACTTTTTCTGTTACATTATACCCTTGTTTGTTCATTAGTGTGATGCCTTGCCTTGTTTTATGTGCATACTTGTTTCAATTTGCGGCCATGATGGCCTTTAGTGTCTTGTGACATTTGAGTGATGTCCCATGTTTTCAAGCCCACTTTTCATGTAGCAAACTCTTATCTTCTTGTGTGTTTACATTACATTATCTTGGACCTAATCCATTTACATTGTTAGTGTAGCTTACACATTGTATTCTATATGCATGTATCTACTTTTTTGTACTAAAACTTGTCTTTGGTTACCATATTGTTTTGCATGCATTGGTTTCTACCAAGCACATTCCTTTTAGGGTAGATTTTCTAGATTACTTACGTTGGTCCTTTTTTGGGGCCACATTCTCCTATTAGTGACGTCACATGCACCCCCAAAGAGGGGGGAATCATTTGGGTTTTACAGTACTACATGGTAGTGCATTTACACTGAGAGTTCAATGACAAGTTTATATATTCCTTGATTGTGGGTTTAGCATACAATGAGTGGGTTCGGCACTGTTTTCTACAAACTCCATACACAATGTCAACGGTTTATAGGGCAAGGAGTCCTTAGCATTCCAAAAAACAATTACATGTTGGAGGATTACAGTGGGTGTCCTCTCTACACTACTTCGGGCAGTGGCATATATCACCCAAAAACACTAGATAATATTTAGATCTCTTCACACATAGTTCTTAGGGAAGAAGTTATAACTTGGAGAAAACTGAGAATTTCTTCCCTACACTTCTTTCGGCCTATGGCATTCATGATTGCCCAAAAAAATTTCTTGGCATTGTACTAAGGACCTTTCTACAATCTTTTCTCAACATGGATCAGGTGCACATGTTCCTTATTTACATTTTAAAAACTTTCATTTTACATATCATTTACATGTATGGACATGCATTTTTATACACATTGTCCTACTCGATTTTTACACATAAATACATACATATTTAACTACTTGATCATCTTCTCTTTGTACATGTCCGTTCGTATGGAAAGCAAGATAGTCAAATGGGCAATCACAATATCACACACATATGAAAACAACACTTGCTAGAAACATTCACATTACATTGATAACCATTGAGTACATCACAAACATGTATGGTACACACACAGGTTCTACCCTAGGTCACATTTTTTAGGGATGCACATTTTGTCAATCTTTAGTTTCCATGCTTCTATATTTTTTTATTCATTCCATGCTTTATCTAGTCCCATCGGACACACTTTCTACATAACAATCTACATGGACATTATGGTATGAATCTCTATCTACTTTATGTTACCGAGATTTCATGCTACACCAACATAAAGTGGGGGAAAAATGTAACAAAAAATCATGCACTTTAGAAATTATTTGGTTAGTCCTGTCTCATACTACTATGATAGTTATGGTTTTTAAGTATGAAAAATTACTAATTAACCCTCATATTTTTGGCCATCTTATTGTTGATTTTATTTCATACTTTTGGTCTTGCACCTTTACATGCTAGGTCATTTTTCCTCACTTTGCATGTTATTTTAGCCTTTTCTAGAATGGGGCACCAAGCTAGTACTGTTGCCCATGGGTGCCCTCGTCCCACCAGGAGTCGCCCCTGATATCTTTTGGGTACTTTACTTGCACCACTTTTTGGGATCTATTTTTAGCCATTAAAGATCTTTACTCTTTTTTGTGTCATGCCTTTTCAGGGGTTAATTATGGTATTAGATCAAGAGAATCCTATAAATATAAAGTTATGAGATAAATGAGGGACCAATCACTAATCATAGCTATCATTCATCTAGAGGTTACATCCATTATTGAGGCTTCTATTGCTCATTTACATCCACAACTCCATCACAAGGCAAAAGATAGGTCATCTGCATCACAACATTCATAGGGGGGATTTATTCTATTCCATGCACACACTATTACATTTTCTACATCTAGCTATTATCTCTACTTCACAAAGTGTGACTAACACAAGAGCACCTAGGTCACATGATGCACACACACACACAAAAAATACATTGGGTCTGAAATGTAGTGCAACAATTAATTAGTAAGCCCACTGCATTGTGGAAGATGAGGAATCTGAACCCTTTCATTTTGATTCTTTATTTTTTTAGGGTTTTGATACTTCTTCCTGGGGTTTTGCAGGTTTTCGGGACTCTTGAATCTATAAAGCGACATCCGAGGTAATATTCTAATGTGAATACAATGTGAAAGAGTAGGATGAGAGTTTCATGTACCATCTTTGGACATGTGAGTTATTGGGTTCAAAGATCATTTTCACATAGAACAGGGCGCCCAGATTTCAGACCAGAGCACCCGTGGTGCCCTAATCCCTTTTTCTAGGCACCCCAGTCCAACCAGATCACTCCATTTGCATTTTCTCAAGCTTCCTGCATAGTCGTTCCTGATTCCATATTTTCCAGTCACCTAGGTTGTGAAATAGTCTCATGAGCATCTTCTGATTCATGATGAGTTCTTTGACTCTCTTTGCAATTAGGGTTTTACATTTATTAATTGCTTAGTTTTTATGTCATTAGGATAAACTTGATTTCAACATAATTTACTTTATTAATTTGGTTCATAGCATAAATTAACTAATACCTCTACATTACATTAGTTAATCAATTTTACCCCAATCAGGTTATAAGTCTAATTCTAATTACTTTCCAATATTGATTCAAGATAATTTTAAGAATGGTTTGGAAAGCATAATTGATTTTTTTATCTTTCTGGCTTAATTAATTTGTTTGAAGTTTCTGATAACACTCTATTTATATAATCATTCCCCTACTTTTATTTGACATTACAAAAAAAAAGCAAATAGAGAACAATATTATCACACCAATTTTACTTAAAGTACTACCAAAATACTGTATGCTCATAATGTTGCATATTAACGCATTCTTTAACCTTGAACCAATGCAGACTAGAAGAGATGAATTTATTGGTGGAGTCTTATCCCTAAAATAACACCTCCTCGCTTTACATCACTAGAAATAACGGGTCAAGCCAAATGCTCCTAAAGCGGGACTAATGAGAAACACGTCTACCATATATTGTACCAAATTTGGTATTTCAAAAGCAATCTTTCACTAACTCGGTTTGGACGATAGTCCCTTCAAACCTCTTCATAAGATGCCCATTGGAGGACATCAAATTAAGGTCCAATAAATTATCAAAGCTATCAGGTCATTCCTTGTTGCTTGGATTGCTTGGATCATAAGTTTGATATTTCAAAGATTCATTTTGTTTGCTGTAATCCAACTCAGGCATCAATGAGGAGCGTAAACGAGTTAAAGCCATTTTCAAGTTTTCGACTCACTACATTCTACGTATATCATTCCAAAAATAATCAAGACTACCATTTTTTTTTCCTCTCAACTTGGATGACTAGGGAAGAGGCTCTTGTAGCTTGTTCAATTTTTGCTTTGCATATCCACACACCCTCAATGGGTAACGCATTTGATCATGGTCCCTCGCATAAAAATTATCGGCTCAGAAAGTTTCAAATGGGATGTCTACCGAGTTCACCATCCCTAACTTACCCCAAGGTAAGTGCACCAAGTTGGGGGGCCAAAAGGGGGTCTTAAGTGGACACATTTTTTTGAAAAATAAAAAATCTTCAACTTGTACGAGTTATTTGAAATAGTTACACTCAAAATTGGAAGATGTTGTAAGAATATGAATCGTAGAATTTTGAGTCTAGTTTCTAAGCTACTAAATTTTATTGAAAACGGATAAGTTTAAGTGGGTCAAATAACTAAATTACCAATAGGTGCTCCTATTTTTGTTAAAAAAACATAGTAGAGTGACTTTCATACCACCCACCATTGTTTGAGCACCATTTAGTATTTTTGAAAACCCTTTAGTAGAAAGATAGACTAGGAGCATCTAGTTTGGATAGATTTTTTTTAGATTTTTTTAGCTGAGTATTTATTTTTTTATGATTTTTCTAGTACAAAAATTTTAAATTTTTGAAAAATAATGGATAGCTCCGACCATGCCCCCCCCCCTAACTACCTCAAAAAATATCAAAAATTAGATTTTTTTTAATATGTATAGAATTTATGCCTAGTTTGTGACTAGTATAATTTTTTTTTCAATTTCGATGAGCCAAAAAAAGATACACAATGAAAGATAGACATGTTTAAACTTCAAAAAATAGCTATAAAAAGGCATAATTAGAAAATAAATAAGTATGGAAACCTTATATTAGTCAGAAAAATTTGAAAAATCATATATTTAGAAAGAAGATAAGTTTGTTCTGATGTCGTGGTATAATTTTTAATAAATGTGTCAATCGTTTTTATGGAGATTATCATGGAGGAAGATGGATTTTATGACATTTTCTTGCAAAAACACATTGTTTTCTGTGTTTGTATCAGGTCCATGCCTCAGGCTTGGGGATCCAAACCGGATCCAAGCCTTGAGAGCATTAGGCTTTGGAAAAAGTGAAAAAATACAAACGTGCGTACGCGTTATAACACGTACACTTATTTCTATTTTTTATATTCCCTGCCCTCTAATGTCCCTTTCCACCTCTTTCATGGGATTTCTGTCAAACATTCTTGTCTAGTTTACAAATTCCTGTACATTCTTTGCATGAATTTTTAGTAGTTAAGGTTATCCCCTAACCCACTATCTATATTTTTTCTAATCATGGGGGATAAAAAAAACGAAGTAAGGACAAAAGAAACGGTTCAAGAACAAGACACCATAAGCAATTGGAAGAGGCTAGAATAAAGAAAGTGAAGAGAATGCAAAAACTTCGTGGAGGGAAAGGTACATCTATTATATCAAATGTATCTAATGTATTAGAAAATAATTTTGATGAAATATTGAATAATAAAAATGAGGAGAATAATGATTTTTTAATGAGAATATTGATTTTTATGAATTGAATGATAATGTTGTTGTTTATGGATAAGGAATTTGATAATCCAAGAATTGAACTTTTACCTGAAAATTTGAACCTTTACCTGAGAATCCAAATGTTAATCCTGAAATTTGTATGAAAACACTGAATGAAGAAAACTAACCTTGCTAATGAATATTCACCTCTAAGAACACCTCCTTCCATTTTGCATAGAAAATCCAATTCACTTAATTGAAATTGATGAAAACATTATAAAACCAATGCCTATCAAAATGTCTAAAAGAAATCTGAGAAGAAAATCTAGTGGAATTTGGGATAATTACTTTGAGAATTTAAATGACACACAAAGATGTCAATTATTTGTTACGTTGATGAAATTAATTAAGATGAGACCTATAATAAAGACCCTGGGGTTAAGAACATCTAATGTTGATGATCAAAATGCGTGGAAATTGTTGAAAATATACATAAAGCATTCCATAACTATAGGTGTCAATAAACACACCAAAGATAGTAATGTATACATGACGTGCACTTAGTAATTGTATAGTAAGTGATAAAATAGTGAATAAACGCTTGATTAGAAAAACAAGCAGATCTTTGAAGCTAAAAAGAAAAACACTAATGAAAGCAATAGGGAGATGTAAAAGTCTTGAGTCAGTCAATAACACTAACTATTGGGACATTCTCTAGAAGACTCCCACAGAAAAGACAAGAATACATCTGATATTCTAAAAGAATTAATTGTAAAGTTTTGGAATGAGAACACAAGGGTGTCACCGAATAGAAGAGATACAATAAAAAGAAGAATAGGTTCTCGTAATCGTGAAGTGCATGCAAAACATTTCTTGGATATGACTCAAACAAAATTGTTCTCTAAGTTTAAGAATTAAAATATAAAAATTAACATTAGCCAAATATTTTTTGAAATGAATAAACCCTTTTATGTGAAAATCAATCACTCACGTACCACTTGTTGTTGTAGGCATCATGTTGAATTTTCAATGCATTATGATGTTTTTTGTCAAGTATGTCATGTTTTGACATACTGACATCATGTTGCAGGAGTGTGGATTAAATGTCCCACCAAAATCTTCAAGGGAATTTATTCTGATGATATTTTGTGAAAAATCAATTGGACAATTTTTTATAACAAAGCATGTTTGGATGGAACATGCAACATATGTGGTGGCTTGTCCAAATCTGAAAAGTTGTATCCATGAGGAGAGTACATATTCAATAGGAAAATAATTGGTTGGTTTCATCAAATATAAATCTAGTGGCATATCAATTAAAAGATGGAAAAAATCTAAGAGGTGTGAGCTTGTTACAAAACAATTACCTGTATCAGAATATATGATCAAATTCAGAGAGGAAATTGTTTATGAGTATGAAAGGCACACACATAGAGCTTGATGGTTGGATGAACAATTCAAGTTAAGAAAGGACACATTCCCACTTGGTACTATTGTTTCAGTAGTTGAATTTGCAAAGAATTATACAATGCAGCCACAAATGGAGGTTCAGTCATAATATTATAACTCAGTGGTAAAGTTTTATTTTTTCATGCATATAACATTCATACACTCTCTGGAAAGCACTAGGAAATATTAAAGATATTAAGAGAGTATCATTTCTACATTAGTGATGATCAGACACATTCTACAGAATATGTGCAAGGGTGTTTCCAGGTGTTTTATGTGAACTTGGCTGAGAGGAACATTGTTTTCAATCAACATTACATTTGGTCAGAACAACTGCACATCACAATTCAAGAATGCATAGATGTTTTATTGGCTAAGAACAGGATGCACAAAGACAACAGATGTACAACATATTTGGATTTTTACTGAGGTAGGACATGGGAAAGGAGAGCATGATGGTGCAGAGCATGTGTGAAAAGAGCACTTGCAAGAGAAGAGTTAAAGTTCAAGGATGGTGCTAAATTTACAGATGCAAAAGTACATTGTTGATTGGTGTAACAAGAACATGGGCCATGAATCTCAAGAGAGTTCAATGGTTCGTAGATATTTCTAGTTGATAGAGGAACAACATTTAACAAACTATGAAGATATTATGACAGTTACAAGATCAAGTGATATGCACTCATTTCATAGTTCAGATGCAAGTTCTTGGACTATTTATACTAGGTGCATGGCATGTTTTTGTATATCATGCATTGATTTTGCGTGGAATGAATGTGAATCAAAATAGTGGGTGGATGAATGGACTTGTATACCTCTAATTTCACTTGACACATATATGAAGTTCCACGAGCATTACAACTTACAGTGTCTTCAGATCATATGACAACATCACCTAACTTTGACCAAGTCTTTGATTTAGTGCAATAAGGTACATATATATGTACATGTTTTAAATTTATAAATTATTAAATGATAATCTCTTAATGTATTTTAAATTTGACTTGAGTTTTACTTTGTAATGCAGGGCATGTTTTTGCAGTTATTACAACAAAATTTAATGAAGATGGAACAGACTACTTCTTGTCTTATTGTGTAGAGGGGAAAAATTGAATTTCCACAGTCATTGATGGTGAAAACCTTGAGTATCCCACTAGGTCAGTGGTAGTCACTGGAACTTGGCTTCGATGATATCCTATCAAAAATCAAATACTTGGTTGTTTGAAGACTATGAAATACATATAAAGATAATTCACTATTCACATTTGGTTCTTAAAACAAATATTCATTTGATCAAATATCGAGGTAGGACATCAAACAAGAATCTTTGGAAGGTTTTGAATCAGATCATGAAGCAATTCTTTCTACTGTCAAGAGTAGATTTGATCCTTGCGGTTCATTGGATTGAATTTCCAAAGGTATGTTCACTTAAGATTAGATATACATCTACATGAATTTAATTTGAATATTTACTTTAATGATTTTAAATTTAATTTTGTAGGTTTTAAAAAATTCTATTTAATTACTTACTAACATGTCTTATATAGGTTAGTGGTGCTAAAAAAACTTCCACCTTCATGTGGTTGGCATTGTTAGTAGAGAATTTATTATTCTCGAAGCTAAGAGAAGCTAAGGAAAATTACAATATTAGAAACAAAAACAATAACCATAAATTATCATTTCACCACCTATAACTGTATGAAAAATCTCTTCTCACAATTCTCATTTCACCACATATACTGGTATGAAAAATATCTTCTTAACAATTCTCATTTCACCACCTATATTGTACTTTTCCTAGTAATTTTTACACATAAATGGATTTTGGGAGCCAAAATCAAATCCTCGCCCACCATTTACCAAGCCATCTCGACGCAACATGTGTACATAGTTACTTCAGGTATCAAGATATTTTGTTTGTAGAATATTGTATTGGATAGCCTTATGCTGACTAACACTTGTAGTATTTGAGTGCAGTTGTAAACAAAAAGGACAATGAGAGAGAACACATTGATATGGGGAAAACATAAGCCATGATTTGGTATAGAGAATCACAACCCAAAGAGATGTAGCATCGGACGGGACCTTTCAAGGTGCCATGAAGACTCAAGAAATCACCCGAAGGAATTATAGCCTTTTTTTATCTCAGGGCTCTTAAGGGACTGTGCTTAGAAAAAGTAGTCTTGGAAGCACAAAAATCATTGGGCATGGAAACGAATCCTTTTGTACCATTCACCAAGCCACCCCAACGTGTGTGTGTACAGTTCGGTTAAATGCCACAAGATTATATTTGAAATAATATTTCATTGGAAAAATTTACACTTACTCACACTGCAGTATTTGACACAGTTGACAAACAATATGAAAACGAGAGGACTGAATTGATATGGAGAAAACTGATGAAAGGATTTCATAGAGGGTCCCAATGAAAAGGTGTACAATCAGATGACAAGTCCTTTTAAAGGTGCCACGAAGAATGAGAAATCACCTAGAGATCACTTAACAGCCTTATGTTTACTTTCAAGTGCTCTATACTTGAGTATGCCCGGTGTGATTGTATCCCATGGGTAGCAAAATCCAAGAATTTTAGGACCATGCTACTTGAGATAGACCTCTAACGAAAGTTGGTTCTTGTATTCAATACTACTTGACACAAGCTTCTATTTGTAAAATATTGCATTGGATAACGTTACTATTCTAATCTCACACTTTCTAAAGGATTCAAGGAGAGAGAATGCATCATAATAGGAAAGCCTGAAAGGAATGAAATGATGGTGGATACACCAGAATAAGACATAATTTTGTAGAGAGTAGTCTTCCAATGTGTAGAGGTGTAGGAGTCAGATACAGACCTTTTAAGGGGTGATAATAGGTCTCCTATAAATCACCTGGATAATTACATATCAGCAAAAATTTTTTCATACAGGGCCCAATAATAAGGAGTCCTATACCCAGAGCATAAGTATCCTAGAAGCACCAACACCATGTAATGAAGGTTGACCAGGGGCAACGAAGCCTGCAAACAAACACAGCAGTGTTTTCTAGGACACCCGACAAACGTGTATGTCTTTATGTGCTTGGTGCCATGCATCAGTTCCATCTATTACAAGAGTATGGCATTGGATACACCCTGTAAGGACTCCACTACAAGGGCCTGCAACACTATTTGACGCCTTTGTAAACAATAGCACAGTGAGACGACCAAACTGATCTGGAACAAAATTGACCTCCTAATTTACAATAGAGGGTCCCAAAACTGCAGTTTGTAGGATCAAATCAGACCTTTCAGAGATAGCCATAGGGGAAGATGGATAAATCACCTAGCGAAATCTACAACCTTCAACCACTTGTAAGAGGCTCTTGAACAGACTGACACCATGATTGAAAGTTACTCTGCAGAAGGCACCCCATACTATCTCAGGTGTTGCAGTAGACAAAGAATGAAGACCATCTCCTCTTACCATTGCACTCCTAACTACCAAATAAACAATGTCATGTGTACGGCCACGTTTTGTAAAATGATATCCATCAATTTCTCATTAAATATTACAGTGGACAACTTTATATCGAATCATACATACTACATCGGGCTTAGAACTCTTGCAAACAAATGGGACCAATTTTGAGTGAAAAAATTGCGTTGGAGAAAACCAATAAGTAATGACCTTCATGAGAGTGAGCAGCTAATGTGGAGGTTTAGGATCAAGTGTAGACATTTCAAGGTGCCAGGGAGACTGAGCATTAATTGACTGGAGTGAACTATATTATCTTTTATTTAAATATATCTACCCTCATTAAAGGACTAGGCTTGGATCCAAGTTTTTTGACGTAGAAGACGTCGTGCATAATTCTAGAAAGTAAAATTTTATGAATTTCCCAGCTCAGAGTCACTAGTTATGGCCACCTTGAAGTTTTGTGTGTGAAATGTTGACTTTAATGCCTTTAAAGCTTGTGGGTATTACGGAAAATAATTAGGTCTGCGATAGTCCTTACATTTTCTCATACTACAGTATTCCACATCAGTAGCAAACAGGATTCCTTGACAACGAGAGGACCCGTTATTGAGATGGGGAAAAACATGAGGGCCGTTGATTTCCGCATCGAGCCGCATCCACTAATGCAGAGGTGTAGGGTATGACAAGGAACTTTTCATCTTTACGCGTTCCACATGGAGACAGAGAAATCTCCTGGAAAATCCTATACACATTTATTCTCTCAGGGCTCTTAAGGGACTACAATTGACGGAAAAATAGCCCAAAAGCAATCCTAACGTCCTAACTGTCCCATGGATTGCCTGGGACAAACTAAGTTTTGACTTTGTCGATTCAATTGTATTCTAAGTTTCACCCCAACTTGGTATAGTGCATACATTGGTTTGATTCTGCTAACCTCCATGTTTGTAAAATATTGCATTGGAAAACCTTAACACTGTGACTTCACACTGTAGTATTTTTTTAACGTTGTTACAAACTTCTTAGGGTTTTTTCATTGTAAGAGGACTAAATTAAGATGGAGAAAACCGAAGATGCTCCCCAAAGCATGATTTTGTAGCCTTGTCACCAATATGAATGTGCTAGGGATTGAGAAATTGATACCTGTTATCAAGGTCACCTTGATGGGTGAATCTTGGATAACAGATACCGAGAAATCAACCAGAGAACTTATAGCCTCTTTTGCTCTTATGGATCTTAAAGGGACCATGCCCCCATATGAAGTATCCCAGAATCACCTCACTGGCATTAGGAACCAAAATTAAATCCTTTCCCGCCATTTACTAGGACCACCTCTTCATGCATGTGCACATTCAGTTTAGTTCCAGTGAGCTTCCATTTACAAAATATAGCATTGGATATCCTTACACTGACTCAAACTGGACTATTTGACGCTTTTGCAAACAATAGGATAATGAGAGGACCAAATTGAGATGGAGTAAACCAAGACATGATTTTGTAGAGGGTCCCAATGCGGTGGTGTAGGATATAATGAGATCTTTCAAGGTTCCATGGAGAGTGAGAAGTCACCCAAAGAACTTATATTATTTTTTGCTCTCGAGGGATCTTAAGGGATTATTCGCTTGGATGAAGTACCCCAGAAGAACCGACACCATTGGGAACCATAAAAAAATAATCTCGCATCATTTACCAAGTCAACCTGAACCTATGTATGCACATTTCGGTTTAGTGCCTAGGACATTTTGTTTGTAAAGTATATTGCATTGGATAGCCTTACACTGACTCAAACTAGAACTATTTAAAGACTTTTACAAACAAAAGGACAATGAGAGGGCTGAATTGAGATGGAGTAAAACCAAGCAATAAGATTTTATAGAGGGTCCTAACATAGAGGTTTAGGATCTGATGATACCTTTCAAGGTGCCACGGAGACTGAGAAATTACCTAGTGAACTTATATCCTTTTTTACTCTCAGGGATCTTAAGGGACTATGCCTGGACCAAAGTAGCCCAGATAAGCACCGAAACATTAATCGGCACCAAAACAAATACTTCCCAAGAATTTACGAGTGCCACCCCCGATGTGTGTGCATATTAAGTTTGGTGTCATGAGCTTCCATTTTTAAAATATTATATTAGACAACCTTATACTGACTCAAACTAGAGTATTTGGACGTTTATTAGAAACAATAGGAAAATGAGAGGACTGAATGAAGATGGAGAAAACCTGAGAGAGGATTTCATAGAGGGTCTCAACATGGACAGATGTAGGATCTAATGCTACCTTTCAAGGTGCCACAGAGACTGAGAAATCACCATCGGTGAACTTTTAGCCATTTTCCCTCTCATGGCTCTTAAGGAACTATGCTCAGACAAAGTAGCTGGAAGCATTGAAACCATTTGTGCACTGAAAAATGATAGCCTTCCCAAGAATTTATAAGGACACCCTGGACATGCATGTGTGTATTCAGTTTGGTCGCCAAGAGCTTCCGTTTGTAAAATATTGCATTAGACAACCTTACACTGACTCAAACTAGACTATTTGTTACTTTTGTAAACAATAGGATAGTGAGAGGACTAAATTGATATGGAAAAACTATTGAGAGAGGATTTCATACAGTGTCCTAACCTGGAGGTTTAGGATTAGACAATACCTTTCTAGGTTCCATAGTTGATCGAGAAATCACCACGGAAAACTTATAGCATTTTTTTCTCTCAGGGCTATTAAGGGAATAACGCTCCATTCGAAGTAGCCTGGAAGCACCTGCACCTTCGTTGGGCACTGAAAATTCCCCACCATGGTTATAAAGCCTTACCCCAACGTGTGTGTATAATTGGTTACCACACTGCCACAAGGATTCTATGTGTAAACATAATTGCATTTCAACCTTAGATCAGCCTCATGAGCCTGATTTAGTGCTTTTGCAAATCAATATACAATAAGAGGACGGACATGAGATGGAAAAAAATAGTCTCGGATTTTGTAGAGGACCCCATCATTGAGTTTAGGATTGGTACAACTACCTTTCTATGAGGTGCCATGGTGACAAGAAACTCACCAGGTGATATGTTTTGCTCCCTTGTTTGCTCTCAAATGTATCTCACAGGAATCTACACATGGACGAAGTAGCCTGTCTCTCCCCGACACTCTTCTCACACTCTTTGAATGTCTATCTCTCTCATGCTCTGGGCCACCTAACACGTATACACAGTTTCTCCATGAGCTTCTCATTTAATCTATAGTAGTGAAATTATGCAAGGATCACGAAAACGTCATATATTTCCAGTAGGCCTCATGAATGTCAATTTATTCACACCTTATGACACATTAGTGTATAGCTTCTACCTTCTTGGTGTGAAAATGTGGAACTTTATGATGCATTTTGAAAGGTGGGACACAGAACACAATCTCATTCTCTCTCTTGAAAGCCACTCAATTTCACATTCTCGATACATGTTCATATTCCTAAAAGAACCTCTTATCTTACTTGAAAGTTTGTTCTTTGTCTCACTAACTCGGTAAGGATTATCTCTCATACTCTCAGAAACTTTACATTTCTCAGGACAGATATGGTCATTGCCACATAGATGTTTAACATAGGAGTCCAAACTATTTTTATTGAGGACTTGACGTAGGAGGGCATGACATCCAAATTGTACAACTGTGGACTGATTGCTTAAATAGATATCTCTAGTTATATTGAAGAGAAAATATTCAAAGGATATCAAGAACATTTGAGGTAATTATTTGGGATCATCGCAATTGGGACCAAGGAAAGAATCTATTTAATTAAATTTGGACATATATCTGAGCCTCCGTACAAGTTATTTATGAGATCAAGTCTTAAGTGATATTCAATACTAATAGAAAAATTTGGAACTATAAATTACATAGCTTAAAATTTCAAAGAGCATCCTATCCTAGAAACTATTAAGGCACAACATTTACTCCTTCCTACATCCTTAAGGATGATTAGAAGGTGATTTTGGATAATATGAATGCAAGAACCAACCAGTGGATTGATCTCTTTAGTTATCATTGATAGGTTAGAGTTATCCTAATTAAATAGGTCCTTCAAGAACTCCCTATATACATAGTTTATGGCCACCATCACTACACAAAAATTAATCTCAAAGGAAATGGATGAAACAAAAAGAATATAATATTTATATATCTTAGATGTAATGTGAAATCTTAAGTATATTGAATGTTGTGAACCATTGATCGTACAATTAAAGTATTAAGTATATTGAATGTTTTGAACATTGAATTATAATGTTAAAATCTTAAGTATCCTGGCAAGCATAGCTCTTTGTATCTCTCTTTGTCTCTCTCACACACCCTTTCTCTCAAACTCTCACTCTCGCTCATGATCTCACTCTCACTCTCTCTTTCTCTCACACTTCACATCTCAATATTTCTCTATATCTCACACTCTCACATCTCACTCTCTCTTTCTCTCACCACTCTCTCTTTCCATGTCTACCCCTCTTACATTCCCTCTCTTTCTCTCTCTAGTCAATCAATTTAATATTAGACTTAATGTAATATTTCTCTCTATCTCGTTACATATGTTTCATTTGAATTATTGAGATTCTAGGAAGTGGATAGCATTGACATTGACATTATATTATTATAATTGATGGAATTGAATGATTATAGTACAGTGAAAAATTGTAAATTAGTTACATATATATTTTAATTCCCATGTTTAAAACATTAAAAAAATGAACACTAATAATACATATTAATATAACATACATATGATATCATATTAATCCACTTAGATACAAGTTTTAAAACCATTTTTTTCTCCTATATTATATTGATTCAAAAATCCTTGATAACATACAAAATTTGATCAAAATAAATGTCTTAACAAAGGTATGTAGGCATATATGATGATATACATCAAAAAAATATAAATCTATGCCAATATTCCATGAAGGAAGACAACAAAATCCACTATACATCTATAAACTATGGGTATCATCAAATAATCTAGTTCTCTTCAGCAACTCCAGGAAGATGACTTAGGCACATCAGTGGAACGCCCTTTATTCTGTTCAGACCTCCTACACTCAAAGTATGCTTATAGCTCCATCTATTAATATAAATAAACAACATACCCATTAATATACAATTAGTGACATATATAAAATGACACTACTTAAAATTAAATACTTATTGTCCAATATGATGATCACTAGTCAATCATTCTCGGCCTCTCAAGATCATCAACATCTGTACAAGGTGCATGAATTGGAGTTATTCAAAATCCTCATGTGGTAACCATGATGACGAAAATTAGAATACACATGAATTCCATTTAATTATACTAATGATGTTATTTAATACAATCAATTCATTATGAAAATAACTTTACTAGCACATATACCTATGTAAGAGGTGACGACAGAAGCTATGCCCATAGACAACTCCAATATCTAATGATCAGAAAATCTCAACGGGAGATCTATAATGATGTCATCAACTAAAAAATAATAAAACTCACATTAGTAAATTCATACGTTAACTATAGTTCATTCTCTTCATGTATATGATGAATAAAAATAATAAAACTCACATTAGTAAATTCACTGAACATGCGAACTCGTAATGACATTCACCTATGTTCAAGAAGGCGAATGTGACACTTAGGATGCATACTATTGCACCCTATAATTTTAAATAAAATATTTACTAGACTCATTAACTGATTTCATTCAGAATTGATTAACGATTCAATAAAAAATGGTATAAGATTTATGTACAAATATATATATAGTTTGACCCTGTAATTTTATAAAAATATACTTGACTCATTAATTTTCATTAAAAATTGATTAACATTGTTAATTATAAGATTTTGGACAAAATATATATATTAAATTACAAACTAATTTCATGTAAAATTACTTACTGGTCAATACCAAATGCTGAATCCTAATAGACAATCTATGATGATGATATTATCCAACACAGAATCATGATGTGCCTCCTCCAATCAAACACTTTATTGAGCCTATGGAATTTCCTCGCAAGCCTGTGGAGCTGCCTCAAAAGGCTGTGGAGCTTCCTCGCGAGGATTTGGAGCTATCTCACTAGGTTGTGGATCCACCACATCAACCATGTAGGTACCTATAATCCCACAAGCATGAATCTCTATGGCATATGATGTCCACTTCCTAAAAGGACCAGCCTCATCACCTTGAGAGAGACGAGTGCCATTCTAAAGCAATGAACGTAGTCTGCTATCAGCCCAAGCACATGGCAAAACATGCTACAAATTCCAAAGATCAAAGGAGAATTTCCCTTTTGACACTTTCATTTCAAGTGGATTGCTAAAAAATGAAATAATCTTCAACGACATTATATTTCATCCTCAAGATGATGACATGGCTTTACGTTACAAGTCAGCTAGTTATGATATTCCAAATAGAATCATGCTTACTATGAGATATCAAGGATGTAGTTTTGGCTGCTATAAGTAAGGTCCGTTAGAAGATATTCCAATATAGTGTCGTATACTGGGTAAATCAGGCGTAGGCATCTATTTGTATGAGTCTCACCCTTAATAAAATGAGTATGCATATTTTTAGAGTGAGAATATGTTTTCTTAAAATGAAAGTGAAATAGATTCCTAATGTAGTCTCTACGAATACCTCACCTCTATGAATCTATTCTCTAACATGGCTATCCTTACCATAACCCTTTTCATACCATTTTTCACCCTTATAACCCATACATTAACTCTCATCTACCCATCACTTGTGAATTGGGATCAACAACAACCTGTACCTATTGCCATGTTTCAGAATGATGAGGCTATTGGTGAGTTCTTGGGCATCAGAGATAACATTGCAAGAAATGATCATAAAAAGGGGTTATCCATTCATCTTAATATGTGTGCGCACTTCAGAGAGGAGGTAGAGTTATGTGGACACTTAACTAAAAATTGAGCAAGGGAAAAATTTCCAAACAAAACCCTTACAGAAATAAAAAGTGGAAGTCCTATAGCGAAAACCTCTTTGAGGCACTTGTGGACAAACAAGCAAAACAAGCTATCAAACAAATAATGTACCCATATAAAGATGACGAAAACCTCCCCGAACCAATTTTTGTAGTGGAGGATCTCAATCTCCCTCCCGATCTTATGTGTATGGGGGACAAGTCAAAGCTACTAGTGGAAGATAGGATAGATTTTAACATTGACACGAAGGAGATGTCGAGGATAGTTAAGTTGGGAGCTTCACTCTCAGCTAAATAAAAAAAAAAATTTACATGACTCTTGAGAGAGTATGCAGACATCTTCACTTGGTCTTATGCTGACATACTAGGACTTGATCCTACATTAGTGGTACACAACCTATTTGTGCATCCAGATGCTAAGCCCATCAAATAAAATATCTGAAAGATGCATCCCCATGTTGCCTCACTAGTAAAGGAAAATCTAGAAATGTTATTAGAAGTAAGATTCAGCAGGCCTATCGATTATTCAGAGTGGATTTCTAACGTCGTACCCATTTAGAAAAATCCAGTTGGTATCAGAGTGTGTACCGATTTTAGAAATTTAAATAAATATTTCTATCTAATATCTACTTGATCGTCGATTTTACGGCTGGTTATGAGATGTTGGTTCTCATATATGGTTTCTCAGGTTATAATTAGATAAAAATTGCAGAAGAAGATCGACACAAGAAAAATTTCACAACCCCTTATGGAACATTCTGTTACCAGGTCGTGCCCTTTGGCCTTAATAATGCAGGTGCTACATATTAAAGGGTGACAACTGTAATATTCCATGATATGATAGGTGAGATTATGGAAGATTATGAAGATGATATACTAGCTAAATCTACAACTCAAGAGGAGCACCCAAAAATTTTACAACGTATCTTTTAGAGTCTAAGGGACTACAAAGTCCACCTCAACATGAAGAAATGTGTCTTTGGTGTGCTATATGGGAAATTACAAGGATTCATTTTATCAATGAGAGGAATAGAGGTGGACCCTTAAAAATTCATGGCTATCATAGAAATGCCTCCTTCTAAGAATATTAGAGAGCTACGTAGCTTACAGGGGAAAATTTAGGCCATCAGAAGGTTTATTTCATAGCTAGCAGACAAGTGTCATATGTTAACACATTTTCTTAAGAAATATGATAATTTCAACTGGGGGCTGGAATAACAAAAAAATATTTATTTACTAAAATAATACTTGGCTATACCCCCTATTCTCATGTCGCCCAGAGTAGGAGAACCGTTGTTTCTATACATCTCTGCTCCACATTTCACAATTGGGGAACTGTTGGCCCAATATGACAAAGAACAAAGAGAAAAAGTTGTATACTATTTGAGTAGGACATTGATAGCATATGAACTCAATTATCCATAGATTGAGAAGGCTTGCCTTTTCATAGTGTTTATTTTCCAAAAGCTACACCACTATATGCTCAACAACAAAATCAAGCTTATTTCAAAGGTTGACCCTCTAAAATACTTATTGTCCAAACCAACACTAACTGTAAAGATGGCCAACTGGATCATCTTATTAAGTGAGTTTGACATTGATTACGTTCATAAAAAATTAGTAAAGGGACAGGTATTATTAGATCAGCTAGCCAAAGATCCACTGCTAGGTAATGAACCCTTGAGTCTGGAATTACCAAATGCATCTATCATGTACCTTGAAGAATCTATCATTTGGAAACTATACTTTCATGGCTCATTTACCTTTTATGGTTTAGGTTCCAGGGTTTTGTTAATCAATCCCATGGGAGACTTGATTCCTCAAGTGTTCCATCTAGGGTTCCTATGCACGAATAATATAGTGGAGTATGAAGCTCTCATTGTAGGGATGAAGCTAGATATAAAGTGGTATATTAGACAGATCAATTGCATTGGTGATTCAATTCTCATTATCAAAAAAGTCATAGATGAATACAAGGCCAAAGACAAGAAGCTCCTCCCATACAAGAGGATGGTGAATTCTTTGAAAAAATACCTAGAGTACATAACAAAGTAGTTAACGCTATGAATACAGTGCGATCCATCCTAACCATTCCACCAGGGAATAATGATATGATATTCTTTGTTTCAAACCTAAGAATGCCGACATATGAAATGCCAGACTTTTGTTTTATGTGTGACATTTTTGGTCCCTTTTCTCCATTGTAAATGGAAATATTTAAGTATATCCATGATGGAACGCTTCCAACTAACATTTCTCATGTTGAAAAAAACACCCTTATCTAGTGTATAGCCCATTATACCCTACTTGGGGGCGCCCTCTTCTGTCAAGTATACAATGGGAATCTGTTGTGATGTTTAAGTTTAGATGAATCTATCAAAGAAATCAAAGAGGTGCACGAAGGAATGTGTGGGGCTTGTACTAATGGGGTCATTTTTGCTAAGAAAATTCTCAAGGTAGGCTATTATTGGCCTATCACGGAGCATGATTTTTGTTATAATGTGAAAAAGTGCGTGGATTTTCAAACGTATGGAAACTTGATACATGCACCGACGTAATCCTTACAACCAATCACAACAACCTGTCCGTTCTTAAATTGGGGTCTCAATCTAATAGGGAAACTTAATCCTATCTCCTCACACAGCCATAAGCTCATTGTAACTGCCACAAAGTACTTTAAAAAATATGTAGAGGTTGTACCTATTACCTATACAGAAGGTCCCCAAATCTTTAAATTTATAATGAATCATATCATCTATCAATATGGTATCCCGTCTACTTTTATAATTGATAATGGTAATTCATTCAAGAATAAAAATTTGAAAGCACTTTGCAAACGCTTTTAATTCTCCCTTAAGTTTTCGACGCCCTATTACCCTCAAGGTAATTGGCAAGCTGAGGCTTCTAATAAAAAAATAATTCAGATTATGGAGAATATGGTTAATAAGATATGCCATGAATCAAATTTACAAATTCACCCTGCCCTTTGGGAATTTACAACATCTATTCACACTCCCATAGGTGAAACTCCATGCACCTTAGCATTTGGCACTAAATCCGTATTTCCTTTAGATATCGAGATCCCTTCTTTGTGCATTGAGCTAAGGAACTACCTGAATGAAAAGGATGACTACATAGTAGCTCGACTGGAAAAGTCAGAGCTATTAGATGAGAAAATACTTTGTTATCTCAATCACCTTAAAATGTATCAGGATCAAGTGCGGAGAAGCTATAACAAAAGAGTCATACCTCAACAATTTGAGCTAGGGGACATGGTGTTAAAAGAGAATAAGAATAATGCCAATAAAAACCAGGAAAATAAAGGGAAAGTTGAACCCAATTGGGTTGGACCATATGTTTTGGTTACCAAGTTTAGTTTAGGTGCCTATAAGCTAGCCCATGCATATGGCCTAGAGCTTTGAGAACCCATGAATGAAATGCATCTTAATCACTTCTATGATTAATTATGGGGTCTCTACAAAATATAAAGAAAAGAAAAAAAGTATAAACAGGTGAGTCCAATCGTGAAAACCACACAATGGTGACAATATGGAAAAGTCCTTTGGTGAAAACCAGTTTCGATGCCCAGGGAGGGTCCATTGTTCACAAGAATTTCAGGTTTAAGAGTATGAAATTTTTTCCTTAAGTTGGTATTTACCTTCATCTAAGCCCCTTATTAGCCTACCCTTCTTTGCCCTGATCTAGCTAATATAGCCTTTTGAATGCATCTCATGTTGGGGGAAACTTCGTAGTGTCACTTCTGGCACATAACACATGGCATTATGTCCTTGTACATCTAATATAATACTGAAAGCATCCACATTTCTTCAATTCCCTTGCATGTTCACTTTGAAAAAATGTTGATAAAATAACCAAAAAAATTGTATAACTTTTGGAAAAACCCCAAAACATGCAGATATGTTTCTTGGAAAAAACAAAGCATTCGAGTACATTTCGTAGAAAAATCCAAAACAATAGAAAATTTTCTTAGAGATAAAACAAAAAGAAGTGAAAAACATCGCAAAAATATCCCATAAAAACAAAGTAGGACTTTGCTTACTTTTAGTTGTTAGTTTGTAGGGATTTTAGTTGCATTGATTTTCTTGTTGTATGTTTTCGATTGAATTCTTGGGTACCTATGAAAATCTTGTATGAGATCAGTCCACCCTAATCTAGGGTCCTATACCAGAAATCTCTCTGTACTGGCGTGCATACCACATCTCATTGCCAGGAATCCCCTGAATTAGACCAAAATGACATTGGACCCGTTCCACCTTGTACCACTCTAAGATGTGGCTCCTTCTCCTAATGATAAAATGGTCCACTGTAGTTTTCCTCAACTCGTATGCATCTTTCGGCCACTGATATAGCATGTATGGCCAACATGTGATCATATGGGATTATAACTCATCAAACGCTCGCCGGTAGTAATCTGTGTCCCCCTTGTGGCTGTGAATATCATCTCCATCGGGAACCCAACCCCTGAGAGAAGGCTCTCCAAGAACCCATGCTCTCAAGGCTCCTAAAAGACATCTAATAGCAATATGGCCCCAAGCCCAAATCTATAATAAAGTAGCAGGGCCTAATGTCCTCTGCCCATGATAGGTTATAAAGTACAAATCAAAATATAATTGAGCCAACATACACTAACCCCAATAGGAAACTCTACCCTAAATCAATCTGTGGATCACTCTAATAAGACCTAGGGAGAATCATGCACCGGTCTTGTCAGGCAACAACACGCCACTAATAAGAGCTAATAAGTATACGGGGACCCATCCTAGCCATGGATCGACCATGCATCTCCTAACAAAAACTAACATACCTCAGTGTGGGATATCAGTAACTCCAAATATCATGGTTGTATAATGCTCAATCTAGTCCGGGAGACCATCGTAGTTAACTAAACGACCCTAAATCGGAACTCACAGGATCTGCCAAAAATCCTCCAGTGTAACACTCGTCTCACCGGTAGGGAGTCAGAATGTTTGAATCACACTCCACAATCTATCAGCTAAGGTTGTGAGAAAACTATGATCAAAATTGATATGTGGCATACGAGCTATATATGATAAACCTGTCACTTCTAGGGTGATCTCTAAGAAAATCCAGTCGGGACATCCAAACGTAGCCTCGTAGGTCTAAATTCACGCATAATGCTCCCATGTCCCTAACAAATTCAAGTACATCTCTGAAGCGAATCAAGTTAATTATCATAATCTAACTTCTATTCTATCATATAATTTCTTCTAAAAAGTCTAGTTTATCATGTTATTCTTCCATTCCATCATTAAATTTCTCTATAATTCACCTTTTTCTTCTACGTAGGGTTTGCTAAAAACCAAGTTTTTTCCTAAAAGTAATTTTAAACTATCTTTTATGCATAAGCACCCCCTGTGTGCACTAGTGCCATATTCTCATCATAGGCATGTGAGCGGTCACTTGCCGGCAAAAACTAAAAAAAGACACTGCCAACATAGGTGCCCAGGCACCCATGTTGCATTCAAAAAATCATAAAAATAAAAAACACTACCAATATAGGTGCCCAGGTACCCATGCTGCGGTAAAAAATCTAAAAAAGAGTAAAACACTGCCAACATAGATGCCCATGTTGCAAGAAAAATCATAAAAAATGAAAAACCATGCCAACATAGTTGCCCATGCTGGCAAAAAATGTCAAAAAATCAAAAAAATGAGCCAACATAGGTGCCCATCCTCCCATGCTAGAAAAAAATGTCAAAACATTTAAAATAATGAGCCAACATAGGTTTCCAAGTGCCCATGCTGGCAAATAAAAGTCAAAAAATTAAAAAAATGAGCCAATATAGGTGCCCAGGTGCCCATGCTGGCAAAAAAATGTCAAAAAATCAAATAATAGGCCAACATAGATGCCCTGACGCCCATGCCGGAAAAAAAATAAAAAATACAAAAGTATTGCTACCATATGCGCCTAGGCATCCACGCTCCGCTAGCATATGCACTCTCCTAGTGTTTCCCTAATTTAGCCTAAAATACATATTTTTATCTAAAAATTAAAAAAATTGAATCATTAGGGTAAAAGGAATGATTGTCTACTTGTGATCCATCCGCTAGAAGATTTAGGTAGTCCGTCACATGGTCCACATTTCGATTCACTATCCTTTCCATTTTCTCCAGTAGGCCAAAGCTCCAATCAATAGTCAAATGGTAAGCAATGTGGTAAAATAACTTGCCGCAGTGGCTTATATGCTCATTTTTACCTTCTGCGGTGTGTTTCTCACTCCCAAAGTGCATCAAGACCATCGTATTTCTTCTAAAAATCCTCTAACACTTGTCGCGGTGATTATTTGTAATATATAATTATTTTCAACACATGTTTGGTATGTTGGGGCATGTTTTTCCTTTCCGACGGCCTTTCCTATTACCTGGGGCATTTTTTTGCCTTATAGTCACTTTTAGCATTGTCTCGCGACTTCTTTATCTCCTTTTCTATATTTTATTTTGTAAAAATTAAAAATTTAAAAACAATCTAAGATTTTCAAAAAAAATCTTATAATCATTTAAAATCCAAAAAATTGTAAAAATTTCAAAAATTTCAAAAATTGTAAACAACATGCATACAGTTGAAAGCCTATACCACTTGCATGACCCTCAAACATCAAAATTGGTCCTACAAAACCATCTTTATGATGTTATTGCTTATTCTTGTCTCAAATGACATGTGGATCATCATGATCTACCTTCATTAACAAAATCTCGGCTACATGCTACATCGGTACTCACATGCAACACTGAGTTGTCAGAGAGTATGTCGTAGTGCACGAAAGATTTTCCATGGGACTACTTTCATCCTCTGTTATTCCCCTCACATCTATCCTTTCTTGGGGTACCATTTTTAACCCTTGTCGTCACAACACAAACATTTATGAACTACATCTTGATAACAAAAACATTGGTGCAACTATCTTAAACGTTATTTGTTAGAGTGTGTGTGATTATACTGGTTTCTCTGTTAGGTTAGTTGGGTTACTTTCTTGTATTGTATTGTATTTTTTATGTTGCATTTGAGTTAGATATTATTTTACTCTCTTGTATTCCATTGCATTATGCATGTTGTATGGAGTTACGTAGTAATGGAAAAATGTTAAGTAATTTAACTTTTCACGCTATCTTACATTTTTGTTCATTTCAATAAAGGCCGATGATGTAGACCTAGTGGAAAAATTATATAACCAGGTTCCTTATGGAAAGGCTGGATGCAAAGGTTGAGCTTGTCCTATATTTCTCCATTATAATTTATTAGCATTACTAATTTTTTTTCTACAACTTACCCAGGGTAATAAAAAACCATGTTTATTCCTATCCTTATTCATTCTCAATACCTAAGGGTTTCATGCCCATTCTAACCTATTTTATTCTATCCATTTCAATCATATTTTCAATCGTCAATTGAATTATTCTATAATCCACTCAAAACTTGATGGGACATCCTTCATCCTATTAATTTTTATTCAAAAATTTACTTGCTTATGTTTATCTACTATATTTTAAGTGATTTCTCTAACTTCACCTCAAACAGGGGAAAATTTAATGACCTAAACTCCACTTCTGCAATCTTATTTTAGAAAATGCACACAAATCACTTTCATTCTTGCCAAATCGATTATAATTAGTCATTTCCACTAATTAAATAATGTTTCATATCAATTTGGTCAATTAACAATAACTTCATTGATCACCAAACCTTTTTCACATTCAGGATGCCACTTTATGATTAATCGTAAGCCTAAACCCTCTTCAAAATAGACAATTAGCATTTACAAGCTAATTAAGCCTATTTTTCCCTTGATTTGGTCAATATGCCCTAGTATTGACTCAAACCCCTCTTCCAACCACTCAAAATCACCCCATTCACCTCCACAATGTATCAACAAGATTTAAAATCTTATCCTAGCCTCCTAGTTGATCCTAAGCAGTTGATTAAGGCTGGATACTTCTTAATCACTTGGTAATTCACTAAGTGTGATTATTAATGCCTAATCATGATTTCTAATTTGGGGCTTTTATTCCCACATGCACCGAAATACAATTTTCTCCCAAAAGGAAAACTATAATAAGAGTGCACCTCATTCCTTTATACTTTACACCATGCTTTAATTTGCATCTCATATAATGCATATGATTCATATCCAAGCTTAATCTTTTTGTAAAGCCTTCAACAAGGTTAGTAGATGAATAATATAAATTGACTTAACAATTCATTTGAAGAGGTCATTTCACCATTGTTAAGAGTAGCAACCATAACTAGTATATTTCTCCTTAGTAGCCCCATGTTAGGTAATTAAAGCATATTAGTAGGCATGTTTAATTAGATCTTGCATTGTTTTCATACTATTTAGGCATTCATTTTAGATTCTATCTTGATGTTACATTCCTAGACTTAGAGCCATAGCTAATTAGGTGTTAATGTTTTTAGGCTTCCTTGTTTAGCTTTGTTATTTGATTTGTAGAGTTTTAGGTGTGGCTCTAGATAGATACATTGCAAATTCTCCTTATTCTTTCACTTCATGAACCTATAAATTATAAATTTATTCTATAGTTTTTCTTAGTGAACATCTAAATCTTGTGTATTTCAAATAATCACTACTTTCT
Source organism: Taxus chinensis (assembly GCA_019776745.2). NCBI lineage: Eukaryota > Viridiplantae > Streptophyta > Pinopsida > Cupressales > Taxaceae > Taxus > Taxus chinensis. The sequence goes on along the minus strand of JAHRHJ020000494.1, from coordinate 26,261 downwards.
TTTTATCAAAAAGTACTTGAGATCAAATGGGATTTTTTGGTCTTTTGTTCGGATTTGATAAGGAATTTACTTACATACTTTTGCTCGTGTTAGGTTTTTCCTTAGGTCTTATCATGCTTGTATCTTGTCACAATTATGTTTGGTTTAATCTCATAACACTTTGGGAATTTATTATGCCCATTTTGGGTAGCGCTTGCCTTTATAATGGCCTCTAACCCTTCAGTTACAACATCAGTTGCAAACATTGGTGAAGATGGCTCTCTAACGTGTGAGGAAATTAGTCCCAAAATTTAACGATGAAGTAGTTATTATGAAAACCATCCAGATGTTTCTATTGATATTGCTTTTGTTAAACATGTTGTTCAATTTTATTGAAATAATTGTTTGATAGCATATTTCTATGGCTGCATCCCGTTTGAGTCGTACTTATAAACCCGGATTAAGAACCATTGAGAGACAGCGCACATCTAGGTTATTGGTGTTCAAAATCTCACCAAAGGGTTTTATTTTTTACTTTTCGTGATCTGTCGCAAGTCCAACTTATTCTTAAGCATTCTTCCTATTGGTATATTGGTAACACTTTGTTTGTCTTGTCAAAATGGACCCCCGATATCAGTTCATCCAATCATGTCTCTCTTCAAGTCCCTGTCTGGGTGGAGTTACTGAGGATACCATTACAACTTTGTCCTTTTTTAATGATATTGTTTGACCCCTTGACCATGTGATTTTTCACAAACCTAACCGTTTTTTTACGCACGACTGCATAAACGGGTTTGTGTTGAGGTTGATTTAGCCTTTGATCTATGGGACCACATAGACATTCAAGTTGGGTCCATGTGTATCTCATAGAAAATTGTCTATTTTAACCTACTCAATACTTTATTTCGTTGTCAAGCCATTGATCAATGTATTCATGATTATCCTCTTTCTCAACATGTTAAGCCTGCTAACTCTCAACATGCTCCTGGTTTGCAAAAGGTTGTTTCTGAGGAATGGAACATTGTGGCTAATAAGAAGGGTACTGGTGGTAAATCTCCTCTTGTGGCTCCCCCACCCTCTTCTAAGAAACAATTAGTTTTGGTTTCCTCACCTCTCACGCCACCTCAGCAAGCTTCACCAGCTCAACCTTTTCTGCCTGAGCAGAGCCAGCCAACTCCGCAAAAAAAAATTAGGGATGGTTGCTACTATGTCGTCCTCCCAACACTATTCACTGAGTCCTCCTAGAGAGAACTCGGTGGAGGTGATTGGGCTGGGTAGGCCTAGGCACCACACCAACTCAACGGAGCAACTCAGTTCAAACCAGTCTGATTTTTCTTTCTAATAGTTTTGGCATCTTAAGTTTGACATATATGTTGTAGGATGAGTAGGAAGAGGATCTGGTCATGTCTGACCTTCCATGAATTGTCTCTCATGGAATGTTAGAGGTCTCACAAAATCCTCTCAAAAATATTATGTGAAACATGTTTGTTATTTAATTGGTAATCTTGAATTTATTTGTTTGCAAGAGGTTAAAATTACTGGTTTCCTTCTTCAGACTTCCTTAATGTGTATTGCGCTGAATTACATGTATTATTTTTCTTCTCATTTGGAAGGCAAAGGTGGTGTTTTTATTGTTGTGTCTCCTGTATGTTTTTCCATGATAACAACCATAGGTCACGATCTTCACAATCGGGTCATGTTGATTATTCTGAATATTAATGGTTTTTCTCTTGGTATATTAAATCTTTATGAACCTAATGATGGCCCAGAATGGTTGGCATTATGGCATTGGTTAGGTGATAATTTACCCCTTGTTTATTGGATTTTCTACGGTGATTTTAATATGGTTGAACATCCTGAGGACAAGATGGGGGCCCTTCCTATGCGTTGGTGCATTGGAGAGTGAAGCTTGGTTTTATTTTAAAAATAGTTGGAGCATTAAAGACCCTCTTTTTAAAAGGTGGAAAGACTTTACTTATCAAAATTATTTTACTTGGTCCTATTTTTGAGAGGGGCCCGTGCGTTTTCTAAAAAGGCTCGACTATGTCATGATTTATCAACAACAGATATTTGAGCTGGCATCTCATGGTTATTCTCTAATCACCACCTAGATAGATATTATGTTGTTGGATCATTCTCCCATCTCATTTATGGTCACATGGAATGGGGCAACTCTCAAGGTTCCAAACACACATTTTTATCTAAATCTCTCTCTATTGAGTCATTTGTGGGTCTTAAATCTTATAGCTTAGGTCTTGAATATGGTGCCACATCCTGCTCCTTTTGCCAGCTGGATTTGCTGGTGGAATGAAGATATTCAGCGATGGATAAGTTTCTCTTCCATTTTGGCAAACAAGTGGCCCAAGTCCGTAAGCAAGTTGATGTGGCTCTTCAACAAGAATTTCAAAGAACTACCTTATTACTTGATTCCCAACCTTTTGATGTGTCAACCCAAGTTTGAGCCACACAACTCAGACACCAACTCAAAGTTATTGGACAACATAGAGCCAAAGGTGTGCAGATCTGTGCTCGGATCCACTGGTTGAAAACTAGTGATCGTGCATCTAAAAGCTTCTTCAAATTTCTTAGATTCAAGCATGTCAGGAGGAAAATCAAGGCTATTCACCTGGCTCACTCCTGGGTCACCTCTCTCTCAGAGATTACTTCATCTTTTGTGGAACATTACACCTTGGTATTTCAAGCCAAGGAATCTTCAGTTGAAAATAATGTTGCTCTTCAGCAATGCATTGAGTTGGTTCCATGTAAGTTGAGTCAACATGATAGGAAGCATTGTGATGCTTCTCTATCTATTGAAGAGCTTCATGGTGCCCTCCTTTGTCTTGCTGATGACAAATCTCTGGGTTTAGATGGCTTCCCATGTGAGTTCTATAAATTTGGTTGGCCTTTTATTTGTAAGGATTTATTAAAAGTGTACCATGAGGCTCTACAAAATCAGTCTTTGGGAAGTATTATCAACAAGGGAAATATCAAATTCATTCCTAAAGCTAGGAACCCATAGGTTATCACTAATTGGAGAACCTATCACCCTTCTTAATATGTCCTATAAGATTTTGGCTAAGGAACTTTCTCTTCATATTGCCCCCTTGCTTCCTAAGATTTTGCGTCCTGAGAAAACTAGTTTTGTTAAAGGGAGGTACATTCTGGATAATATTATAGTTGTTTGGGGAGGCATGGAATGGGCCCAGACTTCTTAGCAATGGGTGTTGTTTTTAAAAATTGACTTTGAGAAGGCCTATGAATGTATTGAGTGGCCTTTTATTCTTTCTATGCTTCAGGCTCTGGGATTTGGCACTTTTTTCACAATATAGTTTAGACTCTTTTTGTTGATGATTCTTCATGTCTCACCATTTATGGCTACTAGTCATATTCTATTGGGTTATATCATTCCATTTGACAGGGTTCCCTCTTGCACTAGCACTCTTTGTTCTTTCTGCTAATGCTCTTGGCTACCGTATTGCCAACAGAGTGGATCAAGGGCATATTCAGGGTATTTATCTCCCTGATCATAAAACCCATCTTATCAATGGGACACTTTGTCATGAACTCCTTCCTCACTCTTGTTGAATCAGGAACAGAACATTCAGGAGACCCTTTCTTGCCTTGACACTTTTTATGTCTTGCTTCACGGAGTCTAAAGTTCAACTTGCTAAATATTTGGGTTTCTCACCAAGTTCCTGGCCCATGCTGGATTGGTTGGCGGCTTACCCATGGAAATGGATTCAGGTGAGGGGAAAGATTTAGGTTTTTGGGGATCCCCTTTACCTTTGATAGTGAGTCTTCCACTCTGTGGAATTTTTGATTGATCAGGTTGAGAAAAAATTGCAAAAATGGGTCTCCTAACCTTTTATCGTTGGCTAGGAAATTTCAAGTTTGCACTAAGATTCTAGCAGCTACTCAGATTTATTACATTGCATATTGGTGTCCGTCTCGGGATTCCTTTGATAAATTAGTGAAGCTTTTAAGATATTTTCTTTGGTTGAGTTATAGACAGGGTGGGTTTCACAAAGTTACTTAAGAAATTTGCACACTTCCTAGGGATCAAGGTGGTATGGGTGTTATTGATGTTTACAGGAAAAGTATCTCCCTTTGTGCTAAATGGGTTGTTTGATGTATTCAAGGTAACAAGGCCTGGAAATTTTTTCTAAGACATTGTATCTTATCTGGTTCCCCTTATGGTAAAAAATGTTGGAAGAATATTGGCTTTCATACATTACTCATTACAAGAGTGTTAGTCAAAATACCTAGTATGTTTGTTGTGAAGAGAATCTGGAAAGCCTTTAAATTTGTGAAGCATTTGATGAGATGGTTTGGTGATGGCTTCAAAACAAGTCTATCCTTTAACGATCATAATTTTTGGTGGTCACCTATTTTCTTTGATAGCCTTCCTTTAGCATAAGTTTCCAGACATCAAGGCAGTGAGGTTGTTTTAGAAAGGAATTTCTACCATAAGAGACTTGGTCACCAATAGAGATTGGCTCTCTTGGCCTCAATTGAAACAAAAATTTCAGCGTGCAAACTCAAATCTGCCATCTATTCTGAGAATTTTGTCTGTTTTTCCTGATGTTATATTGCATAAACTTGGGGTTCAACCACCTATTTCCTGGTGGAAATACTAGAGATGGAATGTATATATTTATTTACTAAATTATGATAGGAAATCAAAGAGCCAAACACATATTTTACATAATGCAGACAATATTAGCTACTTCTGTATTAATCTATTGTCTCAATAATAATTTTTGCTGATACAAAACAAATATATAGAGGGGGAGTTTCCTATAAAATAGGAAACCTCCTATAACAACTCACTATATACATGAAGTTATTTTAACAAATTCACTTACAAACCATAACACCTTCACTTACAAACCATATAATGATTATTATAATTATGAGTTGTTTCTAAATAACTCATAATATAATAATAAAATACAAATATTAATTACAAATAATGTTTACACTAATTATATGCCTAACACTCAACCCCTTAGTGTGAACATTATTTATTGATATCGCCCCGTTAATGTGAACACATAAAAAATGCACCATAGAACTGAAACCAGAATCGTATGCCTCCGCATACGTTTAGGTCTGCATACTGCTGGATTAGATCTTGTTGTCTGGATCTTTTTGCGCATGACCAATCCATTTCACCATAGTGAACCCCATACCATATGATCACACTTCCACCGATTTACCTACATACATGAACTCAACAGTTCCTGCTTTCACTTCTAGTGAACAATATATTTTACTAGTCAATCGATGTTAGAAGTATGACAGTCGAAGGATCTCTATAGTCAAAGGATAACTCTAGTTCATCTATCCTCCTATACAACTGTTCTCAGCATCGAAAATGCACATCTTCTTCTTTTGAATCAAAATAGGGGAAGGAAACCACACACCACTTTATTCTACGCACATCACACAATTGAAATAATATAAAAAACTGCCACCAAATTTGAATGTGACCCCGTCATTGGTGACTAATGAGAGGCGTTGATCGCCCTCCATCCTCCATTTCCTTTGACCTTCAATCAAATGTGTTGCTTAACTTAGCTAAATTCCATCATGGGGCTCAATTCGAAATCCCCCCCCTCGATCTGACCTCGAACATCGGGTAACACTGAAAATGTGTCTATGAGGCAAATTTTTTTATTTTTTACCACTTTCAACTACGAATCCGACTCAAAAATACTTTGAAGACAAGAAACCTACTATAAACACTAGTTTTCTTAAACTTACAATACGATGACCCACTATCCAATGTTGGAAATGACTTTTCTAAGGGTGATATGTTGAAACTTGTGATTAAATAATACTAGGAAGAATAGACTTGACATTAAAGGAAATCCCTTAAAAGTAATCTCTACGGGCATATATGAATACTTTCTTAAATACTATAACAAGAGATTCTTTCTTAGATTACAAATCTAAAATTCTAGTCAAAATATAAGCTTCATCAATGACATGACATGATGAGCGTCTTGACAGTAGTGATTACCCATAATTTGTGTGCAACATACAACAAAAATGAGAACATACACTCACAATCCTGTGAATGACGTCTATTATTGGGTTTCCGTTTGAATGGTAACCAATTTGACTGCAGATATACGTTTCTATTCTCCAACGTGGCAGGCTCATGCAAGTGTTGATGCCGCTCAAAACGAATTAGAAAACAAAATTATGAGTTTATACAAACTCACTGCCATGTATCATTGTTTACTCCTAGCAGGCGTCCTGTCCCCAAAGCGTGGGGCTCCAAAAATAAGTTAAAATAAAATTTTGCCATGGTTAGCTGGCGGATGGGAGGCATATCTTGTCACTTCCTTAATGAATTTTAATTTCTGTTTGGCATGAGACAGTGGGAGACTGTATTCTTTATTCTTTTTGGGTAGTGGTTGAAGCGCCTTTCCTCCTGGTTGGTGGCCGCACCTGCCCATTTATTAAAACATTGACTTACCATCTCCTGTCACGTGGTCTACCTCTTCTGCCCAAAACCACGAATGCTTGTTTTGCACTCCATCAAATGCTGAAACTGATGAATTTCTACAGCGTGTTCTGGACAGTGGATTCATTGATGGTGAAATGAAGGTCTATCGCCCTGATGTCGCGTGGGTGGGGGTGGATTCTCAAAATCGTGCTGTTCAGGCAGATTTGGTGGAGCTGTCTTGCCTTTTCATCTTGGTAAGTCGCTTCTGTCCAGGTGGTGAATTTAACATGGAAGGAGCTCGATCAAATCTTGAGGCTGGCTGCTGCTGCTCTAGGAGGTGTCCTTGCGGCTGGTAGAGACTGGATCAGGCATGCTACAGTTTGGTAGAAGCCTTCGTGAGCGCCTCCAATAGGCAGGCTGTCCAACCATGATGTTATCCGTTCAGTTTCGACTGCATCCTCAAAGTCGGGATTCTCCTTCAAGATATTTTGTATCAAAATCGATTAAGTGACAGCAAGAGTGTTACCAGAAGACTAGATGAAATTTATTTCTAAGATTCTCTATTGCTTCTTACTTGTTTTACGATGTAACTCATGGGAGAGAATCTCATAGGCGTGGATCTGTACTATATCAGCCCAAGGAAAGAACCCATGATGGTTTGCTTGATCAAGGGAAATGGTAACTCAGTTAGCAGTGGGACTACTTCTAGCCTTTAGGAGCCTGAAGGATGTGCAGAGAACTAAGGACAATTGTTCCATCTTGTTACTTCATTTCAGGGAGATCACTTTACTTAGAATTTTGCTAATGATAATGTTGTAAGGCATGGATCGGCTAGGACTCAAATCAAGGACCTCCATCAGCACTGCTGAGCACTCTACCTTTGAGACAACGGTCCTTCACAGGTTTGGGGTTTGCTAGTTGATTGGTTTCCTGTAGGTGCAGGGTTTCCACTTTTGTGGGGCGAGGATCTCTCTTTTCTAAGAAATATAAGATGCACAGTTTAAAAAAACGCAGTCCGCACCAAGCATTACTGCAAGGTAGTATATGTTATTTGAGAAAATGGATGCTTTCCAATTAATAGCTGCAGCCTCTGGTTTAGTTTCAAACATTGTGGGGTTGTATGGTCGTATTTACAGTTTCTGTTACAGTAAAATAAGGTCATTTTTTTTTAAGACAATATCCCAAGCATATGGAAAATTTTAGGACTTCAAAATTGTTAAGAATGTTCAATGGTATTTATTGTTGGATTTTATCATCTGAAAGGGCAATATAGAAAAGGAGAAAAAAAAACCATCAGGAGAATATTACCCGAGGGTAAGATAGACCCTCAAATTTATTCCCTGGAGTGAGCTGTAATAGAGCAGAGCAGACAAACCGTTACTGTAGGCAGGGTTCAACTTTGCAATCTTTTGAGGCCGATCTGTTTCATATCAGAATATTCATGAAACACAATTTGCTCTGCTATTATATGAGCTTCTTCAACGTGTCACCAAGTTGGCAGGCATAAAGTTTTCTGTTGGAATAATCACGCCTTACAGGCTGCAGCTGAAACGTTAGCACCGAGTGTTTGATGCTGTCCTCAATCTAATGAAGGAAAAGGTTTATTGATCAATACGGTAGATGCCTTTCAGAACCAGGAGCGATGTAATCTTTATGTCTTGTGTCCGAGCTTCAAACCATGGTCGGTGTTTAGCGTTCTAGCGCAAGTGCTCTCGGACTGAGTGGTAAGCAGTTCGACTCTCACCCCCAAAGCAGCTGCATTGAAGCAATCTAGTGTTTGGACAGCCACCTATTGCATTCTTCTAGTCGTGCCTTCAAAAGGGAATCCTGGTGTGGTATATTGCAAGAAAAGACCAGTGAAGCAGAGGATAAAGCGGAAGGCGTGTGGCTGTAGCAGTCCCTGCTGGATGTTCACGACTGGTGGATGCGTTAAAACAGGCAAGATAGACTAACCATATACATAATATGCTAGTATCTAATAACCTCTTGAAATGAAACTTTTTCTTTCTAGAAATTGGTTTAAATCTGTGATTTTGTGGATTTGCGTTCAGTACATGGTTAAAATTTTGTTACTTCTGGATTTGCCTCTGTTGGTTGTTCTTGTTGACGTGATCAACCCTTTTATATATATAAAACAAACAAAGGTTCTCAGTGTATGCTTTGATTGATCATATGAAATATATATATATATATATATATATTTATATATAGTTACTTCCTTCTGCAAAAATGTCGTTGTTTCTTTTGTGAACCTGGGTATGTAATCGCCCCTAGAACGTTGCAGCGTAGACTAGTATTGGTTTCCTGTTATGTTGTTGCCCTAGAGGAAAACATACAGTTAAATTATTATTATTATTTTTATGATAAGCGTGATTATGCACTTCGTGTATTGTGCAAATTATTAGGGCTTTTGGAAATTAGAAGTTCAATATATATGCTTGTTAAGAAGGAAGTTTTGGGCCGAAAATATGTCCTGGGTTGATAGAAGGGCATAAATTATTGATAGAACCCCATTTTGATTCTACTCTTTCTATGAGTAAAATTTGATAAAATTAATGACCTTTATGGTGTTAAGATACGGTATGTTGATGATTCCTTGTGTGATCAATTTAATCATGTATAGACATAATGCCTTGATGGAGTAAGGTAATATCTTTCACGGTTCGTAAAAGTTAAGGTTTTCATCAACTGCTTAAGGTAACATGAAGTTCCTTAATTTAGTCAAACTTGTTTTGTACTTCCTTCTTGATGAGTGACCTTTCATTGCAAATTTAGAATGATTGTGATGGAAGGTCGTGAATATATTTTGTTGTCAAAAAGGGAAAAGAAGTTATGGAATAGTTTGTTTATGTGTCGAACGTAATAATTGTGATTACATCGTTATAGAAGTTCGTTATTGGAGGATATCTATCTTCAATGGTATATTATGTGTTTAATCTCTGCATAGGTTACCATAAACTTAGTGATGAGATGTAAATTAAGGAGAGTTGAGAGACCTTTTCCTTTGTATACATCGTTTATGATATTAGGAAGTGAGTTGATGTCGGAAAATTTCAACCAAGTCTAGATTCATGGCTATGTTCCTCTAAAACGGGAGGATTATAAATCTAAGGTATTATGAAAATTGCAAGGATGTGTTTAGAATGCTAGATTTCCTACTCAACTTGGGTATTAATGAGGCTTGTCACTATTCCGGCCCTGGTTATGTTCAGTAGGTAAGCTGTTAGGCAATACCTATTCCAGACATTCTTACCGTCCTTTCCACTCATCCTTATTAGCTATGAAGTCACTTATTACCTAAGATATAATGGTTGTGGGTTTGAATATAAGATTTTCATCCTTTAAACCTTTTTGATTACATGATGGAACTTTGTTTTTACCCTCGTTGTTCGTTTATAGCCTATTAGGCCTATGGCCCTACGGAACGATTCCAAAACTATATTCTTTTTGGCAGCTAAGATCGGGTCTGGTTTTTATCTTTTGTCTTCACCTTGAGAATGTGGATTGATGGGTTACACTTTAGATTTCAATCACGTAATCTACGGGATTATATGATTGAAATCCTAATACTCTCAACTCTTGTGTCTAATCATTTAAATTTCATAGTCTTGCATATTTGGTTGTCAAACTTTTGTAGTTTTAGAGGTATATTCATAACTAAAACTTATGGTTTTCTTCTTAGTTGATATGTTGAAAATTACATCTTGTTTCAAAAGGTTGTTAGAGGTTAGAACTTTGATCCATTTCCTGAATTAGAATGTTTCCTTTCATGGTATTGTTAGCTAGTAGCTTATTGTTGCTATGTATAGTCTTATCTTGCTCAGTTCTCGCGAACTGACTCAGGTTATTAATTGTTGCAGATGGCTTACGTGGTTAGATGATGGAAAGACTTGTAGATTATTGCATCAATCTTGGTTATAATGTTCCTTTGTACGAATGTGTATTATGTTATAAAATTTGGAAAGGGCCTTTGGACATTTTAGAAGAAGGGTCAGTGCCTAGTAAATGTATTGTAGAGTATTGTTGTTGTAACTGTTGAAACTTTGGTTTGTTTGGTTATCATGTGAAAGATGAAATTTGATTACCACTTGGTTATGGGATATTCTAGTGAATTTTAACCCTTAGTATAGTAGCGGGGCTTGTCCCATGTTATTACTCTCTTGCTCCCTAGTCATGGTTCAATAGAGATAGTATGTCCCTTTGATTTGTGCATCATGTTGGAATGAATTGATATAACCTTGTTTTGTTTCCGCAAACGAGTACTGTTAAACTATGCTCTTGAGTTAAAATGTTGAGTTGTAAATCCTCCTAAGGCTTAGTAGCAATGAGTTTGTAAGCACTATGAAGTGAGCTGGATAGTCCTTATTAAAATTAAACTAATAAACATTATCCTTTTATGGTGAAACCTTAAATGATCTCATGGTGAAATCAATGGTTAGATTTTAGAAGATGATAGGATTTAATAAGTAGGAGGGAAATTGATTATTTAAACTTTAAATCTCTCTCTATCGTTTGAAATGTTCTCCTTTGTCAAACTTAATGAAGTAAAGTCTAGATGGAACATTTAACCAATCTTGATAAACTCTTAACCTCAATAAAAGACTGATAGTAAACAATGTGACCCTGAAGCTAAATTCTGTTGTCCTGTTCTGTTAACCTTTGCCTTGATTCATGGTGATATTTCTTAAGCAAGGTCAAAATTTAATCCTTAAACAAGAAGGCTATTGTTATGAACCCTAAGTGGTACTTTTCACTCAATTGGAGCTTATGCCTTCACCTGTGCAATAGAGTTGTGGAACATGTGTTAGTGGCTTGAGTAAGATTAATTAACCTTGTAAGAAATGGAAAATGTTCTAAAATCAAATGAATAAGAAAGATTTGGACATCAAATTGATGATCCCAGTTTAGAAAGCTTGGCCTTAAGTTATTTAGTCAAACAGTTGAAAAGAAAGAAGTTCTTCCTTGTGAAAAGAATTGTGTGAATCGTTACATGAAATTTTATAAGAACGTAAGTTAAGAATTAAGAGACACTTTAGTAAAAAAGAAAATTTAACAAGAAATTCCTCATGGGATGCCCTAACTGTAAGTGTGTTTTGTGGTTGGACTCCAATGTTTTTCTGTCAAGAAGAGAAAAGTAGATTGTCCTTGATAGGTGTGAATGTTTCCGTGCTGCCTTTATGGTCATCCTTGTATCAGGTTGTTCACAGTGTTAGTTGTATCCTTGGTGACGACTTGTTGCGTCATGTTATGTGTCAGGCAAGCAAGTCAAAAAAAAAAATTATCCTGTATTTCACTGTGTTGTCCTTCTGTTGGTATTTTTGGTGAAGAGTTCACGTGTGGAATTATTGTTTGCGATGGTGAAAAGAATTCTAATGTGGATACGTAGTGTTGAGCATTCTGTTTGGGCATATTGTGATATGTGAGTGTATCAATGGGTTGTAATGACTAGTTGATGGTTTTGTTTTAAAGAAACGGTTGTTATCATGATGTTTTACCATGTTTGAAGAAATGTGTGTCACTCCTTGCTATGTTTGACAATGGATGTTATGTGTGATGTGATATGTTAATCCGTTACTGTATTGACGCTCCTGTGGCAAATTAGGTAAGGGTAATGCTTCATGTTGTGATTTGGGGTCATACGGTGAGTGTATGAAACCCTATCGGTATGGTTGATTGCACTTGGGTTGCAGAGTGGTAAAGTGATGGTGTTACACTCAGGACGTATGATCGTGTGATCTACCTTATATGTACCATATGTGAGACATTATGGTAGTTATGGTGTGCCACCGTTGTTAGTGATGTGTTGTATGTTATGTTGTGAACCTTACGTAACACCAATCCTGAGGGAAATCGGTTAGAATTAGATTTAGGAAGTGTATGTTGAGAGTGAGGAAGGTAAATGGTGACCAATGGGTCCATAACGCGAGCTAAAAACTGATTAGTAGAGAAAACATTGTGATTCTTTATCTCTCCGATGTGGGTGTATGTATGCAACCTAGTGTATCTTTATGACTATGTTTAGCCTTGTCGAAGTGGTGGGAGGATGATTCAGAGGAGGTGATGACCGTTGTTATTAGGATATGTATTTTACGAGCTGAGGCTCGATGTTCCGCGTGCTTAGAAACTCATTGAGTAACCCTTTGGTGGTAGATAAGGCCACACAGTTATCGTTAATGTGACATTTAGTATAAGTTGATTTTATTCGTAAAATTGACCGCTTTTTACTTTATTTGGCAAGGGACCACATCTTTTCTTGATTGCCAATGCTTTCAAGTTGGGCAATTTCCTTGGTTTGGGAAATAACAATGGGGATTTTGATACTAACTTGGCTATTTGGCCATTTATTTTAGATTGTTGATTTGGGGTCTTCTTTTAAATTTGGAATTCTTACCGCCTTGCCCAAGGCTTCAACTTTGCCACTTGGCACTTTGATTGCGATTGTGTGTGGTTCTATTGTGTGATGTGTGGAATAGGGTCATTAGGGTGCAATTGCTACCATGGAATTGGTTGGACCTATGGACCCGCTTCGTGATGGGGGTATATGCCCAAGGGGTACATATAAACTAGCGGGTGTTGAACCACGCGTTTATGTTCACTTGGGTTAGGATGTTCGAATCTATGTGTTTTTGGACCATAGGGACAACCGGCCTCCTTTGAGGGAGCAAGGCATAAGAGTTTGAGGGAGGCATAAGAGATAATAAGAGACCTGAGGGAGGCATAAGAGTTATGAAGGGAGGCAAAGAGACTTGAGGGAGGCATAAGAGTTGAGGGAGGAGGATTATGGATGTCTGTATGATTGGATGTTTCAGGTATATGTGAGTTATGTGATGTTGGTAGTGGGGTATTTTGATGTGTCTCAATATAAGGAAGGAAAAGTTTATTGATCAATACGGTAGATGCCCCTTTTTTTCAGAACCGGAGCGATGTAATCTTAGGTCTTGTGTCCGAGCTTAAAAACCCATGGTCGGTGTTTAGGCATGCTACTAGCGCAAGTGCTCTCGGACTAGGGTAAGCATGAAATTCACCCACCAAAGCAGCTGCTGGAATGCAATCGTGGTTTGGACAGCCACCGATTCTAGTCTTTCTAGTCATGCCTTCAAAAGAGAATCCCGGGTTGTGGTATATTGCAAGAAAAGACCAGTGGAAGTAGAGGATAAGGGAAGGCATCCAGGGGGCTGTGTTGGTAGCAAATCACCTGCTAGATTTCACGAATGTGGGATGCCCGTTTTTTTTTTTAAAACAGCAAGATAGACTAACCATATACATAATATGGCTAGTATCTACTAAGAATCTTTTTCTTTTTACAATGGTTTCAAATATATGGGGATTTTGTGAGATTTGGTTCAGTAGTACATGGTTAACATTTGTACTTAGGATTGGCCTCGGTTAGTTGTTCCTGTTGACATGATTCAACCCTTTTATATATATTAAAACAAAACAAAGGGTCCAGGTATGCTTTGATGGATCATATGAAATCTATTATATATATATATATAAATTTTAAAGGTACCCTTGCCTTCTGCAAAAAAATTTCAATGTTTATTTTGTGAACCTGGGGATGTATCGCCCCTAGTAGAAAGTTTGCCTAGCGTAGATAGTATTTTGGGTTTTCCTATTATGTTGTTGCCCTAGAGGAAAAACTACAGTTAAATTATTATTAGATTTTATTGATATAAGCGTGATTATGCACTTGTGTATTCTGTTGCAAATTCTTAGGATTTTGGAATAGAAAGTCAATATATATGTTGTTACGAAGGAAGTTTTGGGCTGTGCCTGAAATTATGGTCCTGGTTGATTTAGAAGGGCAAAAGTATTGATAGAACCCCATTTTGAGTTAATCTTTTATTGAGTAAAATTGATTAATAATTAATGACCTTTATGGTTGTTAAGATTACGGGATGTTGATGATTCTTGTGATGATCGATTTATAATGTATCGGACATAATGCCTTGATGGCAGTAAAGGTAATATCTTTCACGGTTCGTTAAAAGTAAGGTTTTCATCTCAAGCTTAAGGGTACATGAAGTTCTTAATTTAGTCAAAACTTGTTTTTGTACTTCCTTCGTGATGAGTTGACCTTTCATTGCAATTAGAATGATTGTGAGAAGGTCGTGAATATTGAATATATTTTGTTAGGGAAAGAAGTTATGAATAGTTTGTTTATGTTCGAACGTAATAATGTGTGTTTTTTTGGATACATCGTTATTGGAGGCCGGCGATCGCTCTCTCAATGGTATATTATGTGTTAATCTTTGATAGGTTACCATAAAATTAGTGATGAGATGTAAATTAAGGAGAGTTGAGAGGACCTTCTTCCTTTGTATACATCGTTTATGATATTAGGAAGTTGAGTTGATTTAGAAAATTTCCAAACCACGTCTAGATTCATGGCTATGTTCCTCTAACAACGGGAGGATTATAAAATCTAAGGTATTATAAAAATTGCAAGATGTGTTTAGGAATGCTAGATTGCCGCGACTCAGCTTAGGTATAAGTCTTGTCGGCTATTTCGGCCCTGGTAGGTTCAGTTAGGTACTGTGAGGGCAATACCTATTCCAGACATTTCTTACCGCCCTTCCCACTCATCTTAGAGTATTGAAGTCACTTAATTACCTACGATATAATGGTTGTGGCGTTTGATATAATGATTTTATGCCTTTAACCTTTTTGATTACCATGAATGGAAATTTTTTTTTTTTTTACCTCGTTGTTCGTTTTTATAGCATATAGGCCTCTGGCCCCACGGAATTGATCAAAACTCTATTCTTTTGGCGCTAAGATCGGGTCTAGTTTCTATATTGTCTTAACCTTGCGAATGTGGATTGAGGGTTACACGTTATATTCAATCCGTAATTATGGGGATTATATTGATTGAAAATCCTACTACTTCTCAACTCTGTGTCTAATTCATTAATTGCATTAGTCTTGCGTAGTTTGGTTGTAAACGCTTGTAGTTTTAGAGGTATATTCAGAACTAAAAAACTTATGTGTTTCTTAGTTGATATGTTGAAAAATTACATTGTGTTCAAAAGTTGTTAGAGGTGTAGAACTTTGATCCATTTCCGCATTAGAATGTTCCTTCAGGGTATTGATTAGCTAGTATCTTATTGTTGATATGTATAGTCTTATCTTAGTCAGTTCTCGCGAATGACTCAGGTTATTATTGTTGCCAGATGCTTACGGGGTTAGATGATGGAAAGACTTGTAGATTATGGCATCAATCTTGGTTATAAGGTTCCTTGTACGAAATGCGTATTATGTTATAAAATTTTGGAAAGGGGCCTATGGACATTTAGAAGAGGGTCCGTGCTAGTAAAATGTATTGTAGAGTTATTGTTATTGTTAATGTTGAAACTTTGTTTGTTTTGTTATCTGTGAAAGATGAAAGATTGATTACCCACTTGGATATGGGATATTCTAGTGATTTAACCCTAGTATAGTACGGGGCTTGTCCCATGTTATTACTCTCTTACTCCTAGTCATGGTTCATAGAGATAGTATGCCCTTTGATTTGGATCATGTGGAATGACTTTATATAACCTTGTTTTGTTTCCGCAATACGAAGTACTGTTAAAACTATGCTCGTTAGCTTAACATGTTTGAGTTGTAAATCCTCCTAAGGCTTAGTAGTTAGTAATGAGTTTGTTTGTAAGCACTTGAAAGTGAGTGAGCTGGATAGTCCTTATTAAAATTTGATACAATAAACATATCCTTTTATGGTGAAACCTAATATCTCATGGTGATTGTGTGAATCAATGGTTAGATTTTAGAAGCTGATAGGATTACTAAGTAGGAGGGAAATTGATTATTTAAACTTTTAAATCTCTCTCTATCGTTTGAATATTCTCCTTTGTCAAACTAATGACGTAAGTCGAGATGGAACATTTAACCAATATTGATTAAAACTCTTAACCCTCAATAAAAGATGATAGTAACAATGTGACCCGTGGAAGTAAAATTTTGGTGTACCTGTTTGTTAACCTTTGCCTGAATTCATTGGGATATTTCTTAAGCATGGTCAAAAATTAATACTTAAAAGGAAGGCATTGGTATGACCCTAAGCGGGTTACTTGTACGCAATCGGAAAGCTTATGCCTCACCTGTTTGGCAATAGAGTTGTGAGAGGAATGTGTTAGTGGCTTGAGTAAGATTAATTAACCTGTAAGAAGAAATGGAAAATGTTCTAAGAATCAAAATGAATTAAGAAAGATTTGGACATCAAATTGATGATCCTTAGTTTAGAAAGCTTGGCCTTAAGTTATTTAGTCAAACATTTGTAAAGAAAGAAGTTCTTCCTGTGAAAAAGAATTGGGGTGAATCGTTACATGAAATTTTTAAAGAAGTAAGTTTAAGAATTAAGAGGGAAACTTAGGCTAAAAAAATGAAAATTTACCGAAATTCCTCATGGGATGCCCTAACCGTAAGTGTGTTTGTGGTTGGACTCCAAGTTGGTTCTGTCAAGAAAGAAAAGGAGAGTGTCCTGATAGGTGTGAACGTTTCGTGCTGGTTATGGTAATCCTTGGTATCAGGTTGTAAGTGTTAGTTGTCATCCTGGTGACGACTTGGTTGCGCATGTTATGTGTCAGGGGAAAGTTACGTAAAAAAAAATTTTATCCTTGTATTGCAATGTGTGTATTGTGTTGGTATTTTTGGTGTGTGACATTGGATTTAGTCAGAGTGTGGTCTGGCTCTTGAACCTATGGGCCGGATTGTGTTATTATGATGATGGTACTATGGCCGGTGGTGGGGTTACATGATGATACTGCATGATGATGATGATTTTGCATGATGGTGGTAGATATTGGACGAGGAATGTTGCTTTTTAAACGTGATTGGATTATGGGTTGTCGTAATAGAGTAATTGTATATTGTGAATGCCACATTATGGTATGTCACCTTTGTGCGTGTGTTGTGATCATGTTGATAGTTTGGGGATGGGCGTTTCTCTCTCCCTTGTGGATTCTCGGAAGAGTTCACGTGTGGAATTATTGTTTGCGATGGTGAAAAGAATTCTAATGTGGATACGTAGTGTTGAGCATTCTGTTTGGGCATATTGTGATATGTGAGTGTATCAATGGGTTGTAATGACTAGTTGATGGTTTTGTTTTAAAGAAACGGTTGTTATCATGATGTTTTACCATGTTTGAAGAAATGTGTGTCACTCCTTGCTATGTTTGACAATGGATGTTATGTGTGATGTGATATGTTAATCCGTTACTGTATTGACGCTCCTGTGGCAAATTAGGTAAGGGTAATGCTTCATGTTGTGATTTGGGGTCATACGGTGAGTGTATGAAACCCTATCGGTATGGTTGATTGCACTTGGGTTGCAGAGTGGTAAAGTGATGGTGTTACACTCAGGACGTATGATCGTGTGATCTACCTTATATGTACCATATGTGAGACATTATGGTAGTGTATGTGTGTGCCACCGTTTTATGTTAGTGATGTTGTTGTGTTATGTTGTGAACCTTACGTTAACCATCCTGAGGGAAAGCGGTAGAAGGGAGGGGGAGACTAGAAGATTTTGCAGTTTAACTGCTGATCTAAGAATCACTCGTTAGACCGTTAATTTTGAGAAGTTTAGACTTTAGAAATAGAACGTAGAAGAGATAGAATGTTGTTAAGAAAAGGTATGTGAGAGTGAGGAATGGTGTATCATGGGTCAATGAACTCGAGCCAAAACTAGAATTTTAGTATGATTAACATGTGATTCTTTACTCTCTCCTATGTGGTTGTTATATGCAACCTTAGTGTACTATGACTATGTTTAGCATTGCGTAAGTGTGGTTGGTGGGGATGATTCGATTGAAGGTGATGACAGTAGTGGTAGTAGTGATATGTATTTTACGAGCTTGAAGGATCGGATGTTCGAGTGCTAGCAACTCATTGAGTACCCCTTTGGTGGGCTAGATAGGCCACAGTTATACGTATGTGGACATGTATTATAAGTTGATTTTATTCGTTAAAATTGAGCTTTTTACTATTTTGGCACGGACTCAGATCTTTTCTTGAATTGCAATGTTTACCATATTGGGCAAGTTTGCCTTGGTTTGTTGGCACTAACATGGGATTGTGATACTAACATCTGCGGGCTATTTGGCCCCATTTATTTAGCTTGAAGGGGGGGGTCTTCTTATTGAAATTTGGATTCTTACCGCCTTGAAAGCTTATAAACTTTGCCACTTGGCACTTGATTGGATTTGTTGTGTGGGCTATTGGCGTGATGTGTGGAATAGGGTCATAGGATGCACCATGATGGTTGGGACTATGGACCCGCTTCGGTGTATGGGGGGTATGCACAAGGGGTAATATAACTAGCGGGTTTGTTGAACCCGCGTTATTTATGTCAACTTGGGTTCGGAGTGTTCGAACTCTATGTGTCATTGGACCATAGGACAAACGGCCTCATTGAGGGATGGCATAAGAGTTTGAGGGAGGCATAAGAGACTTGAGGGAGGCATAAGAGTTTGAGGGAGGCATAAGAGACTTGAGGGAGGCATAAGAGTTTGAGGGAGGATTATGATATTTGTCTGTATGATTGATGTTTCAGGATATATGTTGAGTTATTGTGATGTTTGGTAGTGGTATTTTGATGTATGTGTTACTCATGTCAGATGGATATGTGTTGTGATGTTGTGGACATGTCATTGATCCCCTTGTGGACACTATGTACCTGTGGCATTTGTTTGGTGTTATGTGAGTTTTTCATTGATGTAAATTGAGGAAATGTCTAGTGGATTGTAGTACTGTTTTGGTTAAGTATTTTGGTATGTCAGTCATTGATGTGTGCCGAGTACTATGTTATGTGGAGTGTGCCTATTCTATTCCGTAATTGTGTAACCTTTTGTGGTGTAATACAATCTTGAAGTATATACTTGTGTACTTGTGAATCTGTAGTGTCTTGTGAGTCTGATAGGGTTTGCGTTAGCAGTTCATGTTTGGCACACACAATAAGGAATAAATCAAAACTTTTCAATGATGATATTTTTTCTTTAAGAAACTAAAACTATAAAAACAGATGATAATGGAAAGAGACTAATGAAATGATGAACAAGAAAGAACTACCAATCTTCACAGAACATTGAAAGTTAAAAATTCTACCAAATGTTCCTAAGGCTACCTTGTGAACATGCTTTAATCAACTAAAATTTTAAACCATAGGGTGTGTTTTCATCTTTATCTATCCCTTCTTGCATACCATTTCCTTTCCTCTGTGTAATGTCGCATCGAGGATGACGCTTTCTTAAGGGGAGGAGAATGTAATGCCGTTCACTGTTTACTCCTGGTAGGCATCTTGTCCCCAAAGCGTGGGGCTCCAAAAATAAGTTAAAATAAAAATTTTCCATGGTTAGCTGGCGGATGGGAGGCATATCTATTCACTTCCTCAATGAATTTTAATTTCTGTTTGGCGTGAGACAATGGGAGACTGTATTCTTTATTCTTTTTGGGTAGCAGTTGAAGCGCCTTTCCTCCTGGTTGGTGGCCACACCTGCCCATTTATTAAAACATTGACTTACCATCTCCTATCACGTGGTCTACCTCTTCTGCCCAAAACCACGAATGCTTGTTTTGCACTCCATCAAATGCTGAAACTGATGAATTTCTACAGCGTGTCCTGGACAGTGGATTCATTGATGGTGAAATGAAGGTTTATCACCCTGATGTCGCGTGGGTGGGGGTGGATTCTCAAAATCGTGTTGTTCAGGTAGATTTGGTGGAGTTGTCTTGCCTTTTCATCTTGGTAAGTCGCTTCTGTCCATGTGGTGAATTTAACATGGAAGGAGCTCGATCAAATCTTGAGGCTGGCTGTTGCTGCTCTAGGAGGTGTCCTTATGGCTGGTAGAGACTGGATCAGGCATGCTACAGTTTGGTAGAATCCTTTGTGAGTGCCTCCAACAGGCAGGCTGTCCAACCATGATGTTATCCGTTCAGTTTCGACTGCATCCTCAAAGTCGGGATTCTCCTTCAAGATATTTTGTATCAAAATCGATTAAGTGACAGCAGGAATGTTACCAGAAGACCAGATGAAATTAATTTCTAAGATTCTCTATTTCTTCTTACTTGTTTTACGATGTAACTCATGGGAAAGAATCTCATAGGTGCGGATCTGTACTATATCAGCCCAAGGAAAGAACCCATGATGGTTTGCTTGATCAAGGGAAATGGTAACTCAGTTAGCAGTGGGACTACTTCTATCCTTTAGGAGCCTGAAGGATGTGCAGAGAACTAAGGACAATTGTTCCATCTTGTTACTTCATTTCAGGGAGATCACTTTACTTAGAATTTTGCTAATGATAATGTTTTAAGGCATGGATCGGCTAGGACTCAAATCAAGGACCTCCATCAGCACTGCTAAGCACTCTACCTTTTGAGACAACGGTCCTTTACAGGTTTGGGGTTTGCTAGTTGATTTGTTTCCTGTAGGTGCAGGGTTTCCACTTTTGTGGGGCGAGGATCTCTCTTTTCTAAGAAATATAAGATCCACAGTTTAAAAAACGCAGTCCGCACCAAGCATTACTGCAAGGTAGTAGATGTTATTTGAGAAAATGGATGCTTTCCAATTAATAGCTGCAGCCTCTGGTTTAGTTTCAAACATGGTGGGGTTGTATGGTCATATTTACAGTTTCTGTTACAGTAAAATAAGGTCATTTTTTTTAAGACAATATCCCAAGCATATGGAAAATTTTAGGACTTCAAAATTGTTAAGAATGTTCAATGGTATTTATTGTTTGATTTTATCATCTGAAAGGGCAATATAGAAAAGGAGAAAAAAACCATCAGGAGAATATTACCCGAGGGTAAGATAGACCCTCAAATTTATTCCCTGGAGTGAGCTGTAATAGAGCAGAGTAGACAAACCGTTACTGTAGGCAGGGTTCAACTTTGCAATCTTTTGAGGCTGATCTGTTTCATATCAGAATATTCATGAAACACAATTTTCTCTGCTGTTATATGAGCTTCTTCAACGTGTCACCAAGTTGGTAGTCATAAAGTTTTCTGTTGGAATAATCATGCCTTACAGGCTGCAGCTGAAATGTTAGCACTGAGTGTTTGATGATGTCCTCAATCTAATGAAGGAAAAGGTTTATTGATCAATACGGTAGATGCCTTTCAGAACCATGAGCGATGTAATCTTTATGTCTTGTGTCTGATCTTCAAACCATGGTCGGTGTTTAGCGTTCTAGCGCAAGTGCTCTCAGACTGAGTGGTAAGCAGTTCAACTCTCACCCCCAAAGCAGCTGCATTGAAGCAATCTAGTGTTTGGAAAGCCACCTATTGCATTCTTCTAGTCGTGCCTTCAGAAGGGAATCCTAGTGTGGTATATTGCAAGAAAATACCAATGAAGCACAGGATAAAGCAGAAGGCGTGTGGCTGTAGCAGTCCCTGCTGGATGTTCACGACTGGTGGATGCGTTAAAACAGGCAAGATAGACTAACCATATACATAATATACTAGTATCTAATAACCTCTTGAAAAGAAACTTTTTCTTTCTAGAAATTGGTTTAAATATGTGATTTTGTGGATTTGCGTTCAGTACATGGTTAACATTTTGTTACTTCTGGATTTGACTCTGTTGGTTGTTCTTGTTGACGTGATCAACCCTTTTATATATATAAAACAAACAAAGGTTCTCAGTGTATGCTTTGATTGATCATATGAAATATATATATATATATATATATATATATATATATATATATATAATTTTAAAGTTACTTCCTTCTGCAAAAATGTCACTATTTACTTTGTGAACCTGGGTATGTAATCACCCCTAGAACGTTGCAGCGTAGACTAGTATTGGTTTCCTGTTATGTTGTTGCCGTAGAGGAAAACATACAGTTAAATTATTATTATTATTTTTATGATAAGCGTGATTATGCACTTCGTGTATTTTGAAAATTATTAGTGCTTTTGGAAATTAGAAGTTCAATATATATGCTTGTTAAGAAGGAAGTTTTGGGCCGAAAATATGTCCTAGGTTGATAGAAGGGCATAAATTATTGATAGAACCCCATTTTGATTCTACTCTTTCTATGAGTAAAATTTGATAAACTTAATGACCTTATGATGTTAAGATATGGTATATTGATGATTCCTTGTGTGATCGATTTAATCATGTATAGACATAATGCCTTGATGGAGTAAGGTAATATCTTTCACGGTTCGTAAAAGTTAAGTTTTTCATCAACTGCTTAAGGTAACATGAAGTTCCTTAATTTAGTCAAACTTGTTTTGTACTTCCTTCTTGATGAGTGACCTTTCATTGAAAATTTAGAATGATTGTGATGGAAGGTCGTGAATATATTTTGTTGTCAAAAAGGGAAAAGAAGTTATGGAATAGTTTGTTTATGTGTCGAACGTAATAATTGTGATTACATCGTTATTGGAGGATATCTATCTTCAATGGTATATTATGTGTTTAATATCTGCATAGGTTACCATAAACTTAGTGATGAGATGTAAATTAAGGAGAGTTGAGAGATCTTTTCCTTTGTATACATCGTTTATGATATTAGGAAGTGAGTTGATGTCAGAAAATTTCAACCAAGTCTAGATTCATGGCTATGTTCCTCTAAAATGGGAGGATTATAAATCTAAGGTATTATGAAAATTGCAAGGATGTGTTTAGAATGATAGATTGCCTACTCAACTTGGGTATTAATGAGGCTTGTCGCTATTCCGGCCCTGGTTATGTTCAGTAGGTAAGCTGTTAGGCAATACCTATTCCAGACATTCTTACCGTCCCTTCCACTCATCCTTATTAGCTATGAAGTCACTTATTACCTAAGATATAATGGTTGTGGGTTTGAATATAAGATTTTCATCCTTTAAACCTTTCTTATTACATGATGGAACTTTGTTTTTACCCTCGTTGTTTGTTTATAGCCTATTAGGCCTATGGCCCTACAGAACGATTCCAAAACTATATTCTTTTTGGCAGCTAAGATCGGGTCTGGTTTTTATCTTTTGTCTTCACCTTGAGAATGTGGATTGATGGGGTTACACTTTAGATTTCATCACGTAATCTACGGATCATATGATTGAAATCCTAATACTCTCAACTCTTGTGTCTAATCATTTAAATTTCATAGTCTTGCGTATTTGGTTGTCAACTTTTGTAGTTTAGAGGTATATTCATAACTAAAACTTTATGGTTTCTTCTTAGTTGATATGTTGAAAATTACATCTTGTTTCAAAAGGTTGTTAGAGGTTAGAACTTTGATCCATTTCCTAAATTATAATGTTTCCTTTCATGGTATTGTTAGCTAGTACCTTATTGTTGCTATTTATAGTCTTATCTTGCTCAGTTCTCGCGAACTGACTCAGGTTATTAATTGTTGCAGATGGCTTACGTGGTTAGATGATGGAAAGACTTGTAGATTATTGCATCAATCTTGGTTATAAGTTCCTTTTACGAATGTGGATTTGTAAAAAATTTGGAAAGGGGCCTTTGGAAATTTTAAGAAGGGTCAGTGCTAGTAAATGTATTGAGAGTATTGTTGTTGTAATGTTGAAACTGTGGTTTGTTTGAGTGGTATCATGTGAAAGATTGCAATTTGATTCCGCTTGGTATGGGATATTCTAGTGAATTTTAACCCTTAGTATAGTAGCAGGGCTTGTCCCATGTTATTACCTCTCTTGCTCCCTAGTATGGTTCAAATAGAGATAGTATGTCCCTTGATTGTGCCATCATGTTGGATGAATGGATCTAACCTTGTTTGTTTCCGAACTGAGTATGTTAAACTATGCTCTTGAGTTAAAATGTTGAGTTGTAAATCCTCCTAAGGCTTAGGAGTAATGAGTTTGTAAGCACTAGAAGTGGAGCTGGATAGGCCTTATTAAAATAACGAATAAAACAGCTCCTTTATGGTGAAACCTTAAATGATCTCATGGTGAAAGCATGGTTAGATTTAGAGATGTAGAGTTAATAAGTCGGAGGGAAATGATATTAAACAACTCTCTAAAATTCTCTATTTCGTGTGAAATGTTCTCCTTTGTTAAAACCTTAATGAAGTAAAAGTCTAGATGGAACATTTAACCAATCTGATAAAATCTTAACCTCAATAAAAGACTGTAGTATAAACAATTGCCCCTGAGCTAAAATTCTTGTTGTCTGTTTGTTAACTTTGCCTGCTTCATGGTGAGATTTCTT
Organism: Taxus chinensis; assembly: GCA_019776745.2. Lineage (NCBI taxonomy): Eukaryota > Viridiplantae > Streptophyta > Pinopsida > Cupressales > Taxaceae > Taxus > Taxus chinensis. The sequence continues at coordinate 1,668 of JAHRHJ020000494.1, read as the reverse complement.
AAAGCAAGGTCAAAATTGATCATTAAACAGGAAGGATATTGTTATGAACCCTAAGCGGTACTTTTACACTCAAAATTTCGGAGCTTATGCCTTGTCACCTGTGCACAAGTAGAGTTGTGAACAGTGTTAGGTGCTTGAGTAAGGATTAATTAACTTGTAAGAAATGGGAAAATGTTCTAAAATCAAATGAATAAGAAAGATTTGGACATCAAAGTGATGATCCTAGTTAGAAAGCTTGGCCTAAGTTATTTAGTCAAACATTGTAAAGAAAGAAGTTCTTCATGTGAAAAGAATTGTTTTTTGTTGATCGTACATAAAATTTATAAGAACGTAAAGTTAAGCAATTAAGAGAACTTAGTAACACAAGAAAATTTAACAAGATCCTCATGGATGCCTAACTGCTAGTGTGTTTTGTGGTTGGAACTCCAATTGTGTTCTGTTCAAGAAGAGAAAGTAGATTGTCCTTGATAGGTGGGAACATGCCGTGCCTGCCTTTATGGTTCATCCTTGTATCAGGTGTTCACAGTGTTAGTGTATCCTTGGTGATGGGACGTGTTGCATCATGTTATTGTCAGGCAGGTTCAGTCAAAAAAAAAAATATCTGTATTTCACTGTGTGTCATGTGTATTGGTATTTTTGGGGGGTTACACAAAGTTACGAATAATGATCTGAAATGGAAAGGTGAATCTGAGGATACTTTACAACCTACAAGTGCAAACATGAATCAATCTTGTAAATAAGACTCATAGATGTCTGAACGACAGAAATAACAGTTCGACGAACAAATACAATACGGATGAGTACATAGATTCCAATTGAGTGGTTCAACCTTACCTTAGCACCAATAATCAAATCCCCTACCTGAAATTATAAACTCCAGAGAAACTAGATCATCACACTGGAAGGTTTCAATCAGCACATTATGTGCATAGCAGGCCATACATATAGAACCAGATCTCAGGAAAAAAAAGAATTATAACTCCACACATTTATATACAACAAAACCACACGGGTCTCAACCTTGAAACTACACACATGTCACATGTTTGACCAACATCTCTTTGATACCAATGATAGGAAATCCAAGACGACGAACACGAAGATTTACATAAGGCAGACAATATTATTTACTTCTGTATTATCTTTGTCTCAATAATAATTTCAGCTGATACAATGCAACTTATAGCGGGGCGGGGGAGTTTTATAAAATAGGAAAACCTCCTAGAACAACTCACTATATATGTGAAGTATTGTAATAACTTCACTGACAAACCATATAAGGATTATTATAATTATGAGTGTTTCTAAACAAATGATAATATAATAATAAACTACAAATATTATTATAATAATGTTTACACTATGATTGCCTAACAAAATAGATTTCGGGGTCATCTATTTATTTATTTTTCCCAATTCCTGCTATTGATTAATCTTAACAACTGGTGGGGAAATTTCACTCTTTCTCCTTCCCACCTGGCATTTGATGTCCTCCAAGGGCTTGGAATCCTTGTTTGATCGACGAAGTTCATGTTTTTCTTTGGTTTCTTATCTATCAGGTATTCGTTGGGGGAATGGTTAACAGCCATATTCATCATTACAAACCTCAAGTGCCTTTGTTGTGGTCACCCAAAGTTTTTCCAGCATGTCTTCTAGTTTGCCTCTATG
>JAHRHJ020000493.1:0-69031 GCA_019776745.2 Taxus chinensis | reverse complement strand
CGCATAAAATCAGGAGATATTTCAACAAGCTAAAGCCAAATTCGGGGCACTTCACAACCATAGTTTGGTTCCTCCCTTTTTGTGTGTTTTTCATTGTGTTTAACTTCGCTTGGATGAACAAAGGTTTTCACAACAAACAACATCACAAGTTGAAACCTATCATTTATGAACCTTACACTATTCTCTAATAAAGCATGTGTTATGCCTTTCAACTATTCTATCCCAGCGTCACACCCATCATGTTATTGAAGTGAATAAAAGTTTTACGAAATTTCTCAATTTAAGGAAGGAATTTTTATCATAAATTTTCATATTACTATTCGTGATTTTCAACAACGGTTGGTCAAAGTTACTTTCCTCAGATGTTTGTACTTGCACCAAATGTAAAGGGAAAATTAATACATACTTTACCAGCCAAGTGGCTCAAATCAACTATTTCACATACTTTACCAGCCAAGTGGGTCAAGTCAACTATTTCACAAAAGTTCCTGAATCTCACGTAGAAATTGAGGTAATTTCCTCTAAGCAGGAGGAAATGCTGAAGACAGCTAATACACTAAATAATTTATCAATTGAATCCTTAAGCAAGTGGGATAGCTGAAAAGGGTAGATAGAAATGAATTAAAAGTAGATGAACAAATCAGAAACAGCTAATACATTTAATAAAATCGCAAGATTTTCAGTCATTCAAAAATTGATTTATATCATCTCCTTCTCGTTTACTTGTCCAAATTTTGTATCCCTAAAATTTGATGCCATAACCAATCTCTCAAAGAAATCAATGTTTTGTTACATCAAGATAAATCTACATAAGCCCTTTCAACTTATACACACATAATGATACGTGTAGATATTTATAACAAGAAAAAAAAACCAAAAAAAAGATTACATGAATAGGAACAAAGGGGAAAAAGAAACATGACAAAATTGAAGAATAAAAGCCTAGTTGTAAAATCAAACAGCTGGCCTTGAATTCCACCAGTAGCCATAGAATTGAACAATAGCCTAAACGACATTCTCTCTCTCTTCAAACAAACACAACAATTCAAACTTTCGAAACAGCCAAATCTCTTAGCTGCTCTCGTTGGGTACACTCCTTGGCTGTCTCAATACAATGCCAACCAAAGCCTTTAACCTTAGTGAAATTGGAGAATCATTTTTGCTCACCGGGACACGAAACATGTCAGTTAACAAGGGCTGATGATAATCATGACTCTCCTCCTGTTTGACATCTGCATCAGCTGATACCATATCCATATCCAGTGAAGGGTGGTTGGATTTTCCATACACTCACCCTCTTTAATCCGTTGACTTGTTAACAAAGTTGTCTGAATGGTTCTGAGATTCACCCGGATTATGGTAAGATGTGGAGGGCCTCCGAGTATTAGAATTTCTTGGGACAACAAAGATTTGATATTGGTGGATATGTGAAGGTGATTTCCTGTTAATACCATCATCCTATTCATCGTTGATGTAGGTGGGTTGATTTAGATCTCTTTGATTTCTGAATCGGCCGCCACGGCTTGTTCCTCTGTCGTAATTTACTTCATGTATCTTCCTCTGTTCCTTTCCATCTCAATTCATGGACATCAGCGTCGCGTTATGACACGGTTTTCCACACCATCTTCCTTACAAAATTCAGCGTGCTCTCTACTTTTCTATGGCGGGCCTATTTATTATGTGCAGATGACGACACACAAGTAGAGAGTCAAAGCATGATTTGTATCAGTTCATTTCATCAGCTTTAGGAAAGATTTTGTAAGAAGAAATTCGGAAAATTTTCAACCATTTACGGATTTCAAAGTAATGTAAGAGAGATGTGATGAACAAATGATAAAAGATGTTCAGATATGAATAAGAACGAAATAAACACAGTAGTGTACCCACTAAACTAAAGCCTGAAACGACAATCGAAGATGTTACTTGTAAAGACTCTTGAGCTGGAAGAAAAACGTAGTTACAATAAATTCAGGATGCTTGGGTGTGCAGAATGCACTCATTCTTGCAAAGGTACGACATTAATTAGAGAATAAGTGCAAGAAGCATGTCCTACTTGAATAAAATAATTACCAGGAGGAATGCAACCCATTAGTATATACACGACCATGACCTCTGTCTTTCATATGGATCTTCTGTTCAAGCATTGCAATTGGTATTTCATTCTTAAGTAGTAGGTGTAGTTTATCAGTTCCGATCCTTAGAACAATTGGAAAAGGAGGAATTACGAAAAGAGCAAGGCGGTTACAAAAATCCAAATTACTAAAAGAGGTTTTGGCTAAGGTAAAAATACATTCTTAAGAAAATGTTCTTTAAGAAGGAAGTTCAAAAGAAACATAGATATAAAAAATGATACATTGTTCATATCTAGAGCCTTTGATAGTCTTCACATCAATGGGAAAAGGTGCAATAATGTCGACATTAGTAGTTTCCATGAAATCAATGTCTGTATATGACAGCCAACATTTGGATAAGGTCCCAGGACATGTTCCATATATTTCAAATTGATCCTACTTTGGAGCAATATGTTCCAGTAACTCATGGAACAAAATTGATGGAAGACAAGATTATTTCCATATCAAGAGATGGAACATATTTAGAACAAGAAACGGAATTCAAAGTTGTCCCTTCGATAACTACTAATCACAGAATAGTAGTAGATTCTTCTACAGTTACACATAAGATTAGAGAGTCTAATAATACTCGCATAGATGGCAAACAACTTATAGAGGTGAAATCTCATCCGATGGAGATATTTACAAGTATATGGACAACATATTATTGTGTTTCAATTTCAAGCAATGGAGCATGATCAGAGCACCCAGTTACAGTTTCTTCAGGTAGCACCGGTTCTCTCAAGGTTTATTATATTGATCTAACAAGCCAGAGGCAAGGGTTATTATTTGTTCTTAGTCCTTAGTGTTACTGTTACAACACTCCTAAGGCCTAGAAATCAAATTTAATATTTAATTAGGCACTGTTGTTTCGTTGCAGGGTATAGACATAGACATCCTTGAATTATTTTAGGAGTAAATGTGCAGGAAAGGACATAAAAGAAGCCAATACCTGTACGGTACAATGAAATTCATGATGAACTGAACTGTTCCAAGGTAATCTGCAGTCTTCAAATCTGGTAAGACCTGAAAGGTTTACAGAACAGAGTACAGCCTTGTGCGAAACCTAAATTAATTTAAAAGGGGAGAGAGATTTCATGTTAGTAGGAAGAAAACAGAGATACCTCTAGTGCGACATAGAAAGAATGCATTTGGGCTCCCCACAGTGTGGCAGTGTTGACAAGCCCCCTGAAAGAAGTACTTCAAATGGATCATCCATTCAATATTTTTTATTAGTGTCTGTATATCACCCACCATTCAAACACAGGAACCTTAGATTCCTTCCAAATTAATTCATAATCCCACCTTAAAACCAAGGGATCGTATGGAGTAGCATACTGGGTTGTACCATCTGGAGTAGCATACTGGGCTGTACACAAATCATCAAACAAGCTCAATTCAGTATATGACCGTAGCGTAAAACTACAGGTAAGGGTTTCAGATTTATTTTAAATTGCACATTAACTTCATAGAATAGGTCACATGTTTAAACTCTGGAGAGAAGCAGAGAATATTAGCCAGATTACATTCACTAAGAGCAGCCAGAAATGAGAAAACCGTTGAATAAAAATCCTAATGACTTACCTGTCACTTTGTTTGTGTATTAAAATACAAATTTCCAGTCACCATATCTCCATCTAGTTCCCTTCTCCATGCTTCTCCTGTGTCGTGCTGATGGCAGCCAAAGATGAAAAAAAAATAGAGCAAAATAAAACCCTACATGTACAAAACAGAACAGATCATCAAATGAACACACAACTAAAATTGAACAAAAATGAAACCTACAAAAAACAGAATTGATGAGATCATAAAATGAACCACAATACCTGATATAGAAAACACAAACATCTAAAAAATACACAGGACACGCAGCATGAACATGCACAGAGACTGTAGTCCCCAAAAATACATTTAAAAAAATGAAGCAAAACCAAACTAAAAAATGGAAAGGGCACGAGCTTACAAATGTATTAATAGAGAATTTCCCAACGGCTCTTACATCGGTCTGATATGAAAGGCCTACATTGTGGCAGAAAAGGTAGCGTTGAGAGCTTGATATGAAGTAATACCTTTCTGTCTTCTCCAAGATTATCTTGAAGTGATGCTCGAGTTATAACAAATGAGACCAGAAAAACAAAATTATTTCCTACAGAGGCTATTTCGACTTTCAGCTCTCTTCCGTATTTCGATGACCGTTTAAGAGATGCGGAAAGGGTACCTTTTTTTGCTGCTCAAGGAAAAACCAGAGGAAATGTGAAACGGTGGGTCAAACAGCAGGAGGCCGAATCCCATGACATGCAGGTGAAGCAGGTCGGTCGACTATATTAACAAGAGACAGCTGGCTAAGGGGAAAATTAAGCAGGTGGAGCACCTCAAGCAGGTGGACGTAGTCGTTGGAGATCTATTGCAAGTAAGCCACGCCTCCGGCGTAATTATGGTGGCAATGACAATAAATAGCATCTTCAGTGCTATTGGAAGGCCAACAGGAAATATTCAAGAGAGTTATCAGGAAATGGTGGTAAATTTTACGTGTAAAGCTAAAATACAGTCTTCCACAGTCTGAGTCAAGTAAACCGAGAAAGCTGGACACCGCACTTTTATGCCAAAAACTGCAGTCTTGACACCCAACACGCAGCCAGGATCAGAAAACAGATGCTTTCAAACAATAACCACCAAAATCCAGATGCAGAGACAAAAAAACAAAGTTCCTTACCGAGAGACACATTATAAAATTCGGGCTTCAACAAAACCATGCAGTCCTATCCATCGAGAGAGAAGGGGCGACCATACTCTACAGTCCTATCTACCTTACAGCAAAAACCTTGCAATATCTAGGCTAGAAATCTCAAAATGTACAGTGTCTGCCATAGAAAGCGTCCATCTTTAAGTCCAGGACACATCAACTACTGAAAGGTCTTCGCACGTATCAAGTTTTCTTTTCCTGTCATGCTCAGCCCATACCTGTCCTTTCACTATCTGACCGATCGTAATGAGGTGGTGGATATAGTGGCTCTGAGTCTGGCGTCCATTGAAGGGCCATACGCCCACACACAATATCCAAATATAAACAATATTTTTGCAGCCTGCTGTCCACATATATCCCCCACACGTGAACGCTCCAAAAACGTTCGTGCATCGTCGACCAATATATCGTGATCGTTGATTGCTCTGTCATTTGTCAGAAGGGGTCTGGGTTTCTAACAGAGAACACGCCTTTCGGCGTAATAACCTAGAAACCATTGCTTAGGTGCCTCGAAACTTATTCTAATGAAAGAGTGTGATCTCATCTTCGACCTTATTATGCCTACAAAAGTGATACCGTGATGAATAAAGCTGATAATTTAAAGATAAAGTTGAGAGTTAATCATAAGGAGATATAGAGGCGGCTTCATATGGGATGAAGGCTAAAAGAGATGATCTAGGCAGTGTAGGAGATGTAGATCATTAGAGACAGAAATAGGTGAGAAATGTAAACCTCCGATAGGTTCAGCATAAGCATAAAATGTGGTAATATGCAAGTGAAACATAAGATCAAAAAATTGGAAGCTCTGTAGATTGACCCTATCTAAACGTTGTTGCACGGGCAAATTGGGAGGAAGGGCCTACTGAGAGAAAACAACTCGGAGGACGAGGTTAAAACCTCTTCACCCACTCATGCCAATGTTGGGGTTACTGATGATGGCAGTGCTCCTGCTCGTTGGTTCTTTGCACATGTAGCGGCGAGTTCTACCAAGGTTAAGAGGATTGCGAAGGATGAATTACATTAGCCCAGATGTCAAAAGAGGACAGATTTTGCTTGATGGAGTAGACCTCATTCTTCGATTACACCGTCTTCTGGATAACAAATATATATCAGGTGTTTATATCAGCGAGAGTATGGGTTAGAATGTGGTCAAAGTGGGCAAGGACGTGTATGGCTCCTCTTTCTGCTGTAACCCCACAAAACGAGTGCCATGGAGCCGAGGAAGCATGTCAAATCGTAAGGAAGACTGGAGCCGATCCCGACAGGAAAGAGTTCAAGGCTGAGAATGATTAGGAAAGCTTATTGGTTTAGCTTTCCCTTCGAAACTGTGGCGTCAAGGGAAGACAAGAATCCAGTCACATAATTGGAAGCTGGGTCGGATTCTCCACAGTTGGAGGCTTCAAGGGCTAGTCGCCCAGTTGTCACCCACCTGCAAAGATAGTGTGTTGTATGCCAACTGTTTGACAAAATGTTAGGAAGCAAATTTGCAGATTAAAATCCTCAGACAAGGTATCAATTAATGATTCGATCCCTCTCTGGGCAAATTGTATGTGCCTGAGCCCAACTGACAGATCTGGTGGAGGATCTTAAACGGTAATCGGAGCTCTCTATCGGGATCCCGCCAGATTATCAACGACTTATGTATGAGGGCAGGCATCTAGGGGACCATGTCCCTCTGCTGGAATACAACATAGGCAAGGATTCCATACTCTCCTTGGTACTTTGATTGCGTAGAGGTGCTGCAGGTCTAGGAACGCCATCTTCCTCCAAACCTGTGTCATTCAAAGAGGCTGCGAAAAAAATACAACCTTATGCTCCAGGTGCTTCGAATCCTCCTCATAGCCAGCATGCCTACATATGGAACATTAGGTAAAGGCACCGACTGTAGGGATCACAGAGGAAGGAGTGGCTAAGTACAAGGATAGCCTAAAAAGGGAAGCATTACCCCAATTGGATTGAGGCTTGCCCTGTCTGGCAGCGGACAAAACTAGGATGGCGCAGATTTATTTTGTACATACGGTGACAATACGAATCAATCTCAGATGTACAGGTGCGATCTGAGCTTAGGGTTAACATCTAGCAATCGGGATATGCCTTCAAAGATGATAAAGGGATTCCACCCACCGACGAGGAGGTCCTCGATAACGTTTCTGCGCTGATTGATGGCTCCTATTAGAGCACCTCTTCACAAATGGCCTTGCGTTTGAAACTTTGGTCTTCCAATCCGGAATGCTATGAAAAAGTAGTTCGAGGTATGCAATGTTTCTGCTCTGTTTTCTTGTTTTCTGTGTTTACATTAGAAGCCACGTAATTCGTGCAGAGATGTATATATAATATGACAGAGCAATTGGAGATAGCTTCAAATAAAAAGGAGGGAGAATAAATCACATGGAAGGATGTCAAAGCCATAAGATGCACATGGCAAGTAGTGCAGAGACGCTGCGGATGTTTGCCCCCGTTTTTGGACCTCATCGAAAAGCTATCACAGTAAGCTATACAGTCCGAAAGGATAACAATTAGTGGGAAATCTGTTGTGCAAAAGATTTACCATGTATATAGCCTCAGGGGAACCATACCCATGACCCAGAAAAAATTTGGGATTTCTTAGTCGTTTCAGTCTCTCAAGAAGCAAGAAACGTATCAGGTGTGTGAAAGGTGTGTTGAATGACACAATAATTATGGTGGCGCAGCGTAGGCACAAAAACTTTTCTTGTGGCTTTCATTGCCAATATACATTGCAAAGCCACGCACAAATAATGTCTTATTCCGATTGTCAATCCCTCTGCATATAAATTTACCATGCTCAAAAAACTCTCAATGTTCTGTGTGTGTTGCCAGAAAAATTCACTGTATTTACTTAAATATTTCTCAGAAAATACTTGTGTTGCAGAATCAACTTTGGCAGGTCTTGTAACATCACTCTCGTATTTATTATACCTCAAAAAAAAAATCGATTTAAATCTAAACTTCTAATTACCCCATAGGCGTTGCCACTTGCCCCAATTGGATTGGGGCTTTACCTTTCGGATAGAGACTAGGATGACCCGATTTTTTTTACTGGGATGTTGACAGTACATGTCAATCTCAGTTGTTCACATACTTCACACCAGTGGATTTCTGTCTCGTCGGTGGTTTTCAGCATTTAGTGGATTCACATAATCCAAAAATAAAGTGAAGGCGGGTGACAATGGAAGTAAGCCGGTGCAAAGTGGAAAGATTTGATACAACTGCCGCGTAAAAATGCCCTGTGGCTAGCGGTATCGGTACTAGTAGCTTCCCTGGTCGGATGGCCTCAAAAAAAATTTCTTCTGCATATCATGTTAATTTTTAATGAAGAAGGTAGTATTTAATTCTTTAGTCACCTGAATAAATTTGAGACCATCAATGACGAAGATCATTCTCTCATTAAATCTTGAAACTATGTACATGCACTCATCTTCTCAACCTATCAACTAGAAAGAACCGCTGAAGAGCTTTCCAATGACATAAGTTTTGTCCAAACCGGAATTCATTTGGCTACATCTTTATAAGATTTACAGTTTAACGGATGAACGAAATGGGGAATATGAAATAGGAGATACAGATCTTTAGAATGACATCAATTTTCCCCACAACGGATATCATTTCCCCAAAAGCTTAATTATTAACCACACCTTTGGTTTGGAATATTTTCACATGTAGTGTGTGGAGCTTGGATGTGTTGAAACTGAGGCAGAGTGGAGAGAGAACATGGGAGTCAAGGTAGGCTTCACACAAGTCAATACAAGATAAGATTGAATGTAATGTTGGTAGTGAGGAGTCGAACCAGCTCTAAGCCGTGGGATTACCAGTGCAAATCCGTAGCCAATGTAAGTCCCTAACGTCATTCAATGCTCTTATGCCTAGAATAAAATTCATTCACCAATAACAATAAATAGCTTGATATGTTGGAGTTTAGTAGAGACATAAGATATATGAATAGTGAGATACAATCTTTATTTCATCCCTCAACACCTAGAAATTGTCAATTACCTTGATTTTACGACATGTACCTATGTTTTAGAGAAGTAATATAAATGCATTCATATTTGAATAAATTTACCGTAACATAATGTAAGAGAAGTACTTTATTCGAAATAAAGAATGATAAAGATGATTAAAATACTATTGAGACGACAAAGTGAAGTACAAATAGTAGATATTATTTGGGGAATAATCTAAGAAGTGGAACAACAGGAGTGGTACATGCATGTATTTAATTCCCACTTTTTTCTTTCGAACTTTCCATTCATTTTTTCTTCTTATATTACAAATGAAATGCCTTCTAATTGGAAATCTTAACTATGTAAAAAATAATGTAACAAACATAACAAAGACCATTTTCCCCATACCTTCTAGAAAAAAATGTTTCTTTTAGTTGTGTAAAGAGTGGTTGTTAGCATCGTATAACTCACAAACAAGTTAACAACATTGACTGAGAGACCCCTATTCTTAATCTCAATATTATTTTTGATTAGGTTGGCTCATTTTACAACAAAGAATGATAAAAATGATCAAAATAGTATCGAGACGATAAAGTGGATCACATATAGTAGATATTATTTGGCGAATAATATGAGTCGTGGAACAACTGGTGTGGAACATGCATGTATTTAATTGCCACCTTTTTCTTTCCAACTTTCCATTCATTTCTTCTTCTTATATAACATATGAAATGCCTTCCAATGGGAAATCTTAACTTCATAAAAAATAAAGTTTTAACAAAAATAACAAAGCCTACTTTCCCCATACTTTCTAGAAATAATTTGTTTCTTTCAATTGTGTAAAGACTGGTTGTTGCCGTCGTATAACTTATGAACAAGTTAACAACGTTCATTAAGAGCCCTATTCTTAATCTCGATATTATTTTAGATTTGGTTGGTTCATTTTACATTTTGTAGATGTACTTGTTGGTGTTGGGGGTGAAAAGACCCCGAGTACAAATCTTTTTCTCCGCAACCTTCCACTTGCCACAAAATAATAGAAACATGTATGTATTGCTGTGAATTATCCACAAACAGTGTTGCATGATATCGGTTGTTGGATTTGTAATGTTAGCAAGACTTTATGGTGATAGCCTTTTCTCCATATAAAAACCAATACGAATAAACTATGACAACACAAAAATATCACACAACGTTGGGTTATTAGGTCATTGCCTTTTGTCCATATCCATGTCACTAATGATTTTAGAGACCTTGTCATCTACGATAGGAGGTCCCACAGAAGGGTCCCGAATTCCTCTTTCCACCTTTGAATGCACCTTGTGTTGATAGGCATTTCTAAATGCAAGTCAAGGCAACTGTGCTTAACATGCATAAGGGAAATGAGAGGTCAAGGTTTAGTGCAGGTGTCCATTGAGGGATATTGTCATTAGGACTTCTTGTAGCCAATGTGCACGAAATCGTTGATGTGACGAACGTTAAACATAGAGTTCGATATCGAACAAATGTACAATTTGAGATTCTTACATCTACAAGTTTCCCTTGGAATATTTCTTTGACAACACCATTTTATCTAATATTTCCAAAGTGCGTTACGTCGATTACCAGTGCAAAATGTCACTTGTATCCTTCAAACACTTAACACAGATGACGCGTGTTTCGTATATATCTACTTGTAATAAACATTTTTTAGAAAAGGTTCACCCTACCAATTTCCATACCCCTTCACTTATCTTCCTCTTCCAATGTTTATATCTTTTAAGTTCACCTTCCTTAATGCACCCCCTTCGGCGTTTTCATCGCACATTTCACGTGTGATTGCTGGTATGTAGATGTAATGTGTTTTGGCCTTCCGCACGATCATCGTATCAGTGGATGCACGCGACTTGGACCAAACATTGTTAGATTTCTCTTTCCTCTAAAGGTTTCTTCATTGTCCAGTTTAGATATTATCGGTTGAGAATATTGAGTTGAGATTCATCCAACAACGATTATTCTTTTTGGACTTCCTAAGCATCTTCCTAGTTATTTGGTTCGGGGGGTGATTTGACGTCTAGGTTACAATTTTTTGTTCGCGTGTTGATGGCCCTTAGTGAAATTGTCATCACAATTATAACAAAGGCCTTTCTCTTTATGCTCCTACCTTTCTACTTCACTAAGAAATTTTATTTTGGTCGTCTTTATAGGAGGCATTATGGGAGCATGCTGGGCTACTGAATTTCTGAAGGAAGAGAATGGATTTGTGCAGTGATTTTGTCCTTTCCTAATATGGCCAAACACAATACTTCTATCATGGTATTGGGTTTAATTTTTTTGAATTCTAAGCAGATTGCCTGTGTTGTCATGTGTTTTTGCATAAGCAAACTTCAACTGAAAACAAGACAACTATACCCTAGCGTCAAAACTTTCATGTCATACCTTTCCAGACACCCCCAGATTAACCTACCCCTCCGTTTCAAATCCAGTCTTGTCCTCCAGTTGTTCATCTATGAATGTCACCAAAACCCCCTAGGTGATTTAGGAAAAGAAAAATCATTCAAGTGCCTTTGGAGCGGTATTTCTCAAGGTAGGTTTTCAAGCAAGCTTAGAAAGGGCTTTCATCAGCCTTTCTAAGCCAAATGTACAATCACTGGAGCAATGTCAAGGGCCAAATTTCATTATGGAGGTGTATTCAAGAGCCAAGAACATCAAGGAACTGATTTAGGAAGATTCTGGGAAGTTTCAGAGGTTTAGGAGCCAATGCACCAAAAATGGGTTTTTGCGCCCGAAGGAGCTTACACTGTAAAAAGTACATGATCTTCAAGGAGTGATTCAGGGAGCTTCAGAATGAGTTAAGAGACAAAAATGATATCATTAGAAAGAACTTTTAGTCCCCTACATGGTGGAGAAAACAAATCATCTTCAAGCACCATGCATTTTTTGTAGTGCCCACTTTCCTTCGACACCTTTTGATTATTATTATTTTTTCGATATTGTCATATGCACTTATGGATATATTATAGTTTTTGATATAGCATGTTAGTAGATATCAGAGATACTGAATAATTATTCATTTGATTCTTATATGATGCATATGGACTACTGGAGACTTTTGTTGTCGATATTGATACACTTTTGACATGGTTATTTATCTGTAATTCTGACATGTGATATGTTTAAGTCATACTGAGTAGATCTTGATAATTGGATTAATGTGATGATCGTTTTGACATGAATGAAATGTGTAATAGAAATGTGCTATAAATTGTAAGTGATATCGTATTTGCGTAGATGATAATAATTCATATATAGTTGATTTTAGATTTATATCTCATATTTTGGCATGACTGTTTTAATGCGGCCACGAGGCCGAAGGAGGTATCATCTATTTTACAGGTATATTATATTCACAACAACATCGGGGGAGTGGAGACCAACCACATCGGAATTCGAGAAGAATCCAACTAGGGTCACCGTGGCAACATGTAATTGTGTGTGTGTTAGAATTAATTGGTTAGGAGAAAATTGTGACCTAGGGGTCATGTGTTGTTTTGTTTTAATTTTCCCTTTCTATTATGTTAGTATGTGTTTTCTTTTAGTAGTGAATTTTTACTTGGTTTATTATTTAGATTCTTGGAATTGTGTTTACCCCCTTTTTTTAGTCATGGGTTGTAGTGTCTTAATTAAGTTAATTTGAATTTATTTTAAACTAATTAAAAAGATATGACCAAAAGGGAGTTCATTTATTAGGCTTGATTTACTTTGGATTTTGTGTTGAGTGATGTGTGTTTGAATTTTGAGTGTAGCACACTCTACCCCACATGGGAAACTCGAATTTGGCCTTAGAGGCCAAATTTGGAAGCTTGTGGGACAAGTCAAACTTGTCCCACACCTCTTAAAAGCCCATGCCAACCCTACCTATGGGTTGGGAGATCAAATTTAGGGTCTTTTAGGTGTTTTGGGGGGGATGAAAAGGTAAAATATTAATTGCACTTTCTTTCAAAATTTAATTTTTTTCCTTTGGAGGAGTGGGCTTAGATGGAGTGTGTAAGGTGCTTGTCATTCCTCCAACCACTCATTAATGGTGCATTGGAATATGAGGTTGACCAAGTGATGTGGAGTGGAAGGAAAATGAGGTGGCATCCTACTTGGAGCCACATCATCCCTCCCTCTCTTTTCTCTATTTATGGAATCCTTTTTGCTTGTTTTGGGGTTGGATGTTCATTTTTAGTCTCTTGTATTTTTGGAGAGTGGAGGATTTTTGAAGGAGTTTGTGGATTTTTGGAGCTTGTTGATGCTTGCTTGATCTTTGGAGGGGTTTGGAACTTCATACTTGGAACAAGCTCCACCATGGAAAGGTAGGAGCTTCACCTTTGTTTATATTATGTTATTGTTATATGTATGTGTGTATATGTTGTGTTGAATGTTGTTGTTTCTTTGAAATGCTTGTTGGGTATGGGTAGAATGCCTAGGTTGGGAGTGGGAGGAGACTATGGGGGGGGGGTTATTTGAGGGAGGCATAAGAGATCTTTTTCTTGAGGAGGGAGTTTGGGTTGGGTGCCCACCTAGTATGAGAAATGCTTGCATTTTCTTCTTGTTCTTACCTTGAGGGAGCCATAAGAGTTGAGGGAGGCATAAGAGTGGATGGAGGGATAAGGGGTACTTGTGGGAGGCATAAGAGTTGTTGGGTATTGTGTTTTTCATTGGAGGCCTTTTAGGTGGCACCCATTCCCATTGGGAGGCATAAGTGGCCTCCCCATAGGTCTTACTCTTTTTGGCTTTCTTGATAAGCCTTGTGATCTTGTTGTTTTGTTGTTTTCTTCTTGTTGAGTTGTTGTTTTTTGTATGTAAATGGAATGAATGTGAAATTATTTGTCAAGTATTGTGGAAGCTAGTAGTTGCCATGAGTTGAGATCTTCTCCTATTGTAATGCGGTTGGGGCTCGGGGGCCAATGGAGAGGATGGCTTCTCCTCTCCATTGGGTATCTTGGTTGGGTGGAGAGCGTTGCCTCTCCCCTTATTTTGTTGTGAATCAAGAAAACTTTTGGAGGAGCTATCTTGTTGGTGTTTGGAGCATTGGAGTCTTGTTGATGACCATGTGAAACTTCCTTGTATTTTACCCACTTAGAGTGGAAGAAATTATAATAATGTATTCATTCTTGCATTTATATTTTGCATAACTTCCCACATCAATTGGAGGACATTGTATTTATATTGTAAAGAAACTTATTGTATTCCTTTGTGTCTATGGAAGTGTATTATATATTGAAAGGAAAGAAGAAAAATTTGTGAGAATTAGTTTTGAAATGGGAAATGAAGTTTAGTATCCTTGTTTGAAAGTTATGATGTATGTGGAAAGGAAATTTTTTATAGAGGAAATATTTCATTCCATTGAAGTTGATTTGTTCCCACAAAAATATGTCGTTCTTGTTCTAAATATACTATTAGAAATGTTGTTGTAAACACTCTCTTGTGAAATTTTGGAAACTTATATTAAGAAATATTACATTTCATTGTGTTACTTGAAAGGTATGTATTGCAAAAGTTAGTTTCCTTATTGTTGATAGAAAGGAACTTAAAATACAATTGCTTTTTAATTTGGTCAATAAAGTAGTCCAATTGCTAAATTGTAGCATGTAATTCTCATTTGGGACTTATTGAAGTTATTACAACATTGCTAAGGGAAAGGAAATGTACTCTCTTACCTTCTACATTTTTTTATTCTTTTTAACAAAATTATTAAGATAACAAAATGATAATGTAAGTAAGTTATATTCCCTTTACCACTTTTGATAATAATATCAATATTTAAAATATTATTAATAATAAAATATTTTAGTATTAGAGGGAATATTTTAATATAAAAACATATTAAAATATTTTAGTATTAGAGGGAATATTTTAATATATATATATATATACAAAATAAAATACACATAAGACTATATATTTTAGGTAGAATAAAGTTTAAATGAAATTATATATATATTAAATAGAGTAAAATTTAAATAATGTTAAAATTTTCAAATAAAATAAAAGTGGTAAAAAGGCTTTAAAAAGCCACGGCATACTTGTTTTTTTTAAGGCTTTAACTAAGTGGAAATGGTGGGAGGGGTGGGGTCGGCTACCCCACCCCATAATATTTTAACATTTGTTTTAATTTTATTTTGCCCATCCAATTTTATCTTACCCTACATTATACAGCCCCCTTACCTTTTTAAAACCCTACGCACTGTGTAATGTGGCGCGGCCAGTTTTCTCCCAGCGCATATATATATATATATATATATATATATATATATATATATATATAGTTATTATTTTTTCATTTTTTTAAAAATCCGTTATATATATATACACACACACACACGTACATATAAGAACTATATTTCTAGTTTCTTTTATTATTATTTCGGTTTTGTAATATTGGAAAATAATTAGAATAATAAAAAAAAAGGAATACATATATGTTACACTACCCAAATGAAGATGCAAACCAAATAAAACCATGTATCAAAATGGGCAAAACCCACAACTCCTTTTGGACAAATCAAAGAAAACTAAGCTAAATAAATTAAATAAATGCTTTTAAAACCCTAGGAGAGGGTGTAAAAAATAAAAAAATAAAGTAAAATAAAATATTGGAGCTTGCAATGTCTACCCAAAAGCTTGGGATGGTCTCCAATGGCCTCTCTTCCTCCTCCTCAACCTGCAAAACAAATGGAAAGAAAATGAATCAAATGAGATGAGAAAGAAGCTTTCATAAGGATGCTTTAGGGTTAGATTGTCTATTTCCAAATCAATGGTCAAAATTTAATCCATCCAAGGGATGAGATTCATCCCTACAAAAAGTAGGTGGAGAGTGGGTGAGTGGAAACTACCCCTTTTTATTTAAATGTCTTAATTTTAAAACATGAGTTGACTTTTAAGGGGTCACTTTATGGGGTGAGGGAATGTTTATTCTAACCCTATGTAAAATGGACCTTGTTATTCATTTATTTGTGGAATACTTAACTATAGTAGGAATTTAATTGTTTATTAAATTAACACTTAGAGTGAACTAAACCTTGGTTGGACTAAATCTACTTATTTGTTTTAATGCGGACCTAATAATCAGTTAAAATGGGAAGTTATTAATTATTAGATATCATTGACCTTGAAACATTATCGTGACAATTGTAGTTTCGAGCATGTATGCGGGCACACTTTTCAAAAAAAAAAAAAATTATCCCATAATTTTTCTAACTAAACCTAGGTTGTTCTTGAGTCTCTTGCGGGCGTTTTAGTGGGCGTTACATTTTTCAGGCCAACTCATTCTTTCCATGCATGGAGCATTTTGTTTAGTCTTAGGACATAATAGTCCCTCGTTGCCCAATTTTGTCCAAGAGGGCAAAAATTGACAATAGGTTTTTTTGAAAGTGATGAGAAATAAAATGTGTTTTTAAGCACTTTGAAAAATGCAATTCGGTTTATAACAAGGTGCAAACTACGATGCTTTTCCTCCTTGTTGTAATGATTGAAGCCACATCAAGTAATTATCAGGTGGAAAATATTTGGTTTTTTTCAAAGTGATGAGAAATAAAGTGTGTTATAAGACACATTGAAAAACACACTGTGTTTTTCAGTAATATGAAAAACGAAAAACTATTTTCCACAAGGTGCAAACCACAATGCTTTTCCTCCTTGTTGTGATGATGCAATACATATCAAGTAACTGTAGACACCTAAAATATGCTTACACTTAGCATTTCCTCCCATTCAAGTAATTGACGACACTTCGTTAACTCCCCATTCTTCGCTCCATTCTCGGAGGCCCATTTACGACACCTTCTCGGTCATATTCTTCCCATATTCAACTTATTTGGCTAATATCTGTCTTATTAGCTAAACATTCCTCCTTTCGACCATTCAGAAACTCACTAGTTCTCTCTAGACCACTTCTATTGGCTTCGTAGGCTATCTATCAGTCAAAATTGGTTATCCAGACCCCTCCCAACTCTCAATGAGTCTCTAATCACTTGCTAATCAAGTTTAACTAGCCTAAACCCTAGTTAACTAGCCTAAACCAAGCTTAACTAAGTCTAAAGCATGTTTATCCTAATCTAATCTAAAAGTGATTTTTGAGCTTTAGTCCCACATGCACCCAAAGTTCAACATCCTCTCATTTGGAAAATTATAAATACAAGGCTAAGCCTACCCATTCAAACTCATAACTTTACATAACACAAAGCCAAAACAAGCCTAAGAAAGCTTAAGAGCTCATTTGCATTAGCTAAGCTAATAAGACATTTGATCTTGGGTCATCCACCATTAAAATAGCTTCATCTTGCACCCATGATAGGTTAGTAATGGAATAACTTAACTTGGCCATGTAGCCATTTAGTGAGATTCATTCACCCTCATGGAGTAAACAACAAAAATGATTGCTTAAGTCTTTAGTAGGCATATTTTATTAAGCTTTCAAGAATAGAGGTTAATGCTATTTGTTAGATTGCTTTTTTGCTTCAAGTTTAATGCATGCAAAGTAGGTTTCCTTGCTCATTTCTTATCTGATGGTCCATTGAGGGACTTTGCACAAAGCTTTGGGGTTTTGCTCCATATGCATAGCTTTTGCAAAACCTTTCATTGAACACAGTAACTACCATGAGGATAAGGCTTTATTTTTTCAAAGTTCTTAAAAATACAGTGTGTTGTTCAAGAAGTTGAAAAGCGCACTTTGTTTTTCAACACATCAAAAATCTCAACACCGTTTTTCAGGAGGTACAAACCATGTTGTATTTCCTCCTTGTTGTAATTATGTAATGCAAATCAAGTAATTATCAGGTGGAGAAGGGTTGTTTTTTTTGAAAGTGCTTAAAAATACAGTGTGTTTTTCGACACTTTGAGAAACACACTGTATTTTTCAACACATCGAAAAACTCAATGCCGTTTTCCATGAGGTGCAAACCACATAGTTTTTCCTCCTTGTTGTGATGATGCAATGCATATCAAATAACTACCAAGAGGAGAAGGGTTGATTTTTTCAAAGTGCTTAAAAATACTGTGTTTTTCAGGACATCGAAAAACTCAATGCTGCTTTCCATGAGGTGTAAAGCACGATGCTTTTCCTCCTTGTTGTGATGATGTAATGTATATAAGTAACTACCACGAGGAGAAGGGTTGATTTTTTCGAAGTGCTTAAAAATACAGTGTGTTTTTCAACACATCGAAAAACTCAACATCGTTTTCCACGAGGTGCAAACCATGATGCTTTTCCTCCTTGTTGTGATGATATCATTGGAAAGAACTTTTAGTCCCATACATGGTGGAGAAAACAGATCATCTTCAAGCACCATGCATTTTTCAGGCCAACTCATTCTTTCCATGCACAACAGGCGATCCTGAGAGAAAATGAGCTTTTTGAGGGCGTTGCAGTCAGATTCAAGCCTTGGGGCCCTCACCATTCTCTCAAAATGTCTTTTGCATGCAAAATCATATAAAGAAGCACCCGAAAACTCTTTTGAGAGTTCAAGTTATGGCCTTCCCAAGTCGCCCTCCAAGGTATGCTATTCGATACTCAGTGAAATTTACTAAGGGACACGTGGCAACCTGAGGTTAAGTTGCATTTTTATGTCCCCATTGCACCTTTCCAAAGGGACAAGCAGTGCGAAAAATTGTGCCCTCCCCCCATTATGCATGTTGGTCACTCTTATGACCCCGACGACACTTGTTAAGCTCTTTTGACCAGTTTGACCTGCTCTCCCAACTACTCCCACATGCATGCCACTTGTCATTGTGAGGCTAGGGCACATT
The DNA here is from genome assembly GCA_019776745.2 of Taxus chinensis. Classification (NCBI taxonomy): domain Eukaryota; kingdom Viridiplantae; phylum Streptophyta; class Pinopsida; order Cupressales; family Taxaceae; genus Taxus; species Taxus chinensis. The sequence continues at coordinate 50,444 of JAHRHJ020000493.1, read as the reverse complement.
TTTGAGCACCTTTTGTCCCTTTCAAAGGGGACAATAGGGACAAGAAAATGCACCCGCTCCCTTTTGGCTTCATGGTTCCTCATACGACTATTGTTTTGGCCTCCAGGTTCTTATTTTCAGCCCTTTCCTTCACTTGGCTCAACGAATAAACTTGCGACACTTGGCAAAACCAGGCTTAGGCGCATTTTTGTGCACCTATTTTACCCAAACCAAAGGGACAATGGGGACACAAAAATGTGCCCCACCCCCTCTCTTCCTTCTCAAAAGCTTTACAATCAGAACTTTCCATTTTTTGCTCATTCTCCCACCATCTCTCCATCTCCTCCCAAAACTCTGCCGGATTTTCCATCAAATCTCCCTCCACCATTTTCATACTCTACCAGTTGCTACCATTTTACCATGATCAGATGAAGAAAAAACAAGCAAAACACAGATTTTTGAAGGCTCCAGGCTTGTTCTTCGCCAGAATGACTCCGTAACTCGTGAAGTGAAAAATCTTCGTAACTTGAACACCGGTGCACGAATTGATATGAAATTATTTGCGATCACCCACATTTTTAAAGGCCATTGGAATCCAAGTGAAAGATTTTTCAAAAACCCCTTAGAATTTTTGTAGTGCAGAAACCCCAATGTCTTCGCATTGGAATTTTTGAAATTTAAAATATCCATTTTCAGGCACCGAGTAGACTTGAAATTTCAAAGGTGCACTAAAGATAAAAAACCAATATCAGAACAGTTGGTTTCGTCGCGAACCGAGGTCCAGAACCCAACTTTCCAAAAATAGTAGACCTCCTACAGATGCACTTGTTATTTCTGGTAAGTCATCATCAAAGGCAGTTTCGGGGAAGGAAGTATACACCAAGATCATCTGGAAGGTCAGAGTGAGTGATTAGGGCCGAAAAGGAGTAAAATAATAATCCCCCCTTTTCAGGTGCAGAATAGTGCCCTGGTCAAAAATGAAGTTCAAGTTTGCAAATGCCAAATCAGTCTCAACTTCAGTCATCAGTGTGTTTAAGCTGATAGGATCATCATGGTTACAATGCCTGAGTAATTATTCTAGTTTCTCATCCAAATGTCTAACCAAAATAATGATGGAATGATGACACTTCATGGCTTGCAAATGCATCATCTCAGGAGCAATTTATGTCAGTAGAACATGACAACATTGCAAAGAGTCATGGCATGATCGGTTCCAAGCTTCAATCTCCTCAAAGGAGATCATCATGAGTGACACTCGTGGTCACCAAAGGAATTATTCGACAATGTTTCTAAACACTTAGTTCGTGTTGTCCATGTGTCATCCAAAGAAGTTTTCTTGTGGTGTGAAACATTCAAGGATTCAAAGTTCACTACATTAGAGTGTTTCATCAGATTATCTGGCAAGGGTCAATGAAATTCTTCAGAGCCGGATTCTTCCTCATTGGCATTCCTTCTCGAGTCTCTCTCTCCTCTTTCTCTCTCATCTCTTCCCCAAATTTATCTCTCCTCATTCTAATTCTTCGTTGGGGTTGTGCATTTTCATATCTCCTTTAATGTAATTAAAAAGTGACTTTTGGATTATAATGTAATAAGTTACCTTTATTTTATAACAAGGGACTTAATATTTTCCTAGGAATGTGAAAAGTCTTAAGTTGTGTAAAGGCATATGAAAATTCATTGGGGGGTAGGCGAAGAGTCAAACCACATTACTATGAAAATTGATTGAAGCTTTGTATTCATCACTACACATGAAATAAAAACTATATTAGGATTATATTAGTTACATTCAATAATGGGTAATCGAATGCCACCATTCCCTTCTGAACTTTTTCTCCAGTTTAGTTCTGCATTTAATTTTTTGCATCAATGGAAGATAAGAGGTTGCTTTCAGTAACAATCCTTCAAAAATATGGCTTGGTTTTCTTGATTTGTTACCTGTATTATGGAATCCACTGTCAAGATATCCTCCCTTAATGGACTCCTTTGAAGGGATTCTAAAATAAAAAGGGTGCAGTTTGATCCACCCATTTTATGACAATTGCTTCCATTGAAAGCCTTCTCTTTCTTCACTGTCACTTGTTTTGCATCTTTTCCCTGGTTTTGTTCAAACACTTTTGTTGTCAAATTGATGGTCTATATTTTCCCTTAAGGCTTTCATCTTCTTGTTAGTAAGTTTCATAGGTGTTTCTATGTTATCATTTATTCCCCTGCCTTCCATCCTCTTGTAAGGTGTACACTTCTTGACAACTCTGTAAACATGGACTTTAATTTTGATTTTGTTTTTGCTCTCATCTACCCGCTCTAAGATGCAAACATCACCTTCCTCGAGTTTATTATCAAGTGTCAAAGACCCTCACCCTACACACAGACCAGGAGAATGGCGATCCAACAAATATTTTTACATCTCATTCATTATTATTGGGATCCACAAGAGTCAACTTTATTCTCTCTCTCTTGGTAATCTTAGACGATCTCCACAATTTTGTGGTATATTATATACACCAAAGTCACACAACCTAGATTACATTAACCTGTTTAATGGTTCTCAGCCCCTATTATTCATAAAAGAACAAAAACTAAAACCATTTCACAATTTACCAGTTAAACCCCGTTAAACCAAACAAAATAGAAAACAAGGAAAAACATGAAAGACTGAATAACATTGCATGCGACAATTAAACCTCGATTAACCAATCCTAATGCAAAAAAATATAAAGACCTAAACGTACACAGAGGGGGAGAGATTTCTTACAAGCGAAAATCCTTGGTACACATTAGATGGCTTCATTAGCAGTAAACAAAAGGGCTTATTTGATGTGAAGGATTTAGCATCCTCAAGAGCCTTCTTTTGTTCTTCTTCAGTAACAGGATGCCCACAAGAAACAAAATAAGCTTCCTGATAGCTTTCTTGGTCACTCTTAGGCCCTGCAGATTTTGGTGTCTAGTGCTTCATCACAGCAAGATATGGCTGAAAATATCCAAGTTTCTTCTTTTGTTTTCCTACATTGAAATTAAAATTTGTGGGTCTCAGATTTCTAACTAAAGTTCTATTCATATTGACTAGAGTAAAGTTCAACAATCATAGATTTGTGGGTACTTACCATTAGAAGAATATTTAGCTTTAGAGACCCCTACTTCTGCTCGGGCATTTTTCCTTTTCTGGTCATAAACCAAATCAAGTGGACGCAAACTATTAACGGGTTGCTAAAAACTCCCAAAAAAATCTAATTTTTCTTTCACAAGCACTTTTTCCAAATATCATAACTTTGAAATAGGACCTAGAAATGTACTTAAACACTAGAAATTCTCCCAATGCAATTTTGTGATCATGCACAACACTCTCCCAACCCTATCTAAACTTTATTTCAGCGCCACCACGCCATAATTTTATAATACACTTGTGGCCACTTGGCCCTTCCAAAGCCATATCTTTGTAAGTCTCCTTTCTCATATTTTTTAACAAATGCAAGAGGAATACACTACAATGAAATGAACAGAAAATTAAAATAGTTTTCACAATATGCATATATATGTGCAAAAAATGATTAAGGGTGTATGGGCATTGTTGTTACCAGTTTGTGTGCAAAATCTCCGAGCATGACTTTCAATAAGTACATGAAGACCTGTGAGAGCTCTCTTTTTTTTTCCGCTTGGCTTCAGCCCTAGAGATCTAAACAGGGTGCATTGTACCTGCACTGATGATGACATGATTTTTGCTTTATGTTATTACACTTGTTCAAGGACAGCCTAAACCCCACAGTTTACGGCTGAGAGGTTTTTGTATTATTTGTTTCCGTCATAACAGGCAACTCCTCAATAAATTAAACCTAGCAATTCGTAGCAGAATCTATGGAATTGCCAATAGTGTGTAACTATATTCTATCACCATTTTAGATAAAATACAGAAAATAATTACCTTAGAGGCCCACAAAAACTATCTTCATTCTGATAACATTTTCTTTCGATGGCTAGACTCAATCGTGTGACAACAGATTAGGGCACGCCGGTTTTGAATGGATTACCAGGCTTGTCAGCCTATCAATAGAAGGAAGAAATGAATAAATGAACAGATTATCCACCTGAGGCATAACCGTAGGATTTCAACGCATTCCTGCAACCACCCTCAATGTAATGCCTCAATTAAATATTAATAAAATGGAAGAAATTAATTACTTTTAGGTGAGATGGGGACGGGTGGAAGATGGGCTGACAGGGCACATGGGTAGGCTACCGACCAATCAGTCCTGTCATTTCTCTAGCTTAAAAAATCAATAGTTTGATTTTATTTGAGATCCGAAGGCCAAATCCACGCTGAAACCCACTGCATGTTGCAAATTTAGTAGTAATCAATTAAATACAACAAGGGCCTCTCTCAGAACTATGACATTGTAACAATGTTTGACCGGGTGAAAGAATGAGATAGATTTTCAAGGAATATGTTGTGGCATTTCTCAGAAGGCATGGTTTCCTTCACAAGATAGTGACACTGTCTCACGTATGCAACAAATAGATCTCCATCCTGATTAGTTTAACTTTACTGACTTCCTCCCATACTGCGCCAAAATGAAGATTTTCTCATATGTTTTTTTGCAAGTTCTCCAGTAGATATTTATGCTATTGCGGAAGCATGCATTTGGCATGTGAAATGTTTGACTGAAATGCCCAAAAAAGATGATGGCCGCGTGGACTGTAACATGCCAGAAATTGTGCAGATTGAATTCTGTGGAAAAGGCTTTGAAATTTTCAAGCAAATGCGTTGGACTTATTTCTACTCTCTTCATAAGTTTATCCGCTCTCATTTGGAAAGATTATTATTTGGTTTACTATTTTGAGTTTCTTACTCATGTACATTTTACTCATAAGGAGTGCTCAAAAGATTAGGATACCGTATTCTTATGCCGTAAATTGGTTCAACGATAACATGGTGGAATCTATTGTTTATTAAATATGATGCAGTTTTGTTTGTGTTAGTGTTGTTTCTAGTTCTCCTCTAGGGCTCAGCAGTTTTCTTGAGGTAAATCCATTCACAATAGCCTGAGTCTTAGGATTTCTAGTATACATGCTCAAAATTATACTCAGGTGTAGATCCATCCAACCTTGTCGTGTACACCCATCCTAATTCAAATCAAGGAAGCTTGGAGCTGCACCTGGTCGTCTAGCATGCAAAACAAGGGAGATTCGTCATATTTTAATAGTTGCAGGTGTCTTGGTAAATATGGATGCCTAGCTGGGTTTGTGGTCTTCCTAACAAGCGCCTCGAGAGATGTGGTCACATGGAGTTTTCTTGACCATGTAAGATTGTTATTTGTTTATATATGACAGAAGCTTGTATTTTCAATGGAGGGATTTCCAGTCTTGGTGTGAACAAATCTTGTTGCGTTGCATCTACAATAAGTCTGTATGCGGGTATGTATGGATCTCTTAGTCATGTTGGCTATACTAAGGGAGCTCAAACATTATCATCAAACACCATTAAACATGTGCTAGCCATTCTGGGTTTATATTCTTGGTTATTGAAGATCACATAAGAATGTGAGGACTACACTAACTACTTTGAGGGGCTCTAAAATCTTATTTCGGCATACCATTTAAACTTGTGGTTTTATTATTGGTTATGTGCAAAATGGGTTCATTGCAAAAATACTTTGAGGTTTTCAAGCAAAGGCAAAATGGTAAAATTGTGGATGCTCACATGAATTGTTCGATAAAATGCTTAAGTGATATGTTGTACCGAATCCCGTGGGTTTTCCCGGCTTCGTTCCTCTAGCCATGGTTCATCTCTCCTTGTCTTTCATAATTCTCAAACTTTAGTTTCTCTTTTGCGAAAAAATATAATTTTTAAAGCTTAGGATTATCATAAGATTTAATTATTTTATATTAACTTATTGAAAACAATAAAATGTCGTATCGTAACTCACGCAATCAAAATAACCATTTTTGTAGCAAACCATGAACTTCAACCCTCATTTTGAGGTGATTTAGAGAAGTTCCTGACCAAACTAGATCACTACAGTATTGTTTTATCGACAAGTTGAAGTTGACTTCCCGTTAAATATGTTGACCATCTCCTGGTTTAAATAGATAAATTGTGACTTCTGGAGACTCGCAAAGTAACCTTCGTAACTCCAAAAAGGGGAGATTAAGCTTCCTTCGTATACCTTGTTATGTGAGGTGTCATCTCAATCTTTGGATCGATCCCGAATGAACATTTGTGACCTTTTTGACGCCCTTATAGGAGCCCCGTTACACCGTTTTGCAGTTGTAAGAAGCTACTAAAACTAAAAAGTTGTCTTTCGTTTTGAACCGCCATTTGAGTCCTGGACAGTGAAATGCTTATCTGTCTTCGCAAACTTATAGTATTATTATAAGACAATTGCCTCAAACTTTCATCCTGAGGAAAAAAAAACTTTTCTCAAGGATAGTTTGGCAAAGCCATTTTGTAGGATCCCGGTCGTAGTTTGACTAGGTCAAAATCAACCAATTACAACCGGAGGCTCTAGAAAGCATGCCACCATTTTTAAACCATTTGCCAGTTCTGAATTCTGTTAGTTCCTATGAATTCTTGGTGTATTGGAGGACACGTATAAACTTACCCAGAGTGTGTTTGCTCTTTAGAGGACAACGTTTGAAGTTGGTTTCTTAGCCTCCGAGCGTTAATTGAACGTTTTGCGGCTAGCATGGAAACGTAAGAAGGAGGTTATATGACCCATGTCGGGTTGCCTAACCACCATGGAAAATTGATGACACTTGTAAATAACTGTTTAGAACTCTATCTTGTGGCTTCTTGTGTGAAATTTGACTTTTAGGAAAATAGTGTTTCTCTCTCTTTCCTATCTCTTCATCTCTCCTTGGTTATGAAATGAAGTGAAATGAAATGAATACATGTTTCTAAGCCTTTTCTTGCGAATGAAAATTATTATTATTATTATATGTAAATGGGAAATTAAAGACATTAATTATTTTAGATTAGGGTGGATTCCATGCCAGCGATTTATCGTTGATTTCTTGCTCACATGGTTTTGTAGGATGCAAGAAATATGGCGAAAAGACGATGTGTAATTCATTATTTATTATTACAATTTATATAGGTCATTGTAAAATGAATATATGTATAATGTAGTCTCATGTTACAGAAAAGTTATATTTGAAATTTGCTAATATGTATGAGATGCTAGTTTTAGGGATATCTTAGGAAATGTGCATTTAATCATAGGTTCAATTTGATTCATAGTTACGTATGGTAAAAATGTTGTGTGTATATTATATATATATATATATATAAAAATGAATTTGAATTTAATATCTTGTAGTGCATTTTCAATGTTCAATAAACAATTAATTAATTAGTGTGTTGTATTCTTACCTTGTAAATGTAATAAAGAGATTTAATTGAAACACTCAACCCTAGTATAAGATTCGTGCATAAAATGTCTTCATGTGTGATCCCTCTTACCATACAATAAATTGAAACCGTAGAATTAACTTAAACTTTGCACTCGATGGAACCTCCTAGTTTAGATAAATAAAACCCCTAGTTTGAGTTTACCGTCATAGTCATTATGTTTAGCGACATTGTCATGAACCCATCTTTTAGGAACGACATGGTTCAACTTTATCTGGAGTATGTGGTTTCCTTCTAGGTTTGGTAACCACAAGGAGAATGTCTTCTCTTTAGGTACGACACCGTGTTGAGTGGTGAAGACCACCTTGGAAGTCACCTTAAGAGTCCTTGTTCGAATCAACGACTTTACGATGTAACCTTACCATTTATGGAGTAAGTAGAACTATTAATCCCTTAGTCTCCTAGTGGACTAATAAGGATTAAAAATTTAGATCTAGAATTTTTGCTTGTCATCGAATGAATTCCTTGTGGGAACCCCAAACAACACAAATGGAGGGAGTGAAATAGTTGTTCTATGACTTAAACTCCTTTTAATAACCTTTTTAGTTCCTCTCATCTAGATGTGTTACCTTGGTTACTAACAACATAACACCTTGGTATTTCATGAAGTTGTTTAGCATAAATATGTCCTCTCACCTTAAACTCATATATAGTTGAGGCGTAGATCCTTAGGTGCAATTGGAATCAAACTAAACCTCAGTTAATTAGGATTTTAACTTGGGGTTGTGTGTAGTTATAGTGCTTCCAATCTTTTACTTATTCAAGATGTTATACAAGTACTTTCGTAACTCTTTATGTTAAAAAGTAATGCCAAAAAGAGACCTAAGAAACAATGTAAATGAAATGCTAAACAAGAGTATATGTGATAATGGTTTAGGAACAAATTTTTCAGTTGAAGTCCTTATGGTTGATTTAAGCATTGATTTTTGTTAATAATGGTTACAATTTGTTCTTGGTGGGACGAGGCATTTAAGTCAATATAGAGTCCACTAAAAATAAAATAAAATAAAATTATGTCATGTGAGTGCTTAATTGAATCAAACTAAATTTGGAACTAAAACAACCATAGTACGAGAACAAATTTTCTTCTAATGGAAGGAAGTGTATAGGAAAGGGAAACTTGAACCTTCACCTCCTTTGAATCGTATTATTTCTCCCTCGACAACTTATGGTTGGTCCCCTTGCATAATGAGGGTAAAATTAAATTTCAACTAAACATATTTTGATAAATAAACCTTTATCATAAGAGGGAGAGAATTAGGAACTTTATATGCAATTTGAAATATGGAATATAATTATGTAAGTTATGGAGATTGTCATAAGTGATAAAAATCAAACTTAAATGGTCGAACTGTAAGTTGAATGTGGAATGAACTTATGAATATGTAGGTGGAAAAGGGAGAAATTTTTTCTTACATAATAATGTTATTGCAATGTTAATCGTAACAAATATGTAATCATGGTAATGATGTGTTGTGGGTTTGCAAATCCTTGAGTCCCGTTTCTTGTGGTTGGGATTATTGCTTGCATTCGTTCATTAGGGAAAGTGTGGCATCGATATGTATATGGTGTTGTCATGTGTCTATGTGATTCGATGACTTGTGTAAGTGTTGTATGCATTATTGAGTTCCTTTACTTGTAACCTTGTGGTGTTGCAAAGTGAGCAATGTAAGTCAAAAAAAATTATCCTGGTATTATTATTGTTGTATTTGGGTGTGTAAAATGTGGGCATTACATTTGGTATCAGAGCGGAGGGTCATGGTCTTGAACCTCTGGGGCAGATTGGAGTTGTGATGAATCTGCATGGTGGTGGTAGAAATTGGAAGATAAATGTGATATATGTCGTAATTGTGATATTGTGAACGCACATGTTGTGTATGGAACTTAGTGCGTATTTTCTTTATCATGTTTATGTGCTTGTGATGAGAGTATTCTCTCTCCTTTTCATGTATTTTATGAAGATTTCACTTGTGATGTACCGCCTTATTGTGTGATACCCTAACGTCAAAACTTTCATGTCATACCTTTCCAGACACCCCCAGATCAACCCACCCCTCCGTTTCAAGTCCAGTCTTGTCCTCCAGTTGTTTATCTATGAATTTCACCAAAACCCCCTAGGTGATTTAGGAAAAGAAAAATCATTCAAGTGCCTTTGGAGCGGTATTTCTCAAGGTAGGTTTTCAAGCAAGCTTAGAAAGGGCTTTCATCAGCCTTTCTAAGCCAAATGTACAATCACTGGAGAAATGTCAAGAGCCAAATTTCATTATGGAGGTGTATTCAAGAGCCAGGAACATCAAGGAACTGATTTAGGAAGATTCTGGGAAGTTTCAGAGGTTTAGGAGCCAATGCACCAAAAATGGGTTTTTGAGGCCAAAGGAGCTTACACTGTAAAAAGTACCTGATCTGTAAGGAGTGATTCAAGGAGCTTCAGAATGAGTTAAGAGACAAAAATGATATCATTGGAAAGAAATTTTAGTCCCCTGCATGGTGGAGAAAATAGATCATCTTCAAGCACCTTGCATTTTTCAGGCCAACTCATTCTTTCCATGCATGAAGCATTTTGTTTAGTCTTAGGACATAATAGGCCCCCATTGCCCAATTTTGTCCAAGAGGGAAAAAATTGACAATAGGTTTTTTTGAAAGTGATGAGAAATAAAATGTGTTTTTCGACACGTTGAAAAATACATTGTGTTTTTAAGCACTTTGAAAAATGCAATTCATCTTATAACAAGTTGCAAACTACGATGCTTTTCCTCCTTGTTGTAATGATTGAATCCACATCAAGTAATTATCAGGTGGAAAATATTTGGTTTTTTTTAAGTGATGAGAAATAAAGTGTGTTATAAGACACGTTGAAAAACACACTGTGTTTTTCAGTAATATGAAAAAGGAAAAACCATTTTCCACAAGGTGCAAACCACAATGCTTTTCCTCCTTGTTGTGATGATGCAATACATATCAAGTAACTGTAGACACCTAAAATATGCTTACACTTAGCATTTCCTCCCATTCAACTAATTGACGACACTTCGTTTAACTCCCCATTCTTCGCTCCATTCTTGGAGGCCCATTTACGACACCTTCTCGGTCATATTCTTCCCATATTCAACTTATTTGGCTAATATCTGTCTTATTAGCTAAGCATTCCTCCTTTCGACCATTCAGAAACTCACTAGTTCTCTCTAGACCACTTCTATTGGCTTTGTAGGCTATCTATCAGTCAAAATTGGTTATCCAGACCCCTCCCAACTCTCAATGAGTCTCTAATCACTTGCTAATCAAGTTTAACTAGCCTAAACCCTAGTTAACTAGCCTAAACCAAGTTTAACTAAGTCTAAAGCATGTTTATCCTAATCTAATCTAAAAGTGATTTTTGAGCTTTAGTCCCACATGCACCCAAAGTTCAACATCCTCTCATTTGGAAAACTATAAATACAAGGCTAAGCCTACCCATTCAAACTCATAACTTTACATAACACAAAGCCAAAACAAGCCTAAGAAAGCTTAAGAGCTCATTTGCATTAGCTAAGCTAGTAAGACATTTGATCTTGGGTCATCCACCATTAAAATAGCTTCATCTTGCACCCATGATAGGTTAGTAATGGAATAACTTAACTTGGCCATGTAGCCATTTAGTGAGATTCATTCACCCTCATGGAGTAAACAACAAAAATGATTGCTTAAGTCTTTAGTAGGCATATTTTATTAAGCTTTCAAGAATAGAGGTTAATGCTATTTGTTAGATTGCTTTTTTGCTTCAAGTTTAATGCATGCAAAGTAGGTTTCCTTGCTCATTTCTTATCTGATGGTCCATTGAGGGACTTTGCACAAAACTTTGGAGTTTTGCCCCATATCCATAGCTTTTGCAAAACTTTTCATTGAACACAGTAACTACCATGAGGATAAGGCTTTATTTTTTCAAAGTTCTTAAAAATACAGTGTGTTAACTTCACTTTGTTTTTCAACACATCGAAAATCTCAACACCGTTTTTCATGAGGTAAAAACCATGTTGTTTTTCCTCCTTGTTGTAATTATGTAATGCAAATCAAGTAATTATCAGGTGGAGAAGGGTTGTTTTTTTTAAATTGCTTAAAAATACAGTGTGTTTTTCGACACTTTGAGAAACACACTATATTTTTCAACACATCAAAAAATTCAACGCCATTTTCCATGAGGTGCAAACCACGTAGTTTTTCCTCCTTGTTGTGATGATGCAATGCATATCAAATAACTACCAAGAGGAGAAGGGTTGATTTTTTCAAAGTGCTTAAAAATACTGTGTTTTTCAGGACATCGAAAAAATCAATGCTGCTTTCCATGAGGTGCAAAGCATGATGATTTTCCTCCTTGTTGTGATGATGCAATGCATATTAAGTAACTACCATGATGAGAAGGGTTGATTTTTTCAAAGTGCTTAAAAATACAGTGTGTTTTTCAACAAATCGAAAAACTCAACACCGTTTTCCACAAGGTGCAAACCACGATGCTTTTCCTCCTTGTTGTGATGATATCATTGGAAAGAAATTTCAATCCCATACATGGTGGAGAAAATAGATCATCTTCAAGCACTATGCATTTTTCAGGCCAACTCATTCTTTCCATGCACAACATGCGATCTTGAGAGAAAATGAGCTTTTTGAGGGTGTTGCAGTCAGATTCAAGCCTTGGAGCCCTCATCATTCTTCTCAAAATGTCTTTTGCATGCAAAATAATATAAAGAAGCACGCAAAAACTCATTTAAGAGCTCAAGTTATGGCCTTCCCAAGTCGCCCTCCAAGGTATGCTATTCGATACTTAGTGAAATTTGCTAAGGGACACGTGGCAAACTGAGGTTAATATGCATTTTTATGTCCCCACTGCACCTTTCCAAAGGGACAAGTAGTGTGAAAAATTGTTCCCTCCCCCCCATTATGCATGTTGTTCACTCTTATGACCTCGACGACACTTGTTAAGCTCCTTTGACCAGTTTGACCTACTCTCCCAACTACTCCCACATGCATGCCACTTGTCATTGTAAGGCTAGGGCACATTTTTGAGCACCTTTTGTCCCTTTCAAAGGGGACAATAGGGACAAGAAAATGCACCCGCTCCCTTTTGGCTTCATGGTTCCTCATACGACTATTGTTTTGGCCTCCAGGTTCTTATTTTCAGCCCTTTCCTTCACTTGGCTCAACGAATAAACTTGCGACACTTGGCAAAACCAGGCTTAGGCACATTTTTGTGCACCTATTTTAACCAAACAAAAGGGACAATGGGGACACAAAAATGTGCCCCACCCCCTCTCTTCCTTCTCAAAAGCTTTACAATCAGAACTTTCCATTTTTTGCTCATTCTCCCACCATCTCTCCATCTCCTCCCAAAACTCTGCCAGATTTTCCATCAAATCTCCCTCCACCATTTTCATACTCTACCAATTGCTACCATTTTACCATGATCAGATGAAGAAAAAAAAAGCAAAACACGGATTTTTGAAGGCTCCAGGCTTGTTCTTCGCCAGAATGACTCCGTAACTTGAACACCGGTGCATGAATTGATATGAATTTTTTTGCGATCACCCAAATTTTTAGAGGCCATTGGAATCCAAGTGAAAGATTTTGCAAATAACCCCTGGAATTTTTGTAGCGCAGAAACCCCGATGTCTTCGCATTGGAATTTTTGAAATTTAAAATATCCATTTTCAGGCGCCGAGTAGACTTGAAATTTCAGAGGTGCACTGAAGATAAAAAACTAATATCAGAAAAGTTGGTTTCGTCGTGAAACGAGGTCCAAAACCCAACTTTCCAAAAATAGTAGACCTCATACACATGCACTTGTTATTTTTGGTAAGTCATCATCAAAGGCAGTTTCGGGGAAGGAAGTATACACCAAGATCATCTAGAAGGTCAGAGTGAGTGATTAGGGCTGAAAAGGGGTAAAATAATAATTGTAGTGCCCACTTCCCTTCGACACCATTTTGTTTTTTTGTTTGCGAGACTGATTACTTCACTTATGGATTATTATGGCTTCTTGATTTAACATGCTATTAGATATCATAGACATTGGATTGTTATTGATTTGATCTTTATATGATGCATATGGTTTACTGGTGGACATTTGATGATGATATTTGTATACTTTTGACATGGTTATTTATCTTTAATTATTACATGTGATATGTTTAATCATATTGAGTAGAACTTGATAATTGGACTAATGTCATGATCGTTTTGACATAAATGAAATAGAAATGTGCTAGAAAGTGTAAGTGATATCGTACTTGCATAGATGATAGTAAATCATGTGTCGTTTATTTTAGATTATATTGTATATTTGGCATGAATGTTTTAATGCGGCCAACAGGCCGAAGGAGGTATTCTCTGTTCTGCAGGTATATTATATTCACAACAATATTGGGGAGTGGAGACCAACCACATCGGAATTCGAGAAGAATCCAGCTAAGGTCACCATGGCAACAAGTAATTGTGTGTGTGTTAGAATTATTTGGTTAGGGAAAATTGTGACCTAGGGGTCATGTGTTGTTTTGTTTTAATTTTCCCTTTCTATTATGTTAGTATGTGTTTCTCTTAGTAAGTGAAATTTTTACTTGTGTTGTTATTCATATTATTTGGATTGGTGTTTACCCCTTTATTAGTCATGGGTTGTAGTGTCTTAATTAAGCTAATTTGAATTTGTCCTAAACTAATTAAAGGATATGACCAAAGAGAGTTCATTTATTAGGCTTGATTTACTTGGGATTTTGTGTGGATTGATGTGTGTTTGAGTTTTGAGTGTAGCACACTCTACCCCACATGGGAAACTCGAATTTGGCCTTAGAGGCCAAATTTCAAAGCTTGTGGGACAAGTCAAACTTGTCCCACACCTCTTAAAACCCCATGCCAACCCTACCTATGGGATGGAAAGCCAAATTTAGGGTCTTTTAGGTGTTTTGGGGGGATAAAAAGGGTAAAATATTAATTGCACTTTCTTTCAAAATTTAATTTTGTCCTTTGGGGGAGTGGGCTTAGTTGGAGTGTGTAAGGTGCTTGCCTTTCTTTCAACCACTTATTAATGGTGCATTGGAATATGAGGTTGACCAAATGATGTGGAGTGGAGGGAAAAGGAGGTGGCATACTACTTGGAGCCACATCACCCCTCCCTCTCTTTTTTCTATTTATTTGATCCTCTTGTTTGTTTTGTGGGTTGGAAGTTTCATTTTTAGTCTTTTCTATTTTGGGAGAGGAGATGATTTTGAAGGAGTTTGTGGATTTTTGGAGCTTGTTGATACTTGTGGGAATTTTGTTGGAGCTTGTGGATGCTTGCTTGACCTTTGGAGGGAATTGAGACTTCATACTTGGGGCAAGCTCTACCATGGAACGGTAGGAGCTTCACCTTTGTTTGCATTATGTTTCTTTGTTGTTATATGAATGTATGTTTATGTTGTGTTGAATGTTGTTGTTTGAAATGCTTGTTGGGAATGGGTAGAATGCCTAAGTTGGGAGTGGGAGGAGACTATGGGGAGTTTTATTTGAGGGAGGCATAAGAGATCATTTTCTTGAGGAGGGAGTTTGGGTTGGGTGCCCACCTTGTAAGAGAAATGCTTGCATTTTCTTCTTGTTTTTACTTTGAGGGAGCCATAAGAGTTGAGGGAGGCATAAGAGTGGATGGAGGGATAAGGAATACTTGAGGGAGGCATAAGAGTTGTTAGGGGTATTGTGTTTTGCATTGGAGGCTTTTAGGTGGCACCCATTCCCATTGGGAGGCATAAGTGGCCTCCCCATAGGTCTTACTCTTATGGCTTTCTTGATAATCCTTGTGACTTTGTTGTTTGGATGATTTCCCTCTTGTTGAGTTGTTGATTCTTTTTGTTTTGAAGGATTTTGGAATGAATGTGAAATGTTATGTTAAGTTATGTGGAAGCTAGTAGTTGCCATGAGTTGGATTTTCTCCCATTGTAATGTGGTTGGGGCTCGGGGGCCAATGGAGATGATGGCTTCTCTTCTCCATTGGGTATCTTGGTTGGGAGGAGAGCGTTGCCTCTCCCCTTATTTGGTTGTGAATCAAGAAAACTATTGGAGGAGCTACATTGTTGATGTTTGTAGCATTGGAGCCTGGTTGATGACAATGTGAAACTACCTTGTATATTTGCCCACCTAGAGTGGAAGAAAGTGTAATATTGCTTTGTATTTTAGCTTCCATTATTGTAAATTTGTCCCCACATTAAGTGGAAAATGTTGTAACAAGATTTTGAAGGAGAGTTGTATTGATCTTCATTAGTAAGATTGTAATGTGGATGGAATTGAAGTTGAAGGAAAGACAATTTATTTATTCTCCTTTACTTGGCTTGGAACCTCTTATGGATGTGTTGATCTTGTTGAAATGATAGTAGTTCTTACTCTAAAACTTAATGGAAATATTGATGAAACCCTCTTGAGGAAAGTTGGGAAATTTACAAAAATATATATATATATATATATTAAATTTCATTTTGTTACTCAAAAGAGATGTATTGAAAAGTGGGAATATTAGTGCATTCTCTCTTCTTGTAAAATAAATAAAAATAGTTTATAAGTATTTGGTTGCATACATAGTATAAAATCCTTTCCTTTGCATACTTAGTTTAGATCCATTCCTACATAATACACGTGAAAGAAAATATAGAAAAGTGTAAAACTAAAAGAATAAATTATAAACAATAAAGTAATCATTACTACTAAAATAGATACAAATATACAAACTTAAATATTTGGAAAATAAAACTTTGGAATAGTATTTAATTGATATACATGCTTTAGATCTTGGTTACTTATACATCCAAATGACTATTTTATTCGTTAGCAAAGAAAAATATTTGAAAGTGTGGAAATCAAAATCAATTAGCTGTACAGTTGCAATCTCTTCAGGCGTTTTACAGTTTTTCACACTAATTTGCAAAGCAAACTGCTTCATGAATATTCTGATATGGAACAGATCCGCCTATATAGAGACTCTCCTCCACGAGCTCCACCCTAAAACTAGTAAGATCTCAATAGAAAATCGTTGTAATAAATTTATTCGGGTCTCCTCGTAACACTCTCACTGTCCCTTGACCGATTTTGATAAAGATATCTTGAAGGTGAATCCCGGATTTGAAGTTGCATTCGATACTGAACAGATAACAACAGGGTTGGATAACCTGCTTGTTGGAAGCACTCAAAAGGCTGTTGTTTTCCACTGCGACCTGACTGTGCCTGGCCGATTATTGTTGCAGGTAGAGGCCGTGGATCCCCGCCATGAACCCACCCCGTAGCACCCAATGATAATGGAGGTAACACGCCCATTTTTGCCTGCCTGTAGCTTCGCCTAACCACCATTCCCTGTTCACGCGGCCAGGGCTGAACAAAACGGGTCAACACGCCTTTCCTCTGGTCTGTAGCTTCATCTTTAACCACCATATTGAATCCATGCGGCCAGGACAGTATAAAACATCATGGCGACTGTGTAAAGTATTAGATTCGCAAAATACAAGTGAATTAAATGAAAAAAACAGGCGGCCGAGTTTGGAGTAGCTTGCACGCAAGGAGAGGGGGTTTAATGTTATGGCAGGTGGCCATTAAAGCCACCCACCCCAACCTTGATTTCAAACCTAAATTTGAATGCTTTCCCACCTTAAAACTCTTGTCCCTTTTGTTCAAATTTCAAATTTATGTTTAAGTATATAAATTTACTTAATGTAATTTTTGATAAAATATATATTTCATTTGTAATTTTGAAATTTAAATTCAATTTTTTTATACTAAATTAAAATTAATAGATAAAGATGAGTACCTAATCACCCCCCCTTAATGTTCGTTGTAGAATTACGATCATGACACGAGAATAATTATTCACCGACTCATGCTCTTAATATTTATTTAGAGGCAAGATTAAATGACTCCTTGGATAATAACTGGCTCATGACGTCGAGCTTTGACGACAATTCTAGTGCCGAGAAGAACATTAGGGAGGCTCTTTGTGACCTAACTAGACTCTTTTTCCAGCATCCAGTCTTTGACACAATAACAAAGTGACCCGATTTAAATATATAGCAATTATAAACTTGTTCTCTTAAATCTTGAACCTCATGCAAAAAAAAATTTAGTCGTATTGTTTTGGGTTATATGTTCGTGGAAGCAAGTTCTTTGATCGTCGTCATTTTTTTTTGCGGCATCACAATAATCCCCCCTTTTTATGTGCATAATAGTGCCCTGGTCAAAAATTAAGTTCAAGTTTGCAAATGCCAAATCAGTCTCAGCTTAAGTCATCAGTGTGTTTAAGCTGATAGGATCATCATGGTTACAATGCCTGAGTAATTATTCTAGTTTCTCGTCCAAATGTCTAACCAAAATAACGATGGAATGATGACACTTCATGGCTTGCAAATGCATCATCTCAGGAGCAATTTATGTCAGTAGAACATGACAACATTGCAAAGAGTCATGGCATGATCGGTTCCAAGCTTCAATCTCCTTAGAGGAGATCATCATGAGTGACACTCGCGGTCACCAAAGGAATTATTCGACAATGTTTCTAAACACGTAGTTCGTGTTGTCCATGTGTCATCCAAAGAAGTTTTCTTGTGGTGTGAAACATTCAAGGATTCAAAGTTCACTACATTAGAGTGTTTCATCAGATTATCTGGCAAGGATCAATGAAATTCTTCAGAGCCGGATTCTTCCTCATTGGCATTCCTTCTCGAGTCTCTCTCTCCTCTTTCTCTCTCATCTCTTCCCCAAATTTATCTCTCCTCATTCTAATTCTTCGTTGGGGTTGTACATTTTAATATTGCCTTTAATGTAATTAAAAAGTGACTTTTGGATTATAATGTAATAAGTTACCTTTATTTTATAACAAGGGACTTAATATTTTCCTAGGAATGTGAAAAGTCTTAAGTTGTGTAAAGGCATATGAAAATTCATTGGGGGGTAGGCGAAGAGTCAATCCACATTGCTATAAATTGGGATGTCCTCTCCATTCCAAAGGATCCAAACTTTAAGAATTTCGACTCTGTAACATTGTGAATTGTTGTAGCTTGATTGAAGCTTTGTATTCATCACTACACATGGAATAAAAACTACATTTATTCTTTTTCTGTTTCCTTGTATTTCCGCTATTTCCCTCTTATCATACAACTTTGTGAATGTCAATAAATGAGAAAAGACTTTGTGGCTTTTCTTGATAAGGAGATTTCTGAAACTTTGGGTTCACGATCTCATGTTGTCTGTAACGACCCAAAAATCACACACACGATGACTTGCTTCGACACAAAACACGACACAACATGTCGTCACAAAGTTACAACCAACTCTGGGAACCACTTGTTACGGGGATGACCACAAGGTCAGCACGGAAACGTTCACACCCAAAAGGATAATACATTTTTTTTTCTTTTGGACAAGACAACATAGAAGTCCAATCACAGAACACACTTACAGTTAGGGCCAACCTCAATGAGATATTCTTGAGGGTTATTTATTTTAAAAGGAAATCTTGCAATTCTTAGCTTACGTTTTCAACGAGGCTCAAGATATGATTCATACAATTCATCTTACCAGGCTAAGTTTATTCTTTTTACACTGAGTAATCACCTTTAAATATTCTCTATTATGACATTTATTTGCTTAATTCGTTTATCAAGAAAAAAGGAGTATTTAAATTCCACAAGGCCATCTGCTCACCACTAACGCTACTAAGATTCGTTCTTGCCCACAAGACAACATGGTTTTAAGTTCAACACACTTAAGAGAAGAAATACAAGGTGCCTTGAAAAAGGGTTAGAGGGAGAAAGTCGAGATGAAACATCTTTAGGACCTCATTAGTTATTGCCAGTATTTAATTGAAGCTAGGGCTCTTATCTAGAGTTATCAACAACTTTACTTAGGCTTCACTTAAAGTATTAACAAGGAGTAAAAATTTACTTTCCAAATGGCGGTGAGAAAGATGGTGAGGTCTCCAATTTGTTTTCTCTGGCTTATTAAATCTTATCATCTTCAAACAACTAACAGTTCATTTCACCTTAGGGTCATTTACAAATTTCACCATAAAAGGAATAATGTTCACTAGAGGAGCTAGGGTTATCATGTTATAAAGTTTACCTGCAATGATAGTCTTGCCCTTGATTACTTAAAGAATTTCTTGCTCTCAAGTTGGTGACCCCTACGTTACTTTATTTGAATACAACTTTTAATTTAACTTCCAAAAGTATTAAACAATCCCATGTTAGTGTACTCATGACACTTTATTACTAAGTCATGTCAAGGTTTAACTCAAAATTTATTCTCAAGGCAAGGTTGTAGCAACACTCATTTACAAGAACAAAACAAGATTACATCAATTCTTAAAATACTGATACTCCAACAAAGTCACTCAACAACAATAACCAAATTTTCTTATAATTTCAATGATGGTCAAACAATACAAGGTTTCCAAAGTTCAGATGACAAAGTCCACAATACTTTATACTAAGACATTAATCCTCTTTTAAACTTTCCACTGGACGTTAACAGTAGTTGAACAACATAAAAAGGTTTCGAGAAAAGGAACTTCTCAACTGAGGTTGATGACAAAAGTCTAAAAATCTATCCCTCATCTTCACGCAAAATCCATCTGCAACAAATTTTCTACAAGAGTCAGTTCACGAGAACTGAGCAAGATAAGGCTACACAAACCCACCATAACTGTTATCTATCAATATCATGAAAAGAAGCACTTTATTACAAGAATTTGGGTCAAACCTCTAAACACTATCAACACTTCAAGTTATAATAAGTTTCCACCATGCCAAACAAGGAAGGAGACCATGTACTTCCGTTAGGAGTAAAGACAACGAAAATATAACAACCGAAAGAGAAAGGCCCTTGGCCCCATAAGGAGAAATAACCAATCTAACAAAGCAGGATTCCCACCAAGTAAATAATTAAATAACAATCACAAGAGTGCGATTTGATATAAAGTACTAACCATCCAGAATTTTATCACAGGTACCAAATGCATAGGTTATAATATTATATTTCTAGAAGAACAAGAGTTGATCGGCCCAAGAAAAGGGAAACCACGGTTTCAAGAATTAACACAAAAAGCCATGTATAAATGAGTTTCAAACCTGAAATCACATAGAGTATCCACACACAACATAAGTTTCGAAGCATAAGCAAAGTAAACTAGTTTTGTCCACTAACTCCAAGAGATTTCCCAATCATTCAAGAAGGCCAATGCCTTGTAGGCTAGTAGCAATCACGCGAGAGAAGAAAAAGAGTCCGTCAACCAGGAGTATACGAAAATGTCATCAACAACTTTTATAACCATAAATTTTTTTTACAAACCTCCACATCAATTATTAAAGTTCAGTTAATTTAAAATAAATTTCCTATTTCCCAAAACAACAATATTTTTAAGGCAACCCTTGGTAACATAAACAACCGTTCAAACAAAGGTACAACATAAACTACTAAGTTCCATTATCAAAACAACTCCTTCTGCTATAGCTCCATCATACTATTGATTGCAAGAAAGTTTTTCCCAAGGTTGACAACATTCAAGGCAATTTTCATCACAAAACATTAAGGTACATATGTGCATATAAGTTGTCCAATCCTAATTAACAACACAGTCATAATAAATGGGAGGAAACACAAGTTAGAAGACTAGATTATTTCACCAACAATCTTCCGAGAGGGAAGAAGACCAAAATAATTCCAGAAATAGCGGGGGTACTAGAGTTGCACGATTAAGACCTCGAACATAGCTAAATAAAAAAAACTAGTTACGATTCAAGATGAAGGGGGCAGTCAAAGTACCTCCTAAGAATGGCTATAAAACCTAGGAACCAGGCTGAAGCTACGTAGGAGTCTAAACACTCGAGGTTGAAACACGATGCACACAAACTAAAACATTCTAAAAGTTTTAACACCGAATCTCTAACCTGAAATAGTCCAAGCGTTGATTACACTAATCCTGCAACCTTTCCTTTTCGATGCCAAAAGGGTTGTTAGGTGGCTTGAGAGATCATTAACAATATATGTCAAAAGACAAAGAAGGACAGCCTTGGTTGATAGGAAGGAACTTCATAGTTATTGCACGCTTATAATAACGACTGCTAAAAACTAGCTGGAACAAATAATAACTGGAACTCTATCGTAGAGAAGAGTACATATATATATATATATATATATATATATATATATATATATATATAAAGGAAGATCGATCACTCGAGCCAGAAAAAAAAACATACACCCAAGGAAGAGAACACTTGCATGCTTTCCACTAACATACAGGCAATGATAATAGCTAAACAAGAGGAAAGCAAGTAGAAAGGAGAGACCGACTGGAAAGAAGACAACCAATTCAAAGAAATGGTGGTTCGATTTCACGATGAAATAAATGTAGCAACAGTAGAAAAGTGTAGGAATATCTTGCTTGTTTCTCCAGCTTCAACAGGTTGTACAGACTCCGCACGGGTCAGCATAAGAACTGTAGGTACTGTAATCCGGGTGCACCAGTTCTAAGCGGTCCACATTCACGATCCGCGAGACCATGCAATTGAAGAGGATTTTTGTCAAACAGTTCACGAGCATTGTTGTATTCGAAGTGACTCCATGCACTTGTGCTCAACTATTGCTTTCCTTGAGATTTTACTTCTTGTGGGATTCGACAACCAACTCACATACCCTATACGTGCTACCACAAACACAAGTGATCTACACAAGGCTGGAGGAGATATTTCCAGAGAAGAACCTAGCAAGGATGTCACGGCAAGCAAAGGTTGTAGGAGATGGATTTACCCAAGTTATTCAGATTTGTTTCAACTTCCTATGCCTCCTCAACAAACCCATTCCAAAACATATCATGCAATCCTTGCTGTCCTTTGGCCATATTTCACTCAGGCATTTTGTCAAATAGTTTGGGTGTCTTATGCTTGCTTCCACTTTGCATATGTATCTACCAACGCACCGGCAAACAAAGCATTTGACACAGCCTTGTCCCTTCTCCATTATTTTCCAAGTTTCCAAGGTGTCTCAACCCACCCAATTTGTCCACAACCAACAATCATTGCTGTCCAAAAGACCACATTTCTTTCAAGTTTTGCCAAACCATCCGAACACTTTGTTGAGCATCCAGATCAGGAGTATAAATCCATCTTAAGACAGTTATGCACCCAGGACACTAGCAGATACAACAAGCAACAAAAATCTCTTTTTCAAATGCATTGGAGGACGTCCATGCCCTGTTCAAACACTCCCACTTTGGTATAGGCGTGGAGATGCTATCAAAGGTTGTGGAGTTTGGCTTTACACCTGCTCTTTGCATTTGCTAGTAAGTTTATAAAGCCATTTCAACATATCCATACTATACAGAGCCTGCAGAAGTAGACACAAACACACCCCTCCCACAGAAAGTGAAAACACACCCACACCATCTTCAATAGCAGTATCAAACGCAGAAAGGTTTCAATAGAGAATCTTTGCAATAAACTTCATCAGGTCTCCTGGTAATACTCTCACTGTCACAGTCGATTTTGATAAAAATACCTTGAAGGAGAATCCCGAATTGAGGATGCAGTCGATACTAAACAGCTAACAACATAGTTGGACGACCTGCTTGCTAGAAGCGCTCACAACGGCTTCTACTATACTGCAACATGCCTGCTGCCTGGCTATTTACTGTGCAGGCCGTGCTGTGGATCCCCGACCAGAACACAACTCGCAGCACCCAATGAAAGTGGAGGTAACACGCCTACTAGCCTGTAGCTTCATCTATAACCACCAAATCAAATCCATCACTGTGCCCAAGTCGCAGAGGAGGAGAAAACAAAAAAAAAGGAAGAGGGTTCGTTTAGCAGGAAAAAGGAACAAACTGCGTAGAAAGGAAAAAAAAAACACCCAAACGTTTCCCTCCTTCCAAGGCCTGCAGCCCAAGAAAAACGCGCCCAACACCCACCTATACGCATTGAAAGAGAATAAAAACAAGATCATGGCAAAGGAAGTCAAGACTCCACCGACTCCCACTGTCTCACGCCAAACAGGAAATTACAAGTTCATTTAAGAAGTGACAAGAAATGTCACCCATCCGCCAGCTAACCAGGGAGAAAAATGCGCTTCAACCACTACCAAAAAGAATAAAAAAATACAGTCTACATAAAATAATAATCATTAATCTTCTCCTTGATTACTTAAACTAAGCTCTCCTTGTTTAGTTTAATATTCTCCTCCTTGATGATTAAAAAAATTTTAAACTACACTCTCCTCATTTAGCAATTGGAACACAATGATGGAAAAAATATAAAGCAAGGAGGACATTCATGCTTAGCTTTGCAAACAAGAGAATAAATGGCACGTGATGTTACACCACACCACACCACATAAGAGCACAAATAAAGCAGAAGCGTTCCATAGATCGAAGGCACGACAGACGAAAGAAGAAGAAAGGATGCTAAAAAAAATAACTTCGCAAACAGGGTAAAAGTCACCTAACGATAGAAAAGGGAGCTCAATTCAGCATTCAATGACACGCAATAGGACAAGGACGTAACAACGAAAGTCGATGCCGAACAGGGCATTACATTGTCTTGATGTCTGTAAAGGTTGTTATTCTTCTTTATTGAATGTTGAACTACTCTGGTAATTGGGTGTGAACTCTACAATTTTCCTACTCACGGCAATAACCCCCCTTTCCTAATTTCCCTCCTTCTCCTTAACTCGATGTAATTTCCTCCATTGTACCCCCGTATAAGAATTTTGCCACAGGTTCAGTGGAGTGTCCCTGTGTGATCCGTGACCTATTTGGCCACCCACAACATTTATATTAGGATTATATTAGTTACATTCAATAATGGGAGCTGTACCATTCAATGCAGATGGGCGTAACCCCGTAAACGTTGGTGGAGACGCCTAATTTTCCATATCGACAAATTTTCTCACCAACATCCTCCTTGAGGCCACTTATGAAACAACTCTTGAAAAATTCATTTGACAAGCCTTCCGTGTAATTGGCCAAACTCTCAAATTTTGTCTCGTAATGATTTTATTCTTTTGGATCCTTTAGCATAAATCAAAATCACATGAATAAAGTGAGCAAGATTGATATTTTAAGGTGGAACAAAAATAGTGGATATTATTTGGATGTTATAATTTGAGTCGTGAAAAAGGTGTGGTACATGAAGTTGTCTAAATTTTTACCTTTTCCCAACTTTCTATGGCCAAAAGGAGCTCACACTTCATTTTTGGGGACAACTAGTCTTAAGGTAAGACTTGGAGGTTTTAACCATGATTTTTAGTCTTCTCTAGCACTCTAATGGCTTAAAAATTATCATAATTACTTTCACACATCTCTTGCTCCTACAATTAATCATGTATTTACTCGAGATTAACACTAAAAAGTGGGGTTAAAAAGTTCTACATGAAGAAAGTAGTGTGGTTGGGTTTCAACTCTGCAACTTATTGGATTTTTCACATTTTCATTTTGGCCCCTTTAAGCTCAAATTACACTCACGTGAATAATGGAGTCTCAGTCTAAAAATTTCACTCACTAGACATATATGGCCAATCATTAGAGGAACTCAATTATAGATGATTGTACATGCATCACCTATTTTCATGTAATTACTTGAGCTTAAAGTTAAATGGGGGCTAAAAAGCGATCCAAGAAGCAAGCATTTTGATTTTTTTTGAACATGTAACCTATTGGATCTTCCCCATTTTTTAGTTTGTCCCCTTTAAGCACAAATTGCACTCATGTGAATAATGCAAGCGAGATAGAGTCGATAAAGTGGAACACAATTAGTGGATATTATTTTGGTGTTACAATTTGAGCTATGGAAAATGTGTGGTACACGTAGGTATTTAATTTTTTACTTTTTAATTTCAAATTTCCCATTGATTTATTTCTCTTATCTAACAAATAAAACATTATCCTATCAAAAACCTTGATGTCGTAGTCATGATCACAATTATTATTAGTCTAATGAATAAAATGGCAAGTCTCGCATGAAAAAATATTGGAGGGGAAAAACAGAGGTGATATTTCCAAAAATATTCACCATTTTGTCAAGGAAGGAGATGGAAAAGTAGTACGGTTGGCACTAATATCGGATAATTTCTTACGGGTTGTTTTCAAAATTGAACAAGGTAAAACATATGGGATAAATGGTGGTAGGATTCAATGATCATGGTTGCAAGAAATTGGGGACATAATTGGCCTTATGTAAAGTCCTGAATTGGATTTATATAGAATGTGAAATTCAATGGGGTTTGCGGGTGCAATCTAGACACCAAACGAGGGATCCGTGATCTTAATCATGATATCCAATAATTTTGGTTGGGGTTTAAACATGGAACCTATTGGATTTTCCCCAATTTGTATTTTGGCCCCTTTAAGTGCAAATTTCACTCATGTCACTAATGAAAATGAGATCGATTCGATAAAGTGAAGCACATATCGCATATATTATTTGAGTGTTACAATTTGATTCGTGGAAAAGGTCCGGTACTTGCAAGAATTTAATTTTCACTTTTTTATTTCTAACTTTATATCGCTGCACTCTATGTCTTATCTAATAAATCAAATGTTGTCCAATAAAAAAAATGACAACATTTGCGTTTGGGTTTTGAATCTAAAACCTATTGGATTTTCCCCATTTTTTATTTTGGCCCCTTTAAGAAAAAATTGCAGTCACATGAATAATGTGAGAGATATTGAGATGATAAAGAGGAACACACATAACAAATATTATTTGGGTGTTACAATTTGATTAGTGGAAAATTCACAGTACATGCAAGTATTTAATTTTTGATTTATTTTCCAGCTTTCCATTGATGTCTTCATCTTTTCTAGAAAATCAAATAATGTCCTATACAAAATCTTGATGGCTTAAAAATAAAATTAAAAAATAAAAAAGTTTGGCAGATAAAATCTACTTGTCACTCATATGCCCAATCACTCGACGGGCTCAATTATCAATGTTTGTTCACTCATCTCCTATTTTCCTGTAATTATTCTTACATTAACTTGATCTTAAAATGAAAAAAGGGGGCTACAAAGTGCTACGTGAAGAAAGCATTGTGGTTTGGTTTCGATGTTGGAACCCAATGGATTTTCCTCAGTTTATCTTTTGGCTCATCTAAACTCAAAATTTACTCACATGAATAATTGAGTCTCATTCTAAAACTTTCACTTGCTATACATGCACGATCAACCATTGGATGAAATCGAAAATTGAAGATTGTTCACGCATCCCAGTGTAAATTTTAGTGGATAATCTTCGTTAATTCACGAATATTTGGGTTTTTGAAATTTAGATTTGGCTAATTTTTAAGGGGTTAGGTCGATTGCTATTTCACCTAAATTTTCTAGGTACAAGTTAATTTTTTGGGTTGAATCGCCCAACGTTTACGGTAATAGCAAAAATTTTATATTCAAATGACCTTTACCGTATGCACAAAAGAGAAAATTTCTACCATCGGTAGCCTAATGCTATCAGCGAATAGTTGATATCGGCCAATACATTTCCTTTTAATTCGTGGCATTCACCTAGATTTCAAAAGTCATTTATAGAAATTTTCCAAGTAATATCTATGGTTATTGTTAGGGGTTATTAAAATTTACCTTGCTGCATCCACTACTTTCCTGTAATTAATCGAGATTAAAATTCAAAATGGGGCCTACAAGAAGCTCTAAGAAGCAATAATTTATGTTGTGTTTCAAACTTGGAACCTATTGTATTTTCCCTTAGAATTTTACCTTTAAGCGTAAATTGCACTCACATGAATAAGGCAAGTGAGATAGAGATGATATAAGTGAACACAACTAGCGGGTATTATTAAGGTGTTATAGTTTGAGCCAATGAAAAGGTGTGGTACATGAAGGTATTCATTTTTCAAATTTTTATTTCCAACTTTGTAATGCCCTGTTCTACGTTACACCTGTTCATCCTGTGGCGATCGAGTGCTAAGCATGGAGTGTCGTTGTGCCTTCGTCGACCTCGATTGCTGACCATTATGACTATAATTGATAATTATTTTACAAGCTGTAAAATGATAATAATGATAATAATAATAATAATAATGACATTATGATTGTATTATCGATCAACGATTGTATTTTATTATTACCTTCTTTATATCGATTGTTATCGATATCATCCTCTGTTATCGTTAAACTATCCTTTTGATTTGTTTGTCGCTCCCGCTGATCGAGCCTCGTTGCGCAAATGAGGAAGAGTATGTTTTGTGGTGGCGCCACGGTTTGGGAGTGGCGTTCACGTAAATATTTCATTTAAATACTCAACCCCGTTCTCCTCCTGGGTCGACCGATCCCGCAATCTTAGAATTGTTTTAAATTACTAATTTTAAATATGGAATTTTAAATCCCCAACCTACCTTGTCTCGGTCAGCTTTATCTCCTGCTTGGCGTGGGCTGGAGGGAATTCTTATTTTTTTATTGTTGTTAGGGGCCTCTTTGTGCGGACTGACTGCGTGGAGGGTGGAGTTATTAGAATCTAGACGTGTTGGAGTCTTCTGGCTGGTGGCTGCACTGCATTTATTAACCCTGATTTGCAAATCTTCTTTGTTCTGTTTGACTGTCACGTTTTTATACGTTGCTGAGGGAGATGGGAGTCGGTGGAGGCATTTTTCTTCACCAGGATCTCCTTTTGATTCTGTTATCCAATGCATTGGGCGCAGTCTGGTTTGACGTGGTGGTTAGATGAAGCTACAAGATAGTGTATCAGGCTGAGATTATCGAGCGCGTGTTTCGGATGGACCAGAAAAAAAACCCCTCTCCTCAAGGGATAAGTAGACACCACAGACTATAATATCTGAAAGTTTCTCTCAATGAGCTCGGAAATGGGATTGTATTGCAGAGAAAATAGTTTCCTGTACCATTCCTACGCCGCAACAACTCTTTCCTCGTCCCCGAAAGCGTGGCTCAGCAGGTCCTATACTTCATCTTTCTCGAGCATTTATAATAATCATCATGTGGAGCATGCGAGCAGGTCGAGAGTTCGAATCCCACAGGGGCGCGAAGTGTTTCCAGTGGTATTCTGCAGGGACACGCTCGCGGCAGGGTCGGAGCAGACGACGAGGGTGACTGCGAGCAAGAAGAAGCAGCACACGGAAGATGACGTGGATTTGAAGTCATGGATGCACAGGCACGACCTCCCGCCTTGCAAGGTGGAGCTTAAGGGAAAGGGAGTCAAAAGACGGGAAACACCGGTCCATACATTATGTTGCTGCGAGCGAAGATCTCTAGCCAGGGGACATTGCGTTTAAGGTTCCAAATTCTCTTGTGGTTACACTGGAAAGAGTGCTAGGAAATGAGACAATCGGAGTTAGCCAGGCAGCAGGCATGTTGCAGTATAGTAGAAGCCTTTTTGAGCGCTCCAACAAGCAGGTTGTCCAACTTTGTTGTTATCTGTTCAGCATCGACTGCATCCTCAAATTCTTGGATTCTCTTTCAAGGTGATAGATCACACCCACGGGCGCAGGAGATCTATGCAATGTTGGAGAAAATGTCTTGGGAGATGAAGGTAGCAGGATATTTTTCAGATCCAGAACATGTACTGAGTTTGTATCTTCAAAATCGATTATGTGACAGTGAGGGTGTTACCAGCAGACCTGATGAAATTTATTTACAAAGATTCTCTATTGAGATCTTACTTGTTGTACGATGTAACTCATGGAAGAGAACCTCATAGAGGCCGATCTGTTTCATATCAGAATATTCATGAAACACAATTTTTTTTGCTATTATATGAGCTTCTTCAACGAGTCACCAAGTTGGCAGGCATAAAGTTTTCTGTTGGAATTATCACACCTTACAAGCTACAGCTGTAATGTTTGCACCGAGAGTTTGATGTTGTCCTCAAATCTGATGAAGGAAAAGGTTTATGGCCACTATTTTGATGGATAGCTGTAAGGTGGTTGTCTTTGATATCAAAGTATCCAACTGTGCCTTTTGCAGAGCTTCAAAGGCATCAAGCTTGTGTGAATGCCCTTGCGTGGGCTCCTCACAGCCCTGCCATATTTTCACCACTGGAGATGATGCGCAGGCACTCATATGGGAGCTGTCAGGTGCGAGTCAATGCCTGGTAGAGGGTGGAGGCCCTGATCCCATGCTAGCTTACACAGCTGGTGCTGAAATAAATCAGTTGCAGTGGTCTTCCTTGCAGTCGGATTGGATTGCAATTGCTTTTACTAACAAACTACAAATATCAGTAAGGGTTTGAAATTTGTCTGGGTGCAATTGCTTTTCAACCAAAGCCTCTGCAATCAAGGATAACATGGTTGTACCTATGTTTTTATGCTGGCCCGTGCGGAGTCTGTACGACCTGTTGAAGCTGGAGAAACAGGCAAGATATTTCTACACCTTTCTACTGCTATTATATTTACAATTATTGTGAAATCGAACCACTTTTTCCTTGCATTGATTTGTCAGTTGGATGTCATGATGGGAGATTTCCCCTTTCTGCTTGTTTCTTCTTGTTTTAGCTTTTATCGTTGACAGTATGTTGGTCGAAAGGATGCGTGTGCCCTCTCCTCTGAATGTTATGTTTCTCTTGCTCGAATGATAGACCTTCGTCTGTTTGTTTATGTATTAATTCTTCTCTGCGATTGAGTTGCAAGTTATTATGTTGATCAACTAGTATTTTCGATATTATGGAAGTAAGTTACGATAACTATGAAGCTCCTCCCTAGCACCCAAGTTGTCTTTTGACGTTTTTTGTTAGCCCCTTCGCAAGTCCCTTTGATAACCTTTTGGCATCGAGAAAGAAAGGTTGTAGGATTGTGTGAGCAATGCGTGGGCTAGCCAGCTTAGAGTTTTGGTATTAAAACTGGTAGAATGAAAAGGTTTGTGTGCAATGTGTTTTTCCGTCTCGCGTGTTTAGACTCTTATACTATCTTTCATCTTGTTTCTAGGCTTTTAAGGCCATCCTCAAGAAGTACCTTGACCATCCCTATCAACTTGAACCATAACTAGCTTTTCGGATCAACTAAGCTGGAGGTTTCATTGTGCGAATCCAGTACCTCGTTGACACTAGAATAGTTTGGTCTAATCCCCCTCTCAGAATTATTGCTGATGGCGCTCTTCTATTTTTCCTAACTTGCATTATTTTCTCCCTTGTAATGTTAACGCTATTAATTAATATTGGTCGGTTTTTATGCACGTAATTACCGTAATAGTTTGTGATGGAAATTTCCTTAAATGTGATTAATCTTCGGGAAAAACTCAGCTTTCATTTGATAATCTTATGGATTCATAGCGGAAGGTTTTGTTTTGATAATGTCACTTAGAAATTATGTTTGTATCTATTTGTGCGACGGTTGACTGTGTTACCAAGGGTTGCCGTAAAATATGGTTGTTTTGGGATATGGGTAATTTATTTTAAATTAACCAAACATTAGTATTGTAGTGGAGGTTTGCAAATCTTTAGTGTTATAAAAATTTGTTGATGACATTATTGTATACTCTTGTTGGACGGAACCCCCTTCTTCTCTCGCGTGTTTGCTACTAGCCTGTAAGACTTTGACCCTTCTTGGATGATTGGAAAATCTTTGTAGTTAATGGTCAAAACTAATATACTTTGCTTTCGCCTCGAAACTTATGTTGTGTGTATACTTTATTTGATTTCCGGTTTGAAACTCGATTATACATGGCTTTTTGTGTTAATTTTTGAAACCCGTGGTTCCCCTTTCTTGGGCCGATCAACTCTTGTTCTTTTAGAAATATATTAATTTAGTCTATGCGTTTGGTACCTTTGATAAATTTCTAGATGGTTGGTGTATATATCAAATCTTAATCTTGTAATTATGGTTTAATTACTTACTTGATGGGAATTCTGTTTTTGCTAGATTATTTGTTTTCTCCTTATAGGGCCAAGGGCCATTCTCTTACGATTGCTATACTTTCGTTGCTTTTACTCCTAACTGAAGTACAAGGTCTTCTCCTTCTTTGATTGGCATGATGAAGACTTTATTATAACTTGATGTGTTGATAGTGTTTAGAGGTTTGAACCAATTCTTGTAATAAAGTGCTTCCTTTTCGTGGTATTGTTAGATAATAGTTATGGTGGTTTTGTGTAGCCTTATCTTGCTCAGTTCTCGTGAACTGACTCTTGTAGAAAATTTGCTGCAGATGGATTTTGCGTGTAGATGAGGGATAGATTTGTAGACTTTTGTCATCAACCTCAGTTGAGAAGATCCTTTGCTCGAAACCTTTTTATGTTGTTCAACTATTGTTAACGTCCAGTGGAAAGTTTAAAAGAGGATTAATGTCTTAGTATAAAGTATTGTGGACTTTGTCATCTGAACTTTGGAAACCTTGTATTGTTTGACCATCATTGAAATTATAAGAAAATTTGGTTATTGTTGTTGAGTGACTTTGTTGGAGTATCAGTATTTTAAGAATTGATGTAATCTTGTTTTGTTCTTGTAAATGAGTGTTGCTACAACCTTGCCTTGAGAATAAATTTTGAGTTAAACCTTGATATGACTTAGTAATAAAGTGTCATAAGTAAACTAACATGGGATTGTTTAATACTTCTGGAAGTTAAATTAAAAGTTGTATTCAAATAAAGTAACGTAGGGGTCACCAACTTGAGAGCAAGAAATTCTTTAAGTAAACAAGGGCAAGACTATCATTGCAAGTAAACTTTATAACATGATAACCCTAGCTCCTCTAGTGAACATTATTCCTTTTATGGTGAAATTTGTAAAATGACCCTAAGGTGAAATGAACTGTTAGTTGTTTGAAGATGATAAGATTTAATAAGCCAGAGAAAACAAATTGGAGACCTCACCATCTTTCTCACCGCCATTTGGAAAGTAAATTTTTACTCCTTGTTAATACTTTTAGCGAAGCCTAAGTAAAGTTGTTGATAATTCTGGTTAAGAGCCCTAGCTTCAATTAAATACTGGCAATAACTAATGAGGTCCTAAAGATGTTTCATCTCGACCTTCTCCCTCTAACCCTTTTCCAAGGCACCTTGTATCTCTTCTCTTAAGTGTGTTGAACTTAAAACCATGTTGTCTTGTGGGCAAGAACGAATCTTAGTAGCGTTAGTGGTGAGCAGATGGCCTTGTGGAATTTAAATACTCCTTTTTCTTGATAAACGAATTAAGCAAATAAATGTCATAATAGAGAAGATTTAAAGATAATTACTCAGTGTCAAAGGAATAAACTTAGCTTGGTAAGATGAATTGTACGAATCATATCTTGAGCCTCCTTGAAAACGTAAGCTAAGAATTGCAAGATGTCCTTTTAAAATAAATAACCCTCAAGAATATCTCATTGTGGTTGGCCCTAACTGTAAGTGTGTTCTGTGATTGGACTTCTATGTTGTCTTGTCAAAAAGAAAAGTAAATTGTCCTTGATAGGTGTGAACGTTTCCGTGCTGCCTTTATGGCCATCCTTGTATCAAGTTGTTCACAGTGTTAGTTGTATCCTTGGTGACGACATGTTGCGTCATGTTATGTGTCAAGCAAGTCAAAAAAAAAAAGTTATCCTATATTTCACTGTGTTGTTCGTGTGTGGATTTTTGGGTCGTTACACTTGGTATCAGAGCATAGGTTCATGCTCTCGAACCTATGGGCCGGATTGGTGTTGTATGATGATGTTACATGGTGGTGGTGGTGTTACATGATGATGACTGCATGATGATGATGATGTTGCATGATGGTGGTAGATATTGGAAGAGTAATGTGCTTTAAGCGTGATGTGATTATTGTCGTAATTGTGATATTGTGAACGCACATGATGTGTATGTCACTTGTGCGTGTTTGTGATCATGTTGATATGTTGGGGATGGGAGTATTCTCTCTCCTTCTTGTGGATTCTATGAAGAGTTCACGTGTGAATTACTGTTTGTGATGTGTGAAAAGAATTATAATGTGGATGACATAGTGTTGGAGCATTGTGACATATTGTGATATGTAGGTGTATCAATGTGTTGTATGACTAGATTGATGTTAAAAGAAATGAGTTGTATCATGATGTTTTTACCATGTTTTGAAGAAATGTGTGTACCACCTTGTTATGTAGCAATGGATGTTATGTTGAGATGTACTATGTTCATCGTATGTATGATTTGTGCAAATATGTAATGCTTCATGTTGTGATTTGGGGTCATACGGTGAGTGTATGAACCCTATCGTATGGTGATTGCACTTTGGGTGCAGAATGTGGTAAAGTGATGTGTTACACTCAGTGAATGTATGATCGTGATCTACCCTGTATATGTACCATATGTAAGACGTTATGGTAGTTATGTGTGTGCCACCATTATGTTAGTGATGTTGTTGTATGTTATGTTGTGAACCTTACGCTAACCGACCCTGAGGGAATCGGTAGAAGTGTATGTTGAGAGTGAGGAATGGTGTACCATGGGTCAATAACTCGAGCCAAAACTCGGTTTAGTAGATAACATGTGATTCTTTCCTCTCTCCCTATGTGGTTGTATGTATGCAACCTAAGTGCAACTATGACTATGTTTAGCCTTGTCGAAGTGGTGGCGGGATGATTCAGATGGAGGTGATGACAGTTGTATTATTGATATGTATTTTACGAGCTGAGGCTCGATGTTCCGAGTGCTAGCAACTCGTTGAGTACCCCTTTGGTGGCTAGATAAGGCCACACAGTTATCGTAATGTGACATTATTATAAGTTGATTTTATTCGTAAATTGAGCTTTTTACTTTATTTTGTAAGGACCAGCAGCTTTTCTTGATTGCCATGCTTTACAATTTTGGGCATTTCCTTGGTTTGTGGCACTAACATGGGGATTTTGATACTAACTATGGCTATTTGGCCATTTATTTTGCTTGATTTTGGGTCTTCTTTTAAATTTGGAATTTTTACCGCCTTGCCCAAGGCTTGTACTTTGCCACTTGGCACTTTGATTGGATTGTTGTGCTGGTTCTATTGTCGTGATGTGTGGAATAGGGTCATGGGATGCACCATGGAATGGTTGGACCTATGGACCCGCTTCGTTGTATAGGGGTACGCCCCAAGGAGTTACAGATAACTAGCGGGTTGTTGAACCACGCGTTATTATGTCACTTGGGTTAGGAGTGTTCGAACTCTATGTGTCTTGGACCATAGGGTCAACCGGCCTCCTTGAGGGAGGCATAAGAGTTTGAGGGAGGCATAAGAGACTTGAGGGAGGCATAAGAGGGGAGGCATAAGAGACTTGAGGGAGGCATAAGAGTTTGAGGGAGGCATAAGAGACTTGAGGGAGGCATAAGAGTTTGAGGGAGGCATAAGAGACTTGAGGGAGGCATAAGAGTTTGAGGGAGGCATAAGAGTTTGAGGGAGGCATAAGAGGGAGGCTTATGATATTTGTCTGTATGGTTGATGTTTCAGGATATATGTTGAGTTATTGTGATGTTTGGTAGTGGTCTTTTGATGTATGTGTTACTCATGTCAGATGGATATGTGTTGTGATGTTGTGGATATGTCATTGATTCCCTTGTGGACACTATGTACCTGTAGCATTTTTGGTGTTATGTGAATTTTTTTCATTGATGCAAATTGAGGAAATGTCTGGTGGATTGTAGTACTCTTTTGTTTGAGTATTTTGTATGTCAGTCATTGATGTGTGACGAGTACTATGTTATGTGGACTGTGCCTATTCTATTCCGTATTTGATTAACCTTTTGTGGTGTAATACAATCTTGAAGTATATACTTGTGTGCTTGTGAATCTGTAGTGTCTTGTGAACCTGATAGGGTGTTGTGTTAGCAGTTCATGTTGGGCACCCACAATAAGGAATAAACCAAAACTCTTCAATGATGAAATTTTAAAAGAAATTAAACTAAGAAATAATGCTAATGGAAAGAGACTAATGAAATAATGAACAAGAAAGAACTGCCAATCTTCACAGAAACTTGAAAGTTAAAATTTCTACCAAATGTTCCTAAGGCTACCCTGTGGCCGTGTTTTAATCAGCTAAAATTTTAACCATAGGGTGTACTTTCTCCTTTACCTGTTCTTGGTTGCGTACCATTTATTTTTCTCTGTGTTATGTTGCATCGAGGACGATGCTTTCTTAAGGGGAGGAGAATGTAATGCCCTGTTCATCGTTACATTTCTGCCACCTGCCCGATCGAGTGCTAAGCATGGAGTGTCTTTGTGCCTTCGTCGACCTCGATTGCTGACCATTATGACTATAATTGATAATTATTTTACAAGCTGTAAAATGATAATAATGATAATAATAATAATAATAATGACATTATGATTGTTTATCGATCAACGATTGTATTTTATTATTACTTTCTTTATTATCGATTGTTATCGATATCATCCTCTGTTATCGTTAAACTATCCTTTTGATTTGTTTGTCGCTTGAGATCTGATCGAGCCTCGTTGCGCAAATGAGGAAGAGTATGTTTTGTGGTGGCGCCACGGTTTGGGAGTGGCGTTCGCGTAAATATTTCATTTAAATACTCAACCCCGTTCTCCTCCTGGGTCGACCGATTCCGCAATCTAGAATTGTTTTAAATTGCTAATTTTAAATATGGAATTTTAAATCCCCAACCTACCTTGTCTCGGTCAGCTTTATCTCCTGCTTGAGTGTGGGTTTGGAATTCTCCTCCAAGCTGGGGATTGTTGTTAGGGGCCTTTTGTGTGACTGACTGCGTGGAGGGTGGAGTTA
The DNA here is from genome assembly GCA_019776745.2 of Taxus chinensis. Lineage (NCBI taxonomy): Eukaryota > Viridiplantae > Streptophyta > Pinopsida > Cupressales > Taxaceae > Taxus > Taxus chinensis. The sequence goes on along the minus strand of JAHRHJ020000493.1, from coordinate 14,421 downwards.
TTAAATCTAGACATATGTTGGAGTCTTCTGGCTGGTGGCTGCACTTGCATTTATTAACCCTTTGACTTGCAAATCTTCTTTGTTCTGTTTGACTGTCACTGTTTTTATACTTGCAGTGAGGGAGATTTCTCACCTTGAGTCATTGGAGGCATCTGTTTTTCTTCACCAGGATCTCCTTTTGATTCTGTTATTCAATGCATTGGGCGCAGTCTGGTTTGAAGGGTGGTTAGATGAAGCTACAAGCTAGTGTAGCAGGCTGAGATTATGTTGAGCAGCGAATGCATCCTCAGATTCGGGATTCTCCTTCAGAATTTTCAAAAATTTGAAGTCTCAAGGGATTAAGTGCACCACAGACTTTGGGTATCAAAAGTCTTCTCTCGGGAGAGCTTGGCAATGGGATTGTACTAGTGCAGGAGCAAATAGTTTCCTGTATCTGTTCCTACGAGCGCATTACTGTCTTTCCTCGTCCCCGAAAGCGTTCAGCAGGTCCATACTTCATCTTTCTGATAGCATTTATTTAAAAGATCATCATGTGGAGCATGCGATCTTTTCAAGAGAGTTTTGTTGATGATAACTCAGTGACTTGCGAAGTGTTTCAATGGTCATTCTGGTTCACTTCAATTTGCTAGGATTCGAAGCAGACATGAGGGTTTGGATGTTGAAAGAAGAAGCAGCACATTGTTCAAGCTATGAAATTTTCTTTCATGGATGCACAGGCTACGTCCTGTATTGCAAGGTTGAGCTCAGGGAAATTGTGGAGTCAAAAGTCTGGGAAACACAATTTGTACATTACGTGAGCTTCTTAAGATGATCTCCAAATTGCCAGGCAAGAAATTGCTTTGAGGTTCCAAAATCTTGTGGTTACAGCTGGAAAGAGTGCTGGGAAACGAGACAATCGAGAGTTTGCCTTGTTTCAGGCTGATGTTGCAGTATAGTAGAGGAGCCTTTTTGAGATGCACTTTCAACAAGCAGGTTGTCCAACTTTGTTGTTATGAAACAGCAGATCGAATGCATCCTCAAATTGAGATTCTCCTTCAAGGTGACAGATCACACCCATGGGCACAGGAGATCTATGCAATGTTGGAGAAAATGTCTTGGGAGATGAAGGTAGCAGGATATTTTTCAGATCCAGAACATGTACTGAGTTTGTATCTTCAAAATCGATTATGTGACAGTGAGGGTGTTACCAGCAGACCTGATGAAATTTATTTACAAAGATTCTCTATTGAGATCTTACTTGTTGTACGATGTAACTCATGGAAGAGAACCTCATAGAGGCCGATCTGTTTCATATCAGAATGGGTCATGAAACAAATTTGCTTTGCTATTATTGAGCTTCTTCAAAAGTCAATAGCGAAAATGGCAGAGCATAAAGTTTTCTGTTGGAATGTCACACCTTACAAGCTACATATGGTAATGTTTGCATGAAAGTTTGATGTTGTCCTCAAATCTGATTCCTAAAGATGAGTCAGGGTTATGCCACTATTTTGAGTGATAGCTGTAATGTGCCAACATTGTTTGGATTCATTATCCAATCTGTGCCTTTTGCTTCTTCAGAAGGGCTGCAATAGAAGCTTGTGTGAATGCCCTTGCGTGGGAAATCACAGCTTTGCTTGCCATGTTTTCACCACAGCTGGAGATGATGCGCAGGGTTACTCATATGGGAGACATGTCAGGTGCGAGTCAACCCCTGGTAGAGGGTGGAGTTGATTGTCCGAAGCTTAACAGCAAGGGGATGAAATAAATCAATGAAGTGGTTGAGCACTAGTGCAGTGGAGTGGATTTGGAATTGGACTTGGACTGAACATTTTCTGACAAATATCCTCTTCAATTTCACATTTGGTCTCAATTGATCGTTCAATGTGCCGCTTAGAACTCAATCCTTCCAGTACCTATGTTTTTATGCTGGCCCGTGCGGAGTCTGTACGACCTGTTGAAGCTGGAGAAACAGGCAAGATATTTCTACACCTTTCTACTGCTATTATATTTACAATTATTGTGAAATCGAACCACTTTTTCCTTGCATTGATTTGTCAGTTGGATGTCATGATGGGAGATTTCCCCTTTCTGCTTGTTTCTTCTTGTTTTAGCTTTTATCGTTGTCAGTATGTTGGTCGAAAGGATGCGTGTGCCCTCTCCTCTGAATGTTATGTTTCTCTTACTCGAATGATAGACCTTCGTCTGTTTGTTTATGTATTAATTCTTCTCTGCGATTGAGTTGCAAGTTATTATGTTGATCAACTAGTATTTTCGATATTATGGAAGTAAGTTACGATAACTATGAAGCTCCTCCCTAGCACCCAAGTTGTCTTTTGACGTTTTTTGTTAGCTCCTTCGCAAGTCCCTTTGATAACCTTTTGGCATCGAGAAAGAAAGGTTGTAGGATTGTGTGAGCAATGCGTGGGCTAGCCAGCTTAGAGTTTTGGTATTAAAACTGGTAGAATGAAAAGGTTTGTGTGCAATGTGTTTTCCGTCTCGCGTGTTTAGACTCTTATACTATCTTTCATCTTGTTTCTAGGCTTTTAAGGCCATCCTCAAGAAGTACCTTGACCATCCCTATCAACTTGAACCATAACTAGCTTTTCGGATCAACTAAGCTGGAGGTTTCATTGTGCGAATCCAGTACCTCGTTGACACTAGAATAGTTTGGTCTAATCCCCCTCTCAGAATTATTGCTGATGGCGCTCTTCTATTTTTCCTAACTTGCATTATTTTCTCCCTTGTAATGTTAACGCTATTAATTAATATTGGTCGGTTTTTATGCACGTAATTACCGTAATAGTTTGTGATGGAAATTTCCTTAAATGTGATTAATCTTCGGGAAAAACTCAGCTTTCATTTGATAATCTTATGGATTCATAGCGGAAGGTTTTGTTTTGATAATGTCACTTAGAAATTATGTTTGTATCTATTTGTGCGACGGTTGACTGTGTTACCAAGGGTTGCCGTAAAATATGGTTGTTTTGGGATATGGGTAATTTATTTTAAATTAACCAAACATTAGTATTGTAGTGGAGGTTTGCAAATCTTTAGTGTTATAAAAATTTGTTGATGACATTATTGTATACTCTTGTTGGACGGAACCCCCTTCTTCTCTCGCGTGTTTGCTACTAGCCTGTAAGACTTTGACCCTTCTTGGATGATTGGAAAATCTTTGTAGTTAATGGTCAAAACTAATATACTTTGCTTTCGCCTCGAAACTTATGTTGTGTGTATACTTTATTTGATTTCCGGTTTGAAACTCGATTATACATGGCTTTTTGTGTTAATTTTTGAAACCCGTGGTTCCCCTTTCTTGGGCCGATCAACTCTTGTTCTTTTAGAAATATATTAATTTAGTCTATGCGTTTGGTACCTTTGATAAATTTCTAGATGGTTGGTGTATATATCAAATCTTAATCTTGTAATTATGGTTTAATTACTTACTTGATGGGAATTCTGTTTTTTTGCTAGATTATTTGTTTTCTCCTTATAGGGCCAAGGGCCATTCTCTTACGATTGCTATACTTTCGTTGCTTTTACTCCTAACTGAAGTACAAGGTCTTCTCCTTCTTTGATTGGCATGATGAAGACTTTATTATAACTTGATGTGTTGATAGTGTTTAGAGGTTTGAACCAATTCTTGTAATAAAGTGCTTCCTTTTCGTGGTATTGTTAGATAATAGTTATGGTGGTTTTGTGTAGCCTTATCTTGCTCAGTTCTCGTGAACTGACTCTTGTAGAAAATTTGCTGCAGATGGATTTTGCGTGTAGATGAGGGATAGATTTGTAGACTTTTGTCATCAACCTCAGTTGAGAAGATCCTTTGCTCGAAACCTTTTTATGTTGTTCAACTATTGTTAACGTCCAGTGGAAAGTTTAAAAGAGGATTAATGTCTTAGTATAAAGTATTGTGGACTTTGTCATCTGAACTTTGGAAACCTTGTATTGTTTGACCATCATTGAAATTATAAGAAAATTTGGTTATTGTTGTTGAGTGACTTTGTTGGAGTATCAGTATTTTAAGAATTGATGTAATCTTGTTTTGTTCTTGTAAATGAGTGTTGCTACAACCTTGCCTTGAGAATAAATTTTGAGTTAAACCTTGACATGACTTAGTAATAAAGTGTCATAAGTAAACTAACATGGGATTGTTTAATACTTCTGGAAGTTAAATTAAAAGTTGTATTCAAATAAAGTAACGTAGGGGTCACCAACTTGAGAGCAAGAAATTCTTTAAGTAAACAAGGGCAAGACTATCATTGCAAGTAAACTTTATAACATGATAACCCTAGCTCCTCTAGTGAACATTATTCCTTTTATGGTGAAATTTGTAAAATGACCCTAAGGTGAAATGAACTGTTAGTTGTTTGAAGATGATAAGATTTAATAAGCCAGAGAAAACAAATTGGAGACCTCACCATCTTTCTCACCGCCATTTGGAAAGTAAATTTTTACTCCTTGTTAATACTTTTAGCGAAGCCTAAGTAAAGTTGTTGATAATTCTGGTTAAGAGCCCTAGCTTCAATTAAATACTGGCAATAACTAATGAGGTCCTAAAGATGTTTCATCTCGACCTTCTCCCTCTAACCCTTTTCCAAGGCACCTTGTATCTCTTCTCTTAAGTGTGTTGAACTTAAAACCATGTTGTCTTGTGGGCAAGAACGAATCTTAGTAGCGTTAGTGGTGAGCAGATGGCCTTGTGGAATTTAAATACTCCTTTTTCTTGATAAACGAATTAAGCAAATAAATGTCATAATAGAGAAGATTTAAAGATAATTACTCAGTGTCAAAGGAATAAACTTAGCTTGGTAAGATGAATTGTATACGAATCATATCTTGAGCCTCCTTGAAAACGTAAGCTAAGAATTGCAAGATGTCCTTTTAAAATAAATAACCCTCAAGAATATCTCATTGTGGTTGGCCCTAACTGTAAGTGTGTTCTGTGATTGGACTTCTATGTTGTCTTGTCAAAAAGAAAAGTAAATTGTCCTTGATAGGTGTGAACGTTTCCGTGCTGCCTTTATGGCCATCCTTGTATCAAGTTGTTCACAGTGTTAGTTGTATCCTTGGTGACGACATGTTGCGTCATGTTATGTGTCAAGCAAGTCAAAAAAAAAAAGTTATCCTGTATTTCACTGTGTTGGGTCGTTACACGACCTCGATTGCCAACCTTAGTGAAAGGTATTAGGTAGAAAAAGGTAGTGTGTGGTAAAAGGCACCTTGGATCATGTTAAATATACATAAAACTCTTAATATTTTGTCTTTAACATAAATAACCTACACTTTCATTTGAACCATCAGCAATAACCCTTTCCAAGAAACATAGATGATCTATGTTCGCATTTTTCACTTTGGATTTCAAGCGATGCTCCTTTAAAACATCGGAGTGAACCAATTGGAGTGGATAATGATCACCATCCATGTTGGAAATTTACTTTAGGTAATAATTTCTATTGAATATATTACTTTAATCAAAGATCCTTCACAGGTAATATCCTTGCATTCAAATTTCCCCTCATCGGAAAACAAAATCTTTTTCTTAACTAGTGGATTTTTTGTATCTTCATAAAAATACAATTCAAGTTTCCATTTGTTATCATGTCTTAACGTATCTTCTTATATTCAACTTTGAATGGTTATCATATATGTTTTCTAGTGTGTAATGTAAATTTCAATGGGTACAACCTATTCCTTATTATTAATAAAAATGCCAAATAGTACTAATACTTTTCGAGGAATTTTTTGTCATAGAAACATAGGGATAGAGATATGTTATTTTCACATAGATCTTGTCCATATTTTTTAAATTTGGAGAACCTTACTTAAATATAATTTACATTCTTTCTAACATATTTATGCGGGCGTGGCTGGTTATGCTTATAATTATTTTCCATTCACCTACAATGATTTTCCTACCAGCACAGTTGCTATTCTATGTCTGGAAATTTTCATCTGGGTGGGAAGATGACTCCGCGGAAGGGTCATTATTCTCCTTAGACAGGAATGTCGTGGTTAACAACCTTAATCTAGGAACAAAACTTCGATATGAATATATTTATCTTTTTCATATGACTACTAATAGTTGTAATTTTTATAATCGGCTTATGTTTTTAGCCTAATGATTGTACTTCTGGCTCTTTTTAATACCAAATTTGACTTGGTATATCCTTCATGTTCATAGAGACCATACCGTGGGAACTCAGTGAATCCCCATAGTTCTAATCTTCATTTTAGAAAATGTCTTAATCATCTTATTCAAGAATTTTGTATATGATCCAAGATATTCCTCATATATTTCATCTTAAATCATTTGTATTCTACCCTTAAAGATTGTTTCCTAATTTACTTGTGTTTTTGCTAAAAATACCTTGTAGATCTTTTGGAACATAAATATCTAGAAACCAAATGTTGACTTCTTAGAACTTTCTTAGAACATAGAATTCTAAGTCCTTTTTTATGGGACATAAGATATTAAACTACATAATAAAATTTAATATGATATTAAAATATATATTTATTAAATGATGATGGAAGACTATGAGTGAACCCAAAACCGTTGTGTTGATCGAGTTCTCATCACCATTTTTCGCCAAAAAACTCTTTGTACAAAATTTCTCCAAGATTAAATAGTCATTTACAATTGAAAACATCCATCACCTAGGCTAATGTGGTAATCACTGCACAAATTAAAATTCTTACATTCTAACAATTATCTCTTCATACGGATGTAACTTAACTAATCTGATTCTATATTTATGCTTGCTGATATTTTTGTACAATCTTCTGCATAATATTTCACTACTTTTGCACATGTAATTATTCAAAATGGGGCTCTTATCTTGTGAGTTTTGTAAAATTTAAAATAGATCATGTGTATTAATTTTTCTATGATATCCTACTTTTCTTATCTATTAATTACCCTTAACGAATGGTTTCCTATCACTTGGCTCTTTATAACTATTTTCTACAAACTCCAATAAGTACAAATCTTTTCAATGGAAGAGTCATTATATTAATATGCTAATAATACATAGTAATATCCACTAAATTATTTTATATGGTCAAAAGGTTTAGCATCCATTTAAAATTATCACTTATTAGAAATGTGCTGAATCTACATACATCACAACCTAATTAACCTCCACAATCATAGTTCCTATAACAAAGTTCCATATTTTAACAAACCCACTTCCAATATTGTAACAAGTAGGAAATTGTTGAACAATCCAATTGTGTTGGAAAATTTGAATAAAATATTACATATAAAGTTCAACAAAATATAACACTGTTATATTTTGGAATTATTAGAAGATTCACAATATATGATCCTATGAATTTTGAGTCTTATATTTGAAATATTCTGATCCAAGTAAAAAATATTTTTCTAGAGGTTTCCAAACTAGCATGTGAACATGCCTATTATATACTATTCTACCCCTTTCTGATAATCAGAAAAATGAATTATTCAGCTATTTATATATTTCAAGGAATATGTTGTAGCCTCTACATATATTATATTTTCATGCTTCCTCTAAATAGATTTGAGAAGATCATGTAATATAAAATTAATGAAGGTTATATATTACATACATATTTCCTGTGTCATAATTTATAATAACTCATTATTCAAGTTTATTTTCTTTTGCAAGAGTTATAATATCCTAAATCCTTCGGAACCTCGATACATCCCATTATTGGGTCTTACCCTAGAGGTATGCTTCCCTTATGAGGCCACAGTTGATATGCAACAACACCATGGCCATGTGAAAGAGAATATGTATATTATGTATAAAATTATTTGCTAAAATACATCCCATAATCAATGAAAAGTCTTCTTTAAACTTGTAGATTAATTCCTGTCTAGATGCCTTATCACGGTAAATTTTACCTCTTTGACAGTCATTTATTGGAAAGTATAACATTATGTTAATAGACCAAATTACACTATGTAACACTTACCTCGAATGTCTCTTCCTTACATAGGGAAAATAGAGATTTAGAATATCATGAGGATGAATAAAGAAATGTGTATCTACTGCATCCATTAAATTCTAGTGCACTGATGGTCACAACTCCACTATCTATCATAATACTGAGAGGATTAATTCAGAAAGAGTTACAAGATTGTTTGATTTCATTTTAATTTTCTCTCTCACATGTGTTAGGACACCATTATGAAGGGTTTATTACATGAAAAATGGTAAATGGAATATGTTTCCACTACATATACTAAAAAGTACATATGGAAAATTATTACGGTCCCTTAATATGAATTAGTATATAGTTAATAAAATTAGTTACTCTTCACCTTTCCAAAAATAAATTAAAAAATGGATTCATTAATATTATGGCTATTCATGATAAATTTTTGTATTGAGATATGGGTACTAAAATCATATGAACTTGTTTCTAATACGTGACATAAAATTATCTGGGTGGCATGTGACAGTGGGAGTCGGTGGAGTACCATTTTTCTCCACCATGATCTTTTTTTTTATTTTGTTATTAAATGCATGGGTGGGTGTTGGACGCGTCTTTTCCCTTTCACACTGCACTCGATTTCTCCTTCAAACGATTATAAAAAATAGACTTGCACACTGCACTCCCTTTCTCCTTCAAACGATTGGAAAAAATGGCATGTGCTTGTAGGAAAGAAGAGTTTCCTACTGTTCCCCTCATTATTTCCCCCAACCTTGCACCTGTCCTCTCTCTAACCCATTCCTCATCGCCCCTCATCCACCCCCACTTTTTCGTTCCCTCAAGTTTTAATTCTTTGATCCATTCCCTTCAGCGATTCCATTGAATACATTTCATGCAAGATTTCTCATTTAGTCTTGAATACTAAAAATCATATATCAAATACAAAATGCCTTGCTTTAAAATTGTATATCAAGTAATAAGAATCTTTGAATAAAATTAATCAAAAGGTACAACATATTGTTTGGAACTAATTTTTTCATCCATTAATAACTGAATGCCAAATGTTATCAATTTAGAAAAACAATATAACTATAAAGTAAAATGTTAAAAAAATATTTGTTAAAACAATATATATTTTAAAACTAATAATGACACCGAGAGACATTCCCACAATGACAACCATGGTTGTAATGGTTTGAGATGTTCATTTGTATTCTTGACATTAAATTTGATATCTGTTTGACCGTCACATGACAATTCATCCATAAATTTGACTCCCAAATTGATCTGTCCCTTTTTTCCTTTTTCTATTTTCTTGGAGATAAATTAAAATATATGTAATATCTTGGCCACATAGTAATGCTTGGGCCCTTTTTTCTTGAATATGTATTTTTGAGACCAACATAAATGACGTACCTAAATTGGTCCCATTTTCTACAAATAATTGGATTATTGATAAATAATTTAATGAAGTGATTTTGTAATGCCCTGTTCTTCCTGCGGCGATCGAGTGCTAAGCATGGAGTGTCTTTGTGCCTTCGTCGACCTCGATTGCTGACCATTATGACTATAATTGATAATTATTTTACAAGCTGTAAAATGATAATAATGATAATAATAATAATAATAATAATAATGACATTATGATTGTATTATCGATCAACGATTGTATTTTATTATTACTTTCTTTATATCGATTGTTATCGATATCATCCTATGTTATCGTTAAACTATCCTTTTGATTTGTTTGTCACTCCCGCTGATCGAGCCTTGTTGCGCAAATGAGGAAGAGCATGTTTTGTGGTGGCGCCACGGTTTGGGAGTGGCGTTCGCGTAAATATTTCATTTAAATACTCAACCCCGTTCTCCTCCTGGGTCGACCGATCCCGCAATCCTAGAATTGTTTTAAATTGCTAATTTTAAATCCCCAACCTACCTTGTCTCGGTCAGCTTTATCTCCTGCTTGGCGTGGGCTGGAGGGAATTATTGTTTTTTTTTATTGTTGTTAGGGGCCTCTTTGTGCGGACTGACTACGTGGAGGGTGGAGTTATTAGAATCTAGACGTGTTGGAGTCTTCTGGATGGTGGCTGCACTGCATTTATTAACCTTGATTTACAAATATTCTTTGTTCTGTTTGACTGTCACGTTTTCTACGTTGCGTGAGGGAGATGGGAGTTGGTGAGGCCTGTTTTTCTTCACCAGGATCTCCTTTTGATTCTGTTATTCATGCAGTGGGGCGCAGGTCTGGGTTGACTGTGTGGTTAGATGAAGCTACAAGCTAGTGTAGGCAGGCTGTCCAGCTATGTTGTTATCTGTCCTGTATCGAATGCATCCTCAATTCGGGATTCTCCTTCAAGGTGACAGATCACACCCACGGGCACATGAGATCTATGCAATGTTGGAGAAAATGGTCTTGGGAGATGAAGGTAGCAGGGATATTTTCAGATCCAGGAACATGTACTGAGTTTGTATCTCAAAATCGATTATGTGACAGTGAGAGTGTTACCAGGAGACCTGATTAAAATTTATTACAAGGATTCTCTATTGAGATCTTACTTGTTTTACTGTGCAATAGCTGCATGACCCTTGGCATATGCAGTGCCTGAAAACTCCATTGACAGCTGTTTCCGCTGGCGAGGGGTGAAAGGAAAGAGAAGGTACAAGAAGGAGAAAAAAGGATTTCGTTCCAGGCCATGGTTTTGCTTATGATGGTTCACATTTATCAATTCATGAAAGATTCTCCAGGATTGCAGAATATGATTAACCATGAGCTGACTAGGTTCTGTGTATTGGAGATAATATTTTAAAGTTAGACCTGTAAAATATTCTATTGAAATTTACGGATTGCTGGAGTTCCATTCCATAACTGAAGATGAATAATAACATCCAAGTGCAGATCTCTGAAATTGTGATGATAGTCACTTTGTTTTAAGAAATCTCAAAATGAAGGAAACTCGAGATTCCAACTAATGGTGAACTAAATGGATTAAACAAAAGTCAAAGCTGTACAGAGAAAAAGAGATCTTTGGAGAATCAAGAGGTTAAAGCTCATAGGCCCTTAACAGTTTTCAGGGTGAATAAGTGGAGGTATTGTGTTTGGTAGTTCGTGTTTCTACGGCGTTTATGGCCTTGATTTTTCTGGCCCCTGTTTCATTCCTGATGCTTCGGCTGTTTAGCATACATTATAGTAGGGAGGCAACATCCTTCTTATTTGGGTCAGTGGTTAGCAATGTGGCCGTTCTTATTTTAAAAGATTAAACAGGACAAAGGTTATTTTTCTGGACATAGTGTTCCTCCAGGTGAACGCATTTTGCTAATTTGCAACCACCGAACAGAGGTAGATTGGATGTACTTATGGACCTTGCATTACGCAAGAATAGCCTGGGTTACATCAATATATATATCAAGAGCAGTGTGCGTAATGTGCCCATTTTTGGTTGGGGTTTCCACTCCTTGAGTTAAACCGTTCTTCAGAAATGGCTGCAAAAACATGGTCCGAGGTCAACAATCTCAATCCAGAATTACACGCCCTTCAAATCTACTCAAACCAAGCAATCTCCGTCGTAGGAAGAAGGGCAGCTTGAGACGATCAATGCATGGGAGCTCATGGAAGGGGTTAGAAGATAATACTGGAAGTAGTGCCTTTGGTTGTGGTTAACGAGATTGCCATGAAGAAATCTGTGGATCGAACGCTAGACCGTCATTTTCTTTTCACTGTGTCAAGGACGTCGAACAGCTTGCCAGAGACGAGCCAAACGCTCCGTCTGGCACAGAGTTACTCCCGGCGTGAAGCTCGCCGACGAAAAGCTCAAGTTTTCGTCCAAAGCAATGGAAGAGGCAGGAGGGCGAAGCTGAATCTGGAGAAAAAGGAAAGATATCTCTTACACCTTTCTACTGCTATTATATTTACAATTATTGCGAAAGTCGAACCCACTTTTCCTTGCATTGATTGTCAGTTGGATGTCATGATGGAGGATTTTCCCCTTTTGCTTGTCTCTTCTTGTTTTTGTTTTTGTTTTTTCGTGTCATGTATGGTGTCGAAAGGATGCGTGTTCTTTCTCCTCTGGGTGTTATGGTTTTCTTGTCCGATGATAGACCGTTTCTCCGTTTCTGTATTTATATCTTCTCTGTCGTTTGAGTTTCCAATTTTAGTTGATCAAACTAGTATTTTCGATATCATGGAAGTAAGTTTACGATAACTAGAAGCTCCTCCCTGCACCCCAAGTTGTCTTTTGACACTTTGTTAGTCCCTTCGCAAGTCCCTTTGATAACCTTTTGAACATCGAGAGAGAAATGTTGTAGGATTGTGTGAGCAATGCGTGTGCTAGCGAGCTTAGAGGTTTGGTATTAAAACTGGTGGAATGAAAAGGTTTGTGTGCATTGTTGTCTTCCGTCTTCGTGTTTACTTTTAAGGCCCCTCAAGAATACCTTGCCCGTCCCTATCCTTGAACATAACTAGCTTTTCGTATCCACTACGCTCGAGGTTTCATTGTGCGATCCAGTACCTGTCGTTGACACTAGGATAGCTTGGTCTAATCCCCCTCTCAGAATTATTGCTGATGGCGCTCTTCTATTTTTTTCCTAACTGGCATTATTTTCTCGCTTGTAATGTTAACACTATTAATTAATATTGGTCGGTTTTATGCACGTAATTACCGGTAATAGTTTGTGATGGAAAGTTTCCTTAAATGTGATTAATCTTCGGGAAAGAACTCAGCTTTCATTTGATATCTTATGGATTCATAGCGGAAGGTTTTGTTTTGATATAATGTCACTTAGAAATTATGTTTGTATCTATGTGTGCGAACGTTGACTGTGTTACCAGGGTTGCCGTAAAATATGGTTTGTTTTGGGATATGGGTAATTTATTTTAAGTTAACCAAACATTAGTAAATTGGAGTGGAGGTTTGCAAATCTTTAGTGTTATAAAATTTGGTTGATACAATTATTATATCTCTTGTTGGACGGAACCCCCTTCTTCCCTCTCGCGTTGTTTACGACTAGCCTGTAAGACTTTGACCCTTTCTTGGATGATTGTAAAATTTGTAGTTAATGTCAAAACTAATATACTTTGGCTTTCACCTCGAAACTTTGTTGTGTTGTATAATTTTTGATTTCGGTTGAAACTCGATTATACATGGAATTTTTTGTGTAAATATTTTAAGCCGTGGTTCCCCTTTTTTCTTGGGCGATCAACTCTTGTTCTTCAGAAATATAATTTATAACCTATGCATTTTGGTACCTGTGCTAAATTCTGGTATGGTTGGTAAACTGTATGCAAATCGGACTTCTTGTGATTGTTTATTTCATTATTTACTTGGTGGGATCCTTCGTTGTAGATTTGGTTTATTTCTCCCTTCTAGGGCCAAGGGCATTCTCATACAATTGTTATATTTCTGTCGTTAACTCCTAACGGAAGTACAGATCTTCCTTCTTTGTTGGCTGATGAAGACTTATTATAACTTGATTTGTTTCTAGTGTTTAGAGGTTTGAAACCAATTTCTTTACTAAAGTGCTTTCCTTTTGTGGTATGTTAGATATAGCTAGGTGGTTTGTGTACCTATCTTTCTCAGTCTCGTAACGGACTCTTGTAGAAAATTTGCTGCAGATGGATTTTGCGTGTAAAGAGGATAGATTTGTAGACTTTTGGCATCACTCGTTGAGAATATCCTTTTCTCTAACCTTTTTATTTGTTCAACTATTGTTAACGTCATGGAAAGTTTTTAAAAGAGTATTAATGTCTTAGTATAAAGTTATCGTGGGACTTTGTTCATTGACTTTGGAAACTTTTAGTTGTTTGACCATCATTGAAAATTATAGAAAATTTGGTTATTGTGTGAGTGACTTGTTGGAGTATCAGTATTTTCATATTGATAAATATTGTGTTGTTCTTGAGTGTTGCTATAACTTTTGGCCTTAGAATAAATTTTGAGTTTAACCGTTGGCATGAATTAGTAATATTAAAGTGTCTTAAGTAAACTAACATGGGGATGTTTAATACTTCTGGAAGTTAATTAAAGTTGTATTCACATAAGTAACATAGGGGTCACAACTTGAGCGCAAGTTCTTTAAGTAATCAGGGCAAGACTATCCTTGCAGTTAAACTTATATCATGATAACCCTAGCGCCTCTATTGAACATTATCCCTTTTACGGTGAAATTGAAAATGACCCTAAGGTGAAAATGACCGGCTAGTTTGTCTGAAGTTGATAAGATTTATAAGCCCAGAGAAAATCAAATTGGAGACCTCACCATCTTTTCTCACCGCCTTTGGAAAGTAAATTTTTACTCCTTATTAATAATTTAGCGAAGCCTAGTAAAGTGTTGATAATATCTGGTTAAGAGCTAGCTTCATTAAATACTGCAATACATAGTGAGTTCATAAAGATGTTTCATCCGATCCTTTCCCCTCTAACCCGTTTCCAAGGCACCTTTATCTCTTCTCTTAAGTGTGTTGAACTTAAACTCATGTTTTTCTTGTGGGGCAACAAATCTTATGTAGCGTTAGTGGTGAGCAGA
>JAHRHJ020000492.1:0-69092 GCA_019776745.2 Taxus chinensis | reverse complement strand
TCAAAGTTTTTGATGAAGACTTCACCATGCCTCGTTAATTAGAACTCTGCACCTTGAAGAAGAACATGTAAAACTGTAATTCCAACAATTCCAAGAGGAGTTCACCAAATACTTCTCTCGTCTTCTCATCATGAATACAATCCAAAGTTGGAAAAGGCTATTGGTTTGTCAAATCCTTCCTCTTCTTCCTCCCAATCCGATCCTCAGCAAGAGCTCCTCACCCTATACCAAAACTTACTCCTCTCAGAGAGTCTTATAGTTCCATATTTGACAAGATTATGGCTGGTGCCAATCTTATCCGTTACCTCTTATTTCGCCTTTAGATAATCACGGCTCCCAAGCCTACCTGGTATCGTAGATGCTTACTGTAAACATCAACAAATCCATGGGCACAAAACATGTGAGAAGTTTCGTACCTTCAATGACTTGTTCAACTATTATCAACCAAGGGGGACCTTCAAGTAGTAATCCTAATGCCCCTCCTAGTCAACCATTGGACATGTTTTAAACAACCTTTTCCTCCATCCTCTACTAACCATAGTACTTACTACTCTCCCTTCTACAATCCCCACACCCGAAGCCCACACTACGTACAATAACCCACCACCCTAAGTCATTTTCCTAACAATCCTCGTCCTTTATCACTTCATCAAATTCATTGCTTCTACCAGGCTAGCTCGTTCAAAAAGCACCCATCTACTATATCTAAGCCTACCCTCCCTCATACCTACCATTTCCACCTTGATCCCTCAACACCCCGACTTCTTCCTTTACACCTCCATTTATCCTACTCCTATTCGTCTCGACAAACCTCATCAACTTCACCCCTTTCTCTCTCTCCCCTCCTATCTAATCCCACATCATCTCTTACTTGCTTACATCCTCCTCCTTAGATGTTCATTAGACAAGTCCCCTAACTTCATCATATTCTTCTACATCTCTATCTTCTTCCATTAAATCAAACATCCCCATCCACTTCTACATTCTCCTTGCCTCTCCGTTATTTCAGAATGATCATATAACCCACTTACTTCACGCCACACTATTCCACCCTTATCTATTGTACCATACTTATAACCAATCCCAGTTTCCCCTCCTACACTCCTACCCGTGTCCAATCACAATGTGTGTTTCATGGATAACTAGATATGCTATGGAAACTCACGTTTAAAACCTATAAACCTCAAAGCATGACACACCCGAAGCTACCACCAACCATCATGATAAGAGATAAACAAGACGCATCTATCATGTATGAACTAGAATAATCTAAACTAACAGATAAAGCTACTCTCTACTCTTTAGATGACTTACTTAAACATGTGAACCTAAAAGATCAACTTATACTACAGTGTATAGTTTTTTATGGTTCTTAACTTTCAAGAATGGGTCTCCACCATTAACTGTGACTCAAGGCCATGGTTCCTTCTTTTTACTCAAAACTTGATTCTGAATTCACATGGAGGTATTACTCAAGTTCAATTAAGGAGTAGTTTAAAGATCAAATGTCCTTATAGCTTAAAGCTATCAAATGGAATCCCCAAACTAGGTGTTCTTAGGTACTAAGATATCTTAGGTGTGAGGTGTAAGATTAATGGGTAGGTTAGCCTTGTATTTATAGTTTTCCAATGAAGAGTTTGAACTTGGGTGCATGTGGAACTAAAGTCTAAAAAGCACTTTAGATTAGATTGGATAAATCATGCTTTGTGTTAGTTAGCTAGGATTAGCTAGTTAAACTTGATTAGAAAAGTGATTAGAGACTCTTGAGAGTTTGGATTGGGCAGCGGTCTGATAAACCAATTGTACTGATAGGATTATCCTACGAAGCCATAGAAGGGTCTATAGAGAACGATGGAGGTTTGAATGGTCGAAATGTAGAATTGTTTCAGCTAATAAGAAGAGATTATTGGGCCAATAATTTGAATATGGGAAGAATACGACGCGAGAAGGTGTCATAAATGGGCATCCAGAGTGGAGCAAAGAGGTTACTAAATAAGTGTCCGTCAATTGGTTGAATTAGATGAATTCTAAGTCTATAAGCCTATTTTAAGGTGTCTACAGTATGAACTATCATGACCATGTCGACACCATCCCTCTGTCCCCCTTATCGACTCTCACATTTGAAGCGTTTTTTGAAAGCACTCCCACTTCACCTCGCGATAAATTCCAATTATGCCCCTATCTCTCCATCAAATTAGACACTACCCACATCAACGCATCCACCTCCTCTTAGAATCCTTAAATAAAATTTACTCCCACCATTAACATAAACCATGACAACACAATATTCAAACCCTCTGGTTGAAATCATTGTCATTCCTCCCAAGGGTGCTTCTTCATAATCAAAATCAAATACCCTTGGTGTATTTCCTCAAAATTCCATTTCATGTCCTCATAAGAAGATATGCCATTCCCTCCCCGAAGATCAAATCAACTAATGCCACATCATCTATCTTAGGACCACTTCCATCTCTCCTATGACCATCCCCTTCTTTAAAGACATCACAATCAATTAATCAATCCACATCGAAATAATCTATCACTTCTAAACCATCAAAAATCACTAGGAAAAAATCCAAGACATCTAAACCGTGAAATAATAAAACTCAACCTTCAACATCCATCACCTACACACTTCTCAACTACCCCTTCCGCAATCAAGCCTAGCCTCGTCATCGCCTTCCACATCAAAATTAGGGGTCAAAACTCATAAGATAAACTCGCTTCGAAAACCTACATCACTTCCCTCTAAATCAACATTGACGCTAGAAATCACTTAGCAACAAAGGTTGTGATTATTTTTTTAATGGTTCGTAAGCTTTCAAGAATGGAGTCTCACCATTAATGACTTCAAGGCCAATGGTTCTCTCTTTTTACTCAAAACTTGGATTATGAATTCAAATGGAGGTTATTAGCTCAAGTTCAATTAAGGGAGTAAGTTTAAGATCAAATGTCTTATAGCTTAAAGCTAATACAAATGGAATCCCAAAACTAGGTGTTCTTAGTGTTAATAAGATATCTTAGGTGTGAAGGTGTAAGATGAATGGGTAGGCTTAGCCTTGTATTTATAGTTTTCCAAATGGAAGAGTTTGAACTTTGGGTGCATGTGGAACTAAAGTCTAAAAAGCACTTTAGGATTAGATTAGGATAAACATGCTTTAGTGTTAGTTAAGCTAGGATTAGGCTATTTAAACTTGATTAGAAAGTGATTAGAGACTCATTGAGAGTTGGGAGCGGTCTGGATAACCAATTGTGACTGATAGATATCCTACGAAGCCAATAGAAGTGGTCTAGAGAGAACTAGGGAGGTTTTGAATGGTCAAAAGGAGGAATGTTTAGCTAATAAGAGAGATATTGGCCAAATAAGTTGAATATGGGAAGAATACGACCGAGAAGGTGTCATAAATGGGCATCCAAGAGTGGAGCAAAGAAGGGTTGATTAAATAAGTGTCGTCAATTGGTTGAATTAGATGAAATTCTAAGTCTAAGCATATTTTAGGTGTCTACAGTATGAACTATCATGACCATGTCGACACCATCCTGTCCCCCTATATCGATCTCATCATTTGAAGAGTTTTTGAAAGCACTCCCACTCGCGATAAATTCAAATGATGCCCCTATCTCATCCACAAAATTAGACACACCCACATCAACTCAATCCACATCCTCTTTAGACATCCTTAAATAAAATTTACTCCCACCATTAACATAAACCATGACAACACAATATTCAGACCCTCTGGTTGAAATCATTGTCATCCCTCCCAAGGGTGCTTCTTCATAATCAAAATCAAATACCCTTGGTGTATTTCCTCAAAATTCCATTTCATGTCCTCATAAGAAGATATGCATTCCTCCACCGAAGATCAAATCAACTAATGCCACATCATCTATCTTAGGACCACTTCCATCTCTCCTATGACCATCCCCTTCTTTAAAGACATCACAATCAATTAATCAATCCACATCGAAATAATCTATCACTTCTAAACCATCAAAAATCACTAGGAAAAAATCCAAGACATCTAAACCGTGAAATAATAAAACTCAACCTTCAACATCCAAATCACCTACCACCACTTCTAAACTACCCCTTCCTCAATCAAGCCTCGTCATCCCTTCCACATCAAAATTAGTGGTCAAAACTCATAAGGATAAGACCTCGCTTCGACCTACATCCACTTCCTCTAAATCAAACCCATCTAATGCTTCTAAAACATCAACCTCCAAACCATCCATCAACTCTTATACTAAGGTATTCCAATGCCTTCTCCATGCATCCGTAATTACCCTTCCTCCCATCAAACCCTTTGACCTGCGTAGGACAAATCCCACTTGGTTTGATCCTAATGTTATTTGTGTCTTTCATCATGTGCTTGGCCACACTACCAAGAATCGCAAGTCCCTTCACGCCCTTATCGATAGCCTTATGGAAGAGGATGAACTCCTTGTCGAAGAGGAGGACACCCTTCCATCCTCTTGTCCATCTTCATCCAAATCCAACCTTCCCATCAAATCTAAGGCTTCCAAGTCCACCTTCACCGTTATTCCAGCTCTGACTTCTCTTTCTAACAAATAAAAGCTCCCTCTTTACATAGACATTGTTTGTGTTTCTACTAGGTCTTTCCCTTACGAGACCCCACCATCCACTTCATCCAAACCTAAGGTTGTGATCACTGCTCCTCCCAATAAACCCATCACTCATCCTTTTTCATTACCTTCTTCTTCCTCCAAAGCTAAGTTGTCTATCGTGGTCGTTCCTAATCCCGCTTCTATCAAACAAACCATCATAAAATAGTTACATCAAGCTCCTATTAAGATGTCCTTATACAAGCTCATCCAAATCTCCCCCAACCACAAATAGGATCTTATTGAAGCTCTACAGCGCATATGTGTATCATCCGATGAGCCTCAACCCCTCGCGGATCTAGTTAATTCTTTCACATCGTCCTCTGATATATCCTTCAAGGATTCTGAAATCCCTGACATTCTTCCCGAAGACCATGACCTTCCTCTCTTCATCATAGTTCACATCAACAACACATTCATCTAGCAGACTATGATTGATAATGGTGCTAACATCAACATAATTTCTTCCCACACCTTCAATCAACTCGAGATCCTCAATACCATTGTCGTTGAATCCCATGTAGTTATCACTCTTGGATTTATCATGATGAGAAGAATAAGAGGAGGATTTGGTGAACTCTGTCTTGGGTTTATTGGATGTAAGTTTTACATGGCCTTGTTCAAGGGCGTGGAGTTCTAATTTC
Organism: Taxus chinensis; assembly: GCA_019776745.2. NCBI lineage: Eukaryota > Viridiplantae > Streptophyta > Pinopsida > Cupressales > Taxaceae > Taxus > Taxus chinensis. The sequence goes on along the minus strand of JAHRHJ020000492.1, from coordinate 63,819 downwards.
AGAGCCATATTGTTTGTGTTTCTACTAGGTCTCACCCTTACGAGACCCCACCATCCACTTCATCCAAACCTAAGGTCGTCATCGCTGCTCCTCCCAATAAACTCATCGCTCATCCTTTGCCATTACCTCCTTCTTCCTCCAAAGCTAAGGTGTTTATCGTGGTCACTCCTAATCCTACTTCTATCGAACAAACCATCATAAAATAGTTACATCAAGCTCTTGTTAAGATGTCCCTATACGATCTCATCCAAATCTCTCCCAACCACAAACAAGATCTTATTGAAGTTCTACAATGCATCCATGTATCATCCGATGAGCCTCAACCCATCACGGCTCTAGTTGATACTCTCGCATCGTCTTTCATCATATCCTTCGAGGATTATGAAATCCCTAACATTCTTCCCAAATACCATGACCTTCCTCTCTTCATCACAGTTCGCATCAACAACACATTCATCCGGCAAACTATTTGACAATGGTGCTAGCATCAACATAATTTATTCCCACACCTTCAATCAACTCGAGCTCCCTGATACCATTGTCACTAAATCCCATGTCATTCTCACTCTTGGATTTATCACGATGATAAGAATAAGAGGAGGATTTAGTTAACTTCGTCTTGGGTTTGTTGGATTTAAGTCTTACATGGCCTTGTTCAAGGGCGCAAAGTTCTAATTTCAGAGCCATGGTGAAGGCTTCCTCAAAAATTTAATAGGAGTGAATTTGGAGAGTAAAGGGAATGTGTTTAGGACGAGATTAGGAAAAGAGCTCAATGATATCAGTCTGAGGAAGAGAAGAGAATAGTTCGTTGATGATGTCACACTATCATATGAAAAAATATGAAATGGATTCGTCCTCAAACTGTTTAATGGTGTATGGATCAATAATGGTGATTTTACAAGTGATATTGATGGAGAATTTCTCTAGGAAGAGTTGGTAAAGTTGTGTGAGGAAGAAGAGAGAATGTTGAGGGATACCATTATAACAGTCCAATGCAGGGCCAAAAAATGACATGGCAAATGTTCTAAGCATGAGGTCTTGTTCATGGGAAATGAGATAGCAAGCATGTTGAAAAGACCAGAGGTGCTATTGAGGATCCTCCTTGTTGAATTTAGTGAACTTAGTAAGTTCCCAGTGAAGATGATAAGTTTTGACTGGGACATAAGGATGAATGAGCTCATTACAAATTTGTTCGTATGTAAATGAGCTTTTGGGACCTAAGGTAGTGGCCACCAGGTTGGCCAATCTACTCATCAATGTTTGCATGGGGTCACTAGAAGTAGGCAAAGGGCATGTTGAAGGATAAGGTTGTTGGATATAACAAGTGGATAGGATGGATCGAGGTTGAGACTATAGAGGATAAATAGGAGCTTGACAAGGTGTTTGATAGGGAAGAGAATAAGTGATGGACTTAGATTGGATGGGTTAAGAGATGGGTTTTTGAAAGGGCATGCAAGTAGAAGGATAAGATTGAGGGATTTTCTGTATGATAAGAGGATTGGTTTAAGAATGGGTGTCATGAGGAGGTTAAGATGTTTGAATGGGATGATGGTAGGACATATGTTGAAAAGTGGTATGAGGAGGTTGATGGGTATGAAGGGGGCCTGAATAGAGTGGTTGCGAAGAGACCACATTAGCATCAATTTGAGACGTGGGAATGGAGATCAATTTCTGAGGATAACGCTCGATCGTAAAAGGGAAGGAGACTGATCCGAAAAGAGGTTGAGGGATGATATAAGTGACTACACTAGATGACGACAAGATGGGCATAGAGGAAGGAGAGGTAGTGGTGATGCGAGGAAAACCATCTAGGATGGGGACCACCAACTGAGTAGATTGATGCATGGATGAATCAAGGGATGCGTGTTCACATTGGTATATGGCCAATTCATTCATTGCTCAAGGGAAGAGGACAGAAAGTTGAGAAGTTAGGATCTGGGTAGACTCAATGTAGGCATAGATCTATTAAAGGGGAGGTCCATCGATGGGCTAGTGAGTGGATTTATGGATGAGGTAATCATGGAGTGTAATAAGATTAGCATCTTGGAGTTTTTAGAACTACATGCATCCGTAGGGAACAAGAGGGGGACCAAAGGCCTCAACAGAAGTGGTTAATGATGGTGTGGCTAGTCAAAAAGGGATCTTGTTGGTCTGTCAAGTGTTTTGGATTGTCTAAGTTTCAAAAAGACGTGTATCTCTGTCAAGAGCCCCATGATCTGATTTTGGTCTAATAAAGTGTTTTTTAGTGTCAAGGTTAGTGTCATGAATTCATTTTCAAAGGTGTGAAGACGTATTAATATGATCAAATGATGATAAATGGGGGGATTGGTCTCAGCATGAGCGTTAATCGTGGGTGGTTCACTAGAAGAGATGGTAGGGGTAATAGACATAGTGATCATAGAGGAAGAAATGATAAGAGGGATTGATGTCTGCGTGAGAGAAGAGGTAGAGATGGGAATTTTTGATGAAGATACTTAATCCATTTTCCTTTTTTGTAATCAAATAAGAATGGGCATGAAACAATAAATCAAAACCTATGTTGATTAGTTACTATAATAGGCAACACACACAACACAGTTTATTTTATCTTGACTACTTAGAAAAGATGTGAAATGGTCAATATAAGTTTGGTTTCGGGACGTTGTGGCTATGGAGTCCTCAATATACCTAAGGGCACGTGAGGCTCGATTTTGTAATAAAATTTATAACGCGGACAAAATATCGTGGCAGATTTCCTATTGGGTGATGAAATCCCAATAGTTCCACCTGGAAGGAATGTTTAGATGTATGAATTTGATATGTGTTGTTTGGATGTGTGTGGAAAGGAGTGAATACAAAAATATTAACCCCTAATTATAGTATGTGAACAAGCAAACAATGAGGAGGTTTTTCTAATACCCAAAAATGAAGTGTGATGATTCAATGAAAACAACAGACAAGATATGCAGTGTGATGAAAGAAAGTGATAGGAAATAAAAATGAGGAATACCTGATATTCACGTTTCCTATTTATCTGACTTTAGAAGAAAATAAGCACGTGAAAATGTAAATCCAAGCAAATATCGAGCCTACACAATCAAGTAAAAGTAAACTTCTACCTACGTTGTTAGTAAAAAGGAGATATAGAAGAATACAAAATGGAAGAAATGAAAACAAAGATACCTCGCCAAAGGAAGGGGTCCCACCGGGCATGCCAGAATGTTTAACAAGATTTCCGTGTCATATGTTTCATATTAGTGAAAACCAAATGATAAATCAAGAAACCTCGAAATATGGGAGGGTTTAGGGAACCTCCTGAGGTGGATAGGATGATATGGTATGGGCACACAATAACTGATCCTCCTCACAACGAGTCTCCAAACTGCACAACAGTGAAAGACTAAACACGAAAGGGGATTAGTAAGAGATATGATGGGATGCTCGACAAGAGTCGGCTCCGAGAAGCGTGAAAATTCCTCAGGAGGGTGTCAACCCACGTGATGATAACAAAGAGCGATAATACGATAACAAAAAATAAATATTGATAACATAATCTGAACAAATATCTAATAAGATAATCTAGTTGATGTGATGATTAAGGATGAAAATTATAGAAAATGAGAACAAACCACAGAGGGTCGATGGTGACCCAAGAGCAGGATAGATAGTCGACGACGACCTGAGATCAAAACAGGTAATCGATGACGATCTAAAGAAAATTGTGCAGAGGTATGCAGAACAACAGAAAAATGTGGAGTCTAAGATGCTATAACAGATAACTGGATGTTTCCAGAGCGGTGGAATGCTACAGGGGTGGATTGGATGTAGGGTATATCAAAAAGGGTTGCATGCAAATTGGATAGGGTGGGTTATGGATAGGATGTAGCAAAATGCAGGCTATGGGTCGACGGAGACCAAGTCTGATCGACGATGACCAGACCATAGATGGGATGTTAACAAGAAGATGGGATAAGCTGCTGGACCTAGGGATGATTGAATCTAACTAGAGGCTGAACTAGAGCTCGACGAACACCTGTAAGTACCTGTAAAACAAAACAAGCTCTTGCATGAACTAAAGCTCCACAATACTCTTTAACTTTGAGATCTCAATGTAAAAGGAGACATGAAGATATCTAATCTGGTAGGAATCCCATGGGGGATGATTAAATGAGGGTAATGAGGGTAGAATTAGGATAATTAAATGATTTAGGATATATTTAGGGTTTATTAAATTATTTTAGGATTAATGGGATTAATGGGGTAGGGTTTATTAAATTATTTTAGGAATAATGGGATTAATGGGGATTTTTAAAATGGGAATATGAGAATTAAGTTAGATAAGGGGGGATAATGATAAAATAGGATGAGGGGAAAAATATAATAATTTAGGAGGAAAAGGGTGTAATTTTAAAATAAGAGGGAAAGAAGCGTGCTAAGTGAGGGTAAAAAGCGAACGTAGGATGAAGGCACAAGAAGGTGTCAAAAATAGGTGTCTACAAAAAATTATAGTAATGTTAACATTATGGCATTAATTAATGAAGTAGACAAACAACGTTGGTTTGGGACAACATGTACAAGATTGAGAAATAAATGCATATTTCTAAACTCGGAATTAAGTGGGAAAATTTAATAACTGCTTCATTACCTAGTACAATTAATTAATATTTGATATTTCCAATCGTACTTTGATATGTTAACTAGATAAGTGACATAATGATGTCAAATTACAATAGTACAACTACCGCAAATCAATAATTATGATTAAATAAGTAAAAATAAAGCATTGTGGATCAATGCTGAAATTAATTACATGGTTAGACATTGGTGAAATAAACACGACATTGTCTAGTAAGGTTTAGGATGATTACCTAATCCTAATAAGATGATTAATCTAAATTGATATTTAACGATGCAAGTCGTAAAGTGACCTTAAGATTTGAAAACATAGAACAACATTAATGAATGTGTTATTAATGTTTGTCGTCAACCTTATAATCTGACTTAAACTCTTGACTTATAATCATCTCACATGTTAAGTAGGTATGGACTCTAAGTTCCGCCTTTCAATTTGAATGTTCTCTAACCGTACCATCTTAGGATGGCTACAGGAAGAGTAATGTTTACCTTTTGACGTAAGTCAAAGAATAACCGGTATCTTTCTCATAAGGGTCCTAAGCTGGAACAGTCAGCATACTCTCAAATCGAGAGGTGAGACCTAGGTTTCATATCTTCCTAACACGTTAGATTAAAACATTATGATTGTTAATATTTGAATCAAATAAATTTGTGGAATGACGATGTGATGATGGGATGAGTTTCAAGTGACATAATGCAATCACGAAACTAAGCATGGAAAGCATTGCTTGAAGACTTTGGCCTAAGTAGTGTACTAGTTGGATACACTCTCAGATCACCAAGTTCCAATAAAATGTGTAGACCTCGAATGAAAATCAATAAATTATTTTCAGGTAGACACTTGGAACTGCATTAGTTCACAAGCCTAGTAAAAAGGGTAACCAATTACATACAAATTATGTACACTTGGATAAAGTGATGATTAGGTGATCGAATAGATCTAATAATTATGCACACTAAAAAGATTAATAAAAGGAATCAGGTAGATCTAATGGACCTTTACAGCTACACGTGGTTATGATGTTATCATATGAATTGTAAAACTTGATTACTTGTTGGATTATTATTTCTTAATTGTAAAATCATTGAAGGCGTATATTGGGAATTAAGGGATTTGTAAAAAAATCCCTTAATCTGGAATTGTTATAAAATTAGGTGTTACATGATGGAGAATGATCATATGATGCTCATTAGGTTGATGACATGGAGTATCAGATGGTTTCATGATGGCGCATGAGGTGATTTAGTGAGATTGGCTTGGTCTAGCAAACCTAGTCAGGTGACCTAGCTTTCCTAGGTGATGGTGCATGATGGTTTGAGTGGATTGGTGGTTTTAGGAGAATGGTAGCAATATGGAGATCATGATTGGAGAGTTTTTAGGAACTCACATGAGTTTCAGGGTGTAGGTACAAGTTGAAGACCCAATTTTAAGGTACTCATCTAGACCTAGTCTAGGAGCTTGGAGGCATGAGGATGAACTACAGAGCCATGTGAGATCATGGAGGAATGTAAGGATGTGAGACATGTTGTATTAAGGTATTTAGGTCCTTTTGGAGAGGTTTCATGTTGAGTATATAGTGTTGGTTCAATTGACCCTAGCCTAAACCATACAAAACCCCAAGGGCTAGTCATGAAAATGAGATGGGATAAGAATATGAAGACCTATTTGAGCTATGATAATGATTTGAGATGGTGAATAGGGGTGTCCTATAGGTGTGAGAAAATTTTCAAGTCATTCTAAAGAATATTTTGCAAGTTATGGTGTTTTGTGTGAAACAGAGTCCAAGAAAGAGCATTTTTCAGCTCGAATTGCACCTTCTGATGCTCACAATGAATTGTGTACTTTGCATGGGACCTTTTGGATTTCATGGATTATTTTCATTAATTTAATATGGTTTCACAAAAATAATGAGGTCATTTCATCGTCAAGTTTTTATGAACAAATGTTAAGAAGGTAAATAGCTTTTTGTGTGCTTAAAACCCTTGCTAAAAAGCAGTAGGAACGATATTCATCATAAGTGCCTAGAATTAATTATTTATGCTATTATGATGATTTTATTTTTTATAGGAATCCTCCATATTTCCATAAAGGTATGATAAATCATGTGGTGATGAGTGGACCCCACTCAAACATGCTAGTTTCTAAAGAAGTTCAGTTTGGGACAAAGTTGTCCAAAGGAGTTGTGAAATAAATTGACATTATTTTTAGTATGGGATTTTTACTTGATTTCTATGATGGTTTCAGATCATGGTTGTGCTTATAAATGGAAACGTGTTCCCTATTTCTGAAGACCATTCTTAAGGCAATTTTGGGGCAGTTTTGAGCAGTTTTCAAAGATGGGCCTGGTTGAAGGCCTTCAACTTAGAGTTGGAAGAAAATGTAAGGTGTTATGGAAAGTATGATTCGATTTTTAAAAATGATATAATTTTTTTCTCATGATGAGGATATTTGATAGGCCATCCAACTCAATTTTTCAATAAGAAGGTTTTTTGTTTTCAAGACAGGATTGCTCAGGGTGAAAGATTGAGGTAGATGATGCATGTAATGGATTTTTTGATGATTTCTATCAGTTGGAGAGTTAATAGGGATGAATTTTTTTCCTATTTAATGATTTTGGAGGTCTTGAAAGTGACATAAATGGTGCAAACTAGTTGATTTTTCAAAACTAATTTCTGGGAAGTTCAATTTGGTGAAGAGGAAAGTTATTATGGTTTGCACATATGGATGTTTCATGAGCTATATAAAGCATGGATGTGATATACATGTCATGGGGATTTCAATGAGTGGTTACATTCCATATTTGATATGTTCATGGGTGGTCTTGAGGCCGAAAGGTGAAGAAAGGGTCCTCGAAACAACTAATTTGATAAGGATATGATCCTTCTTGGTAGTGTTATGATAAATTTAATTGGTGTCAGCTAATGTATGACCATAGATGGTGTTTTTATGTCATATTTGACATGTGTGTTGAATTAGGGATCTTGACTAATCATGGTTATGGTTTTTTTGGTTTTTGTTCATCCTAGTGATGGGGTTTTGAGCTTGTTTAGTGCATTTCTACATGACCAACCTACATGGGCCCAATATGAATGTTTTTATGAATGTTTTTGGATATTTTTAAGTTGTATTGATTGAAATAAAGGAGGGAGACCAACTTTTTTCATGTTTGAGAGTTGAGAAGGGTATAAAGTGCATGTTTGAATTCAAATTTGCACTAGTTGTGAGAGAGGAAAAAGTGACCCAAGTGTGTGTGTGTAAAAGGTATAAAGGAATCTATTCAGATTTGAGAGAGTGTGCAAAATGCTGAGGAATGATTAGAGAGCATGTGTGCAAGGCTTTGAGGCCAAGTTTTTCCATGGAAGAAGAAAGAATGAGCCAGGTAAATGAGGGTTTGAACAAGGGTTTGAAGGAGTTTGGGGCTGAATATTGTGATCGCCATCAGCTGAGTTGTTGCAGCATATCTTTGGTGATATTTTTATTAAAATCTTGTGTGATGTGTTATATTCATGTAAGTCACTTGTTGTGAGTAATATCAACAAGGGTTAAGGGGTTGGTGCTCATTGTGGGGTTGGTGCCTCACTAAAGAAATCTCTTGTGATGTGTAATATTCACTTGATTATTTGTTGAGTGTAATATTAGCAAAGTTTTTAGTGGCTTTTCTTCCCCTTGAGGGTTTCCCACTTACATATTGTGTTCTTATGTTCTCCTCATGTTTCATGTTATGGTGTATGGTTGTTGCTTATTGTTATGATCACATTAATGCATGGTTAAATGTAAATGGTGTATGAAAGTTAATTTGAAATTGTATAAGGGTTTTGAAAGACTAATTCACCCCCCTCCCCTCATTCCATTGTGCTTTCAACAAAATGTGTGTGTGTCTGTGTGTATTTTTAAAAATAGTGTAATTTTTTTATATTTCAAATAAATACTTTTTTTAAAATATATCGAACGAAATTAGTGGGGCAAACGTGGCGCAAATGTGGCGCAAAAGTGATGCAAAAATGACACAAATGAAACACAATTAAAATTCCCTATCCCTGTCAAGTTTGCAACACTTCCACGATGTAAATTTCTCAAAGAAACATGGAAAAAAATCCCAAAAATGTTTATTTATGACACAAAATTGACCCAAATAAAGACATTAATTGCAAAAAATATATTAGTGATTATGTATTTAGTTTCCACCACAACATTCTCCAAAAATGTCCAACAAACTATTTATATTTATCATACCCTATGTTCCTTGGCAACCCAAGAAATCTCATAACTTCCTTGAAAAACAAATTGGCTACATGTGTAACATCAATAGTCTTCTTCCATGAAATTAAATATTCCATTTTCAAAAATATAACTACCACCAAAAAAATAGAATCATTTACGTTCTGGGAAATCCTAAAACAAAATCCATGTTGATATACTCCCACGATCTCTCTAGGATATGTGTTGTTTGAGATAGCCCTATGTAATGTCTCTTTCCTTTTTCCAAGTGTTGAAGCCTACATCCTCGCACAAATTTCTTCACATCAATGTTGATTCTCAGCCAAAATTATCCTTCACTAAGTTGTTGAAACATCTTATCCTTGATCAAATGACCATCCAGTACTCTATTATGTTTTTCCTTGACCGAATTCCCTCCCATCGATCATCAAGGTATACACAACTATTTCCCTTGAAACCCTAATCCTCCTTGCAAGAAATAGTTTAACCAGGGTGTTGTTTCCACACTCACATGAATCTGACATCTTATCCTTATTTCTTTGAAATCTTCATCCTCATATAATTCTTTCATGGAATCAAATCCCACTACTTCCACATGCATTTCATTCAATAAGAGACACCATCTACTTAGTGCATATGTGACCTTGTTTGAATTCCCACTTTTATGCTTTAACACAAACTAATAACTCTGTAGGAATTCCACCACTTTGAATTGCAAAGCTTGATGAATAGTGTACAACACAAACTCCTTCAACAAAAGATAGTGCCTCCACTTATTGAGAGCTTTCAATATGATATAGAACTCATGATCATAAATTGATCATCTTTTCTTGGCTTCATTCAGTTTCTCGATAAATTAAGTAGTGGGTCTACTTTCCTGACTCAGCACCACTCCAATCACAAGTCCATTGGCATCAAAGTCTGCTTGAAATAATTTGCCGAAATAGGAAATGCCAACACTAGTTTCTCAATTACCTTCGTCTTCCTACTTTGTAAGCTATAATTTGATTTGGTTATCACTATGCTCTTTTCTAGCTCCCCTCATCATCACAGTGATGGGTGCAAATATTCCACTTAAATCTCTAATAAACATTCTATAAAAAAAACTCACTAAGTGATGGAAGCTATGTGCTTGAAACATGTTTTTGGGTGATGGCCACTCTAAGATGGCTTTCACCATCTTAGGACACATTCACAACCCTTCTTGGGATATCATAAAACCCATGTACAGCAACATTTTCTTCACGAAGTTGCACTTATTCAAATTAACCTTCCAACTTCTCTTCTCGCAATTTATGCAACACTTGTCTTATCTGTATTACATGTTCCTCCTCCACTTTAGTAAAGATCGAAATGTCATTCAAGTACACAATGACAAACTTCCATGAGAATGGCTTCAATACTTCATTTGTGAGTCTCATGATTGTACTTGGTGAATTTCTAGTCCAAATGACATGACAACCATTCATACAAATTGTCCTTTGTTTTGAATGTAGTATCCACTCATCACCTTCCTTGATTCTAATATGATGTTAACTTCTCTTCAGATTAATCCTGATGAAGTACTCATCTCTACTCCAAAAGTACATCACGTCATCTATTCTTGGAAATGGGAATCTATACTCGATAGTAATGATATTGATGGCTCAAGAATCAATGTGTGTCCTCCACTCTCCACCTTTCTCAGGTGTTAAAACTACAAGTATTACACAGGGGCTCAAAGTTTATGTGATTAGCCATTTCTCCAACTACTCTTGCACTTGTCTTCCCACTTTCTCATTATTTGCAAACATTATTCTAAAGGTTGCTTTGATTGGTAAATTGGATCCCTCGCAAGGGGTAATCCATCGGGCATATCATTTCCTTCTTCGGTTATGGTCCAAACGTGAAATTGTTTGGGATTGAAATCATAGCACGAATTATCCTCCTTTGCTTCCTTCAAAAATTGCTTTCCTGAAAACAACATAATCTTCGAACTGATGTTCACTCCTTAGTTGTCCTTCAATCGAATCAATGTGTATTTTCTATAATCCTTCACAACGGTGTAGATGTTGGATCTCCCATGGTGTAAATATTTGGGATAGAAATGCCAAGGTCTCTCCAATAACACATGAAAAACATCCATATGCATGACATTGCATAAAATTTCATCCTGATATGCACCAACCTATATTTTGACCAAGCATTGTTTATTTACCAATATCTAATGTCCCTCCAATAACCAAGACACCTTGTATGGGTTTGGGTTTGCAACTCTCTTCAAACCCATCATCAAACATCTTTTTTGACACAATATTTTTAGTGCTACTACTATCAATGATGGCATTGCAATACTTACCTTTGAACTTGAATATGATCATGAACAAATTATTATTTTTCATTGTCACGTTCTCCTCTTTCGCAAGTTATAGCAATACATTTTTCATCATGAGAGTCTCTCTATGAATAATTGGTGATGCAACACTTTCCTCATCAGCTTGTACAACGTGATTATTGGCCTTGTTCCTTCTTCCACTAATTTGCTTTGCTTGCAGACATTTGAAGGCTCTATGTCCCATACCTCCACATCTGAAATAGGTGCATTTGAATCTACTCTTCCTCATTTGTAGTTCCATCTTCCTCTGTAGGGTAATCCTCTACCCCTCAAATATTGGCTCTTAGTATTGGTTTCTTCGTCATGTGAGTGTTGTGCTCTACCACAATTTGTTCTTCCTCCACCTCTTCCAAACTTTCTTTTTCCTTTGGTATTATTATGTTGCCTCTTATACAACATTTCCTCAACTTTCAAAGCATATTGATAAGGTTCTTCCACGGAATGCACGTTAACCAATCTCAACTAATTTTAAATGGACATTCACAAGTTATTTATATATCTAGAGACATTTTCTTCATCATCCTCCACATGACCACCTTTGATAGTGACCTTACAAAATTCTTTAGTGTAATCTTTTACATTGATCTCTTTTGTCTCAAGTTCTACAATTTTCTAAACAAACATAACTAGTAGTCAGAAAGTATGCAACTTAATTTTTTATTCATAACCATTTTATCCCAAGACTTGATTTTATATTTTCCCCTTCCAACTCAATCCATTTGCACATGCTCATGTCACAAGGGTGCATGCCCTTTTAGCTTGGTAAAATTACACTTCACTCGGTTGGGGTCTTGTCATTGTTCCTACTCAAAGTCTCTCTCTAACTCATTGATCTAATCAATGAGTTCCTTAGGACACAAACTCCCTAAATAACTAGAAATTTCCATTGTTGGTTTACCTACCATTCTAACAACCTTGATAAACCCATCCTCAAGTTCCTCCATCACATTTTCTAGCTAAAGCTCAAGCATTTCTTCTTTTGCTTCATCTTCCACAACTCACCGTTGTGTAGTCTCCATAGCCTCCAACCAAGCTTGGATTCCTTTTAAAATAAAAAGGTCTATAATCCCCAATGCTCTCCTCATTCTTCTAGCAGGGAATTTGTGTGCCATCTGTTACTCTCAATCAATAAAAACAACCCCTTTTACGAAACACTCCCTTGTTGGAAGATTCCTTCATCGTTTTCTACCGACATTCGTGGATGTGGAAAACAGGGCATCTTAACTCACTCACAATTTACATCCTTATCTAATATCAAATGATGTAGTCACTATTAGGGGCTTCCATATAACCACCACCCCAGACCATGTAACCTAAATTTACTCAGCACAATGAATATTACAAATAATGACACCACTAAACTTCTCTTTGGTTCTTTCAAAGAAAATTACAATGCTTCAAACTCCTCTCCTATGAGAACCTCAATTAAATTGAGATTACAATATCCTTCCTCAAAGGGATATGACCACATTCTTATTGAAGTGAACACAACTTTGTGCATGTTCTTATCAAGTTTCTCCTTGCAAACTACTCTAAATCTATGATGAAAAAATTTTACAAACTTCTCATTGCAAACTAATAACATTTGCAAGCTTTCTCAAAGCTTAGACAAGTTATTCTAAACATATCAAGGAAAACGTTTATCTTCTTTCTCATTGCGAGCTAACAATGTTCCCAACCTCTCTCCTACCTTAGGCGAAATTTTCATCTATGAGTTAGTTCAACGCTTTTGACTCTTCTAGTTATCTTGCTTTCCTTGACAGGGGTTCACAAGCAATTCCACATCAACTGAAAAATATGAGAAGTAGATTTAACAAGTGTTTGTGGCTTATGTTGCCTCATATATCTTGCGAGGGTGGGATATTATAAAGGAAAACTTATAAAATCTTGCAATTTATATATTTATGCTATGTCGCAAGTTATCACAAGATTCTATTGGGGTTCTTTGATGTTGTACATGTCATTTGTCTAAAACCTTCTACACCACACTTTTTAGTGTTTTCATTCCATTCAGCATGGGCAGTTATGCATCTACTTGTCCCTACAAATGCCTCCGAAGTTGGTAGAATCTTTTCTACCCTTAAAACAATCATATCGCATAACTAAGAAGTGTATAATGGCATGCAACATGTACACTTAAAGCAAGATAACCCCTTGCCTACAACTACGGAATATGTGAAGATTCTTGAAACAGCTCTACCATAGTTGAGACATTCACCTAAGCCAATTGAGAGTTGGGCTTGTAGCATGAAGTTAGTAATTATTCCTCCTAAAAGTACCTCACAAAGGGTAACATGCTAGGCGTATGCACAAAGTTTTGGGTCACATCCCCTTCAAGGAGTGGATTTTGCAAACTTAATCCAATTGAGGTTGTCATCGGAGATAGAGTCAACAAGCATTGTAATCTACTTTGAAAGACACAGAGAAGTTTTGAGGTGTCACATTTCTATGTAATAGTAGTTGTGTGTGGGAGTAAATCTAGATTGCAGAATCTAAGGTTGTCAAATTGCTCGGTTTCCTACCTCAGATTGCTTTGACAAGTGTATAACAAAATTTACCCACCCTAAGTGTTCTTACATTTGTTATAATCAAATTTATTCAACTCTAATGCCAATCTGTTTTATCTTCCTCTTTTTACTCTTATTTCATTTCTCGTCCTAATTATTTGTCAACGCACGACATTGGGAAAACTTTGATAGCCATCAAATTTAAAAATTATGAAATAAAGCACATAAAAACTGCTGCTTGTTTTATTTTACAGAAGCAGCATGATGCATTTTGACAATCCCTTTATTGGCCAGGAAAATTTCAAATACTGTCCACTTCTCTTTTTTTTACAACTTCCCATAATTCAGTATGAGTTTGGCAATTGAGTCAAACTATTTTTGGATTGCCTCTCAAAGGTTTAATTTACTTAATATTTCAAAAACTTGGTCTGTATTTAGGCATTCAACAATTGCATACATACTACCATTTTATCCCAATACAAGAATCTAAATTCAGGAAAAAGGGAGGTTGACACCTCCGACTGATATTGTTGGCTTGAGAAGAACCCAAGGAGGAGTGCAAAAGTCCCAATGCCATCACCATGGGAGATAAACTGTATCACATATAGACACAATATCCCACCTAGGGTTATAAGGGTTTGTGCTAATTTGAAGTACATTTTGTGCACTCCAGTAATAGGAGGATCCTTTTTCTTTTTTTGCTCATCAAGTGTCATTTTAAAAGGCTAAGCGAAGACAATTACAAAATAATCTTGTATAAATAAGATATGAAATGTTTACATGTTCAAGACAAATAGACAACTCTATTGTCTGCCTTGCCTTGCATTACAGTGTGCATCAAGCCAAGAAACAATATCATCAATGACTTGAAAAATGCTCTCATCTGACTCGCCTTCTAAAATAGCATGACATGCATTTTCATAAATTTTCAGTTGTTTGTCAGCACCTTTTGATTTCTCATATAAAGCCTTGCTAACAGAAGGATCAGTCACAACATCAGCAGCTCCATGTAGAATTAATAATGGTAAAGAAACCTGCATAAAAAACTTTTTAAGCATCCAGCAAAAGGATAAATTCAAATTGAATCAAAACTTCATCCACTATTTAAGGCTTACTTCATGCATTCTTGTTTCTATTTCTTGAGTAGTCTTAAGCAATTCCACAGCAGTCCTGAGTCGTGGCCGGTCTTTGTAGGCAATTACATTGTAAGCCGCCTGACGGACAATTAAATAAAAGATTATCTAAGATCGTACTTTTCTGCAATGAGATTGAGGCTTTCTTTCCCACAAACATTGCATTTTGCCTATGGAAAACGTAAGATTGCTTGCAAAATAGAAAATGCAAACAAGTACGTAAATTGTGGATAACTAACCAGCTTTCTCTTTTTGATGTCTTTAAATGCCAGCTCTGCTAAGTCTTTCTGAGGAACCAATTTCTCTTTAGGAAAGATGCGAGCTATGACCAATAAAATCTGCACTAGTAGCCAAGGTGGAGTAACATCATCTGCAAGCTGGCAGTTCAAGGTTTTTAACATGTTAGTACACCCAAAAACTAATGCATCGAAAATGTGAGTAACTACAAACTAGTGCAGAACAGAACCAAATAATAAAACTCATATCTAGAAGTTCGAGTTGTGAAATATACTTTACACATAGGAGCAACTAAAACAGCCCCATCCCATACACGAGGCTGCTTCAGATGGATCTTTAGAGCCACTGCTCCTCCTAAGGACTGTCCAAAAAGAAAACATGGAAGATCCTTGTATTCTGACATGGCTGTATGTTATTGAGAACGTCAAAACTGTAAGCTTTGCAAACCTAGTTGTAAACGGAAGAAAACAAGCAGCTATATTCCTCGTATACTTAATCTAGTCCAAATGAATCAGACTGGACCTTCACTTTGCATGGTTAATCAGTACTGTAAGAAATTGAAGAACTATTAAATCCACATTCAAGATTCACATTACTTGGGAGTAAAATATTTAGTTTTTGTACAAGACATAAAGTAGCACACATTATTGGGAAGCAAAAGCAGACAACCAATTCTATGGACTCTGTAAAATGAACTTCATAATATTTATGCAACTTGAATCAATGTTTTGAAAGCTGCGATCACAAAAAGATCAAAATTCTCAGAATTTGGAAACAACATGATCAATAGTTAGTAATATAGAAGACTGAGTCTGTTAAATAACGGATAGTATAAATGATGATGGAACTGTGGATCCCAATAAAGCTCTAGATAATATTTGCTTCCACTCCTTTCCAGCAACTTTGATCCTGTTACTAATTATAATAAAGTTAAAGATGAGTTTTTATAAGCATAACTTATCCAATTTCAATCACCGTGATTCCAAAGGATCCAAGTTCATTTCCAGAGATGTTTGTATATTTTGCACTGCACTATATGTCAGCTACAAAAATTGCTAAGTCGTGACAAAATGATGAACAATATAGAGCTGGGCACATAGCAAGCAATTGATCAACAATATATATGTAGATTAATGAATTTAGGGACAATCAAGCTGAAAATAGAGAGAATAGAGCAGTCTACATAATGTAAACATGGAAAAGCTCACAACATAATATTTGCTTCCAATCCTTTCCAGTGACTTCAATCTTGTTACTAATAATAAGTTAAAGATGAGTAGTTTTATGCATAACTTATTCAATTCAACTCACTTTGATTCCAGAGGATCCAAGTTGATTTCCAGAGATGTTCTATAGAACCAATCTTGTCTTCCGATCATGTGCTAAGTTGCACCTAAATCAACATCCCAGATAGAACTCTAAGAAGATGGCTCCTGAGTTGGTGCAGCATATATTTCAAGCAAGTGGGTGGTTAAAATGCACAGGCTCGTACCAAAGAATTTTGTGGACATTTCATGTTGATGGGCTTGGACTTGGAGGATGAAGACAATTTGACCAAGTACTTGGATGGTCTCCACACACGCCTAAGGAGACTGATCATCTTAAGTAATCCAAAGGACCTTGATGAGGCATGCATGCAAGTATGCTGCATTGAGGAAAAGAGAAGACAAGGAGAGGGAGAGCCCTAGAAGCAAATTCAGCCCACAAAGCAGTTCAAGAAAGAGCAAAATCAGCCTACAGAAAGAACAAGTGGAAAGGTAAGAGAAATACTCCCACTTTGTGCAATTGTAAGAATCCAAAGCACCATTGTAACCGTTGTGGTATAGATGGACATACTGATGCTAAGTGTTGGAAGTTGCATCCAGAATTTCATCCCGAGAATCAGCTCAAGAAAGAAACAAGCAGGAGAGGAGATGAGAAAATTATTCCAAATCATGATCCAGATAAAGAAAACCAAGGGAAATACACTTGTTGATACTAGTTCTCAATCCAATTTGATTTTAGATAGAGTTGTTAGGAAACTTGCTTTGCATACATATGATCATCCTCACCCATATTGATGCAGAAGCATCCGCATTCACATGCAATCTTGCATCAACCAAAAAACGACAGATTAGGAAATTAAGCTAAGTCTAGCAGTGAGCGAGTTTCTAGTTGCAAGTAAGCTTTGTTCCTTTGATTTGCACAAATGCAAATCATGTTTGGCATAAAGTGTTTCTGTGTAGTTTTGTATAGCCTGTGAGCACGCAAGCATTATGTTGCGAGTCTGTACATATTTGTGTGTGGTGTTGGCCATTGCCTCAAAAGGGTCCGCGATTCTATTATGAATCCAAGCAACGCTTTAAAAGTTGGTGCAAACCTATATCCTATGGTACAACGCAGAAATGTTAATTCCATGACTGAAGGTCTTGAAAAGGAAGACAGCCCTTCAAGAGGTATCGTGATACTTCCGCGCTGTGCCTCCACACTTCTTTGGATACCGCAATGCTTATAAACCTTGGTTTGGGATCAAAGACATTGCATAGACAATTGGGAGATGGCGCAGATCCAAGGAACCTTTGAACGTGCGTGGCAGCACGCAGCACATAGCACATTTTAAGAGGCTCGCATAAGAAAGAGAGGCTCATCTGGATACTATGCATTCACATACGAAACCACAAAGTCATTGGGCTTCCTCACATGAGATACTCAAACATGGATTGCAGGACTTCTTCCACAATAGCACAGTCTTATAGAAGTGGAACTGGAGGGCTCACTTGTTGACCTCCTCAAGTTTACAAATAAAAGCCAATCACAACCCGCCTAATTAAAATATTGCAATTGCTTAGCCAATCTGTGTTTGTTTCAAGTTGTGCTATCTTATGGGTCCCTTGGGCCTTACTCATGTAATATTTGCAATGCATTTAATCTTGTATGGATATGTACTTGGGGGCTTAATATTATCAATGGTTGATTGTGTCTCTATATAAACACAACACCATAGTTGAGAAAGGCATTCAGAAATCCCGTAAGGATATAATCTAAGTGAGGTTGTAAGGAGTACTGCAAGTAGAGATGTGTGCGCAGGTCTGGAAAGGGATAACAGCATGAATAACTTGTGCATGAATTGTAAGCCTGCAGGCATTTGAGTGTGTGTAGAATGCCATATTTGGCAGTGAATGTGAGATTGGATGTGTGATCTCCTATCGTTAAATATAAGATTAAGTTGTTGCTATAACTGTTGTTGTTGCTGTAATTTTCCTAAGCATGATTTTGTTAAGGCTGCATAGTCTAGGGCATCCTTTCATCTGACAACCTACCCACGATGGCATCACATATGCTTTGGGTTGAATGAAAAAAGGTGTAGAAATTCAGGTAACTAAGAAATGCAGATTTAAGTTTGGTACTAACGCACAATATATTGATGAAGTAGAAGTAGGTGCAATTCCTCTTGATGCATTTGATGCGGTATTTGGAAGTCCTTACTTATATCTTAGGAATGCTTTTTTCATGGAGAGAACTAACAAATACAAATGGGTCGAGAATGGAATCAACACATCATCAAGACCCATCAAAGAAAGCCCAAGTTTTCCTTGGCAAGTACCAACCAAGCAAAGATACTCATTCAAGCTAATAAACAAGTTTGTTTACTTCTTTTGAAAGATAAACAAGAGAATGGGTTAGAAATTTATGAGATTGATTGTGCTAACAACGGATTGAAAGATTTGGATGATTTTCTATAATATTTTCAAAATGTATTACAAACTCCTATGGGCTTTCCTCCAAAAAAAAAAGGAATTAGAGCATGACATTCAATTTATCCCAAAGTCTCCTTTGCCTAACATTGGTTTGAAAGTAACAAAGTTTGAGGCTACCATTCCTGAGTAGACCATTCCTCGTTTGCCTCCCCCCCTTCATTCCCTTCTTTGCTTCTCTTGTCTTTCTCCCCTGCTTGCTCCATTGCCCCCGCCTGTGGGGGTATTGGCTTTGGGTTTCCTTTGTGCTTTGTCTTTTCTCATTTTTTCTGTTTTTGGGAACTCGTTTTGAATTGTCCCTGCTCGCACTTTGTATATTGTTTGGGCTGCAGTCCCATTGACCTACTTTTGTGGTCATTCATTGGACATTAATATATTTATCGTTATCTTATCTTATGTTATTCGCCCAAGTACCTCACCATGTAGGTCACCAACATTAATGGTGCAAAAAAAAGATGGCTCTTGCAAAATGTGCATAGACTATAGAGCCTTGAATATTAAAGAACCAATATCCACTTCCGCAAATTGATGAATTATTAGACCAACTTCAGCATTCTAAGTTGAATCTCAAATCTGGGTACATCAAATTCATATGGAGGATGTATGGAAGATAATCCTTCGAGACAAAATCAGGTTTGTATCATAGTTACCTAAGTCTCGGGTACGGTGGGATAGAGGGACGGGATTTCCAAGACGGCAAAAAAATTCCCAATTTTTGGGGACAGTTATTAAAATAATATACAAAAACTAATATTTTAATTGTACTCAATGAAATTTAGGGATTTAGACTATGTTTAATGTATTTAAAGTACTTTCAAGATCATAATTTAATGTTCTTGGTAAAGATGCATTTTTAAAGTAAAAACATCAAAAAACTTTTAAAAGATTTTAGAAATATAGAGGGCATTCCCTCTAAGTCTTCAAGTCCCCAAAACATTTTTGACATCTACAACGTCACCAAAATCTAGGAGACATGTCCCCACGTAGCATTGGTTTGTATAAATGGTTGGTACTTCCTATTAAGTAATGCACCTCCTATGTTTTTGAGATTGATGAATGATGTATTCAGACCTCTCACAAATACATGTGTCATGGTGTATCTATATGATATTTTAGTTTTCAGTGCTACACGGGAAGAAAATCTAACCCAGTTGCGAAAATTCTTGCAAGTATTAAAAGAAAAACAATTTATATGCAACATGAAGAAATGTGAGTTTGTTAAACAATCACTAGTCTACTTGGGGCATGTGGTTGGAGGAGGAGAATTGAGAGTGTATCCCACAAAGTTTGAGGTTATCACTAACTAGCCCTCACTTAAGAGTGCCACGGAAACAAGGAATTTTGGTGGAGCAATATAGTACATGATGAAGTTTATTCTGGCATTACCGACCTTTACATACAATTGTAGCAAGTGGCAAGAGTTTTTATTGGGGTAAGGAACATGATAGTGCTTTTGATTCACTGAAATATATAGACAAACATGCCCCAGTGTTTGCTATTTCTAATTTGCAATGACTTTTCAAAGTGGAAATGGATGCAAGGGAATATGCTACTAATGGGGTAGTTTTTGGGCAAAGAGATAAGCCAGTTTATTATCATTCCAAAGTATTTACTTTGGCAGTAAGTGGATATCTTGTTTATAATAATAAAAAAAATACGCACTAAAACAAGTAATAAAGAAATGGAAACATTATTTGTTGGGTAAAAAAGTTATTGTGCATTGACCACAAATTTCTTCAATATTTGCAAGCACAAAGTAAATTGCAGCAAGCAAGACACTACAAATGGATGGGTTTTCTTCAACAGTTAAATTTGTGATCAAGTACAAGAAAGGAAGCACAAACATTGTAGGCAGTTACATTATCTAGGACACCTATAGCACAGCAATTTTAAGTTTTGGCCAGTTTGACAACTTGAGCCTTTCACAAAAGAGGCTTATGGAGAAGGTTGTGCACAAGATGCAGATTTTGGAGAGACATTCCACCAATTATAAGTCCAAGAAAGTTGAGAATAATGGCTAAGATGGGTGTTGTTTCAAGCATGGGCTACTCTACAAGTGGGATGAACGACATGTGCCAAAACAAGAAAGACTTCTATCGATGAGGCAAGCACATACTTCCAACATATCGGGTCTTTTGGTGTTTGTAAGGCCTCACTTGCAAAGATATGTGTATTAACCCAGCATGCAAGAAGATCTATCTAGATTCTGTAGAGGATGTGAACGTTGTTGTACAAGCAAGCCTAAGGTTAGGAAAGAACGATTGTATATGCCTTGACCAGTACCTACTAGACCATGGGAGAACATCTCTATGGATTTTGTAGGATGACTACATGTCTATGCATGGTCATGACTATCTATATGTTGTTTTCAGTAGATTCCAAAAAATGTGTATTTTGATTGCATATAATAAAAGGGCGTGAAGCAGCTGAACTGTTATTTTCTAATATTTGGGTGCATTTTGGATTTCCTAAGTCCATTGTTTCAAATCGAAATTTTTGGAAAAAAAATTGGACCAGAAGATGGACCAAACATTAAAGAAGCATAGTGTTCCATCTTCAAACTGATGGACAAACAAAGTTGTAAATACAACTTTCGTACAGCTGATAAAAGGTTACAACAACAAGTATCCAGAGACTTGGGATGAGTCTTTGGCATATATCCAGCCCTTGTACAACAAGGCAGTACATACATATACAAACAAAGTCACCTTTTGAAGCATTTTGAGTCATTTACCTACTAACCCACTTGATGTTATAATGGGATAGAAAAAGATAAATGCATATTTTGATTGCATGTAAGAATACAATAAAAGGGAATGAAGCAGCTGAATTCTTCTTGTCTAATGTTTGGGTGCATTTTGGGTTGCCTAAGTCCATTGTTTCAGATAAACATTCCAAATTTTTTTTTTTTAAAAGTTGACCACCTTTTGGTATAGGATAGATATCAAAATTTAAAGTAGCACAGCGTTCTGCCCTCAAACCGATGGGCAAACAGTTGTAAATAGGAATTTTGCACAACTGATAAGAGGTTACAATAGCAAGTATCCAAGAACTTGGGATGAGTCTTTGGCATATATCTAGCTCTCATACAACAGGGCAATACACACATATACAAACAAGTCGCCTTTTGAAATCATGTTTGGGTTATTTAACTACTAATCCACTTGATGTTGTAATGGGACATAAAGAAGTAGTGGAAGGAAAAGACTCATGAGTCATAAGTGACTTGAGCAGCATCGTTCATTGAGAAAATAAGATAAATACGTCTCAAAGAAAAAGGACAATTGAAGAAGTCTCATGCCAAGTACAAGGCTAGGCATGACCAGCACAGCAAGGAGCATACACTCAAAGGGGAAGGTAGGATATGGTTGTACTTGAGAAAGAAACTACTTCCAAGGGAAAGCTAGGAAGCTCAAACCTCTGAGATATGGACTTTCCACCATCTTGGAGCAGGTTGGAGAGAATATTTTCAAGCTTGATCTTCCACATTTAATGAGGATGTACTTGGTAGAGAATTGCGAAAACTTGCACCTATATGGGCCATCCAATCCATATTGGATGAAGAAGAGGAATATCAATTACTACCCTTTATAGAAGATTTTGTCTTAAATCCGCAAAGAGAATTGGAGGATGTCGTGTTG
The DNA here is from genome assembly GCA_019776745.2 of Taxus chinensis. Taxonomy (NCBI): domain Eukaryota; kingdom Viridiplantae; phylum Streptophyta; class Pinopsida; order Cupressales; family Taxaceae; genus Taxus; species Taxus chinensis. The sequence continues at coordinate 41,360 of JAHRHJ020000492.1, read as the reverse complement.
CAGTGAAAAGTCAGAGAGACCCACAAGGAAACATAGGAATCTTGGCAGGTTGGAATCAAGGGCAAGACCCAAGGCAAGTAAGATGGCACCTCAAGGAGAAAGCTGTTCCCGTCTCTCCCCTACTTTCCAAAAGGAAGGTATGATCCATAAGAATTCAAAAAAAAATTGCAAAATCGTCGCGGGAGTTGCATAACTGCCGGCATTTGCAAAGCGACATTTGTGCAATTACCAGTCTGCACAAACTTGCGGATTCGAATGCGGTGATCACACGGGTTCAGAAATAGCAAGAAACGATGTCTCTTCGATTCCCAAGACTTTTGGGATCTTTAGTGCACGGAAGGATGTCTCCAGCATGAGAAATATGAGGCACACATTCAGAGAGATCATCGGTGATCAGAAAATAGTGTTCATTTCGTTCTAAGAGAAAGGATGAGATTGACGGAATAGAGGAAGACGCTGAGTGAGCCGGATTGCAGAATTGTTCTACTTATTCTATTACTCTATGTTATCCACTTTGGCCATAAAAAGATAAGAAGTTAATCAGTCACCACTTCCAGCTACTTTTCCACATCTTGTGATTTTCTATACCAAAATCTCATGTGTCTTTGTGGTTTCCTGCTTTATGTTTGTTGTTCATATTATTTACATTCACATTTTCAGTACTCTTTATGTTTCCAACAGTAAATTACATTAATTCTAAGCTTCACTATGTTTTCAGAACTGTCATTTTGCAGTATATTCAAAGTAGAACAGCATATTGTGATTCCTGTGAATTCAATGAGTAACAACTATCAGGTGTTTACATATCAAAATTAACCAAAATTTTATTTGTGATTCAGCTTGTAACAAGATCTAAATTTCTCAATAAGCAATTTGCCTTTGTGATTGACCTTGTAAAGATGTCTAACTTGCTGTAAAAAAATTGTGATTCCTGTGAATTCAATGAGTAAGAAGTATTAGGTGTTTACATATCAAAATTAGCCAAAGTTTCATTTGTGATTCAGCTTGTAACAAAATCTAAATTTCTCAACAAGCAATTTGCCTTTGTGATTGACCTTGTAAAGACGTCTAACTTGCTGTAAAAAAAATTCACCTGTTAGGTGCTTGAATTGCTTACAAAATTGTATGAATAAAGAGGTGTACCAATCTTCAAAACATTCTAATACTCTCCTGGTTTTTAAGGTTCTAAGCAAAAGCCTGTCATAAAATTCAGTTTGTTGATCTTCTTGCTATTCCAATACATTAGCAATTCACATAACATCCCATCATTAAACATATATTGGCCTGGGATCGGGTAACATGCAAACACATGAAAAGTTTTAAAAGGCAACACATCTCAAAGAGGAATAGTTTCACATCACTGTTCCAAACAATTTTATTGACCATAACGGACTAACAATACAAGACAGCTCATTTAGAAACTGTCTTTCCATGATGAAATGCACGTTATTATTATTATGTCACACTGTTAAATCATCATAATGCACTGAATATGAGTAACTCTTTTGTTATAGGTGCTTAAAAATATCATACTCTGTGGGTTTAGATATAGAATTAATGAGAGACTTTAACCATGGTGAAGCAGCAAACACTTTCAGATTCAAAGCAAAAGCTGGGTTTATGGTTATAGAATCCTTTTTTCTAGATAGAATGGTCATAAACTCTAAGTTCGGGCTTACAAGACATTCCACGAGACCCATGTTCTTATGGTTGTCAAAAATGAAAAAGTAAAACATAAATATTTTGATAGTTTTAAGATAAAAGTAATTTGAGGTAATTTGGTTGGACGGTTTTCATGTTTCAGTGTAATTAAACCAGGAGACAAGTCACAAATCTATTTTCTGACAGACTGTCGACAGTTTCTCTACAAAAATTTCCATTTACATTCAAGTCATTTGAGGTTGTCTATTATGCAGGCCTCTAAGCATCCACTTCGATTCTTTTCAATTGTGCAAGAAGTCATGCATAGGCAATTTGTCAACAGTTATAATGTTTATCTTGAAGCTTTTCATTAATAAGATTCAGAGTTTAAAATTACCCATTATTTAAAGCTTTTTAGTTCAAAAGAGCGGACCAATTACAAATATTCAAAATGTTTATTTTGAAGCATATCATAAATAGGTTCCAGGGTTACAAGAATATCCACCATTTAAAGATTTTTTAGTTGAAAAGAGCGGACCAATTTCAAATATACAGAATGTTACGGTGTCAGCAAGGTACACTGGGCGTAGGTGGATTGGCAAGGTTGGGTCTTCTCTCGAGTTTTGGTCATGAGGTTGAAAACTAGGGGTACAAAATTGGAACAACATAGAAGGTAAATTAAAAGAAAACCCCTTTTAGACTTCCACGAGAGGGATTCCATATGCCAAATTATCATCGGACTTAACCATGACATTTACCTTTTAGTATGCTAACATATATGTACGCGTCATTTGTAAGAGGATTACAAGAAACTTTTTGTAAGTATTATAGCTAAAATGGTCTTATTGTGAAGAGAAAGCTATGAAGTTGATTGATTTACCAAAATTAGGTGAGAATAGGAGTTCAATATAGCTTGAGGAAATAAGTTGCATTCAAGAACTATAATTCCAAGGAATATTGGATATCATGCCAGGAAAATTCAGCAACAATGGCAGGAGTAGCAGTAATAAAAGCAATGAATTGCTACAATTGTGGTCGAAAATTATGCTAACTAGATTTATGTCAAATATAACAATTAACTATTTGATTAGTAACGATTGACCTCTGATTAGGTCTCACATACCATGTAATCCTTCAAAATGGACAATACAATGTCCATACCTATAAATAAGAAGGGAGTTTCACTGCATCACATCAAACTTCTTTTTAAAAATGACTTGAAAAAGGTGATGTTTTCTAGCTATACTTCAATTCCTCATGGTGTTAACATTTCCAGTAAATTGTTGACTCCGTACCCATAAATATACCCTAAAATATCAGTTCAGATTCAAATACACATCAAGGTACTTATTTAAACTACGAGATACATGCAGAAATGTACATATATTTGTTGCAGTATGACTATAGTATAACCGCAAAGAATGCTTTAGCACGTATAAGATTAAATGAAATAACTGCTCTTCATCATCATTATCACATGCACTTTGAATGACCTGCATTAAGTCATCAATCTTGAATATCCCACATCTGTCATGTCATATCAGATTTGACAGGCTAAACAAATGAGGGCATTTGAATTTTCATTGAATGATCCAATCAACTTTCCAAGAAGTATCTGGCCTTTATTTGGAAAAATTGCAGAATACCCCAAAACATTGCTGAAACAATGATTTGCATATTCTTGCCAAACAGTGATGGATCTGCATGATGAACTAAAAAAAATTGAGAACAATGTCACAGATTTCGAGTTACTAAAAACCACACAGGTAAACTCTGAGAAATCTGGGTCAAACTGTCAAAATGGCCTGCATGCAGATCAATCACATCATTCCCAACTCTGACAGCTGTTCATGGTAACCAATCAGATCCATAACAAAGAAGCTATGGCCTTAAAAAAGTTGTCAGTTCTGAACTGTGGCTTGACAAACATTGCTAAATCTCTATTTCAGTAACCATTGGAAGATAAACCACTCCATCTTCCAACAGTACCTTTCCTTCTTCTATTACAGATGCTTGTATTTAGATGAATCGCCCGGTGTGCAGATAAGAGTGCTATAGCTTCACATCTCTTCTAATAGATAGTTGTACATAACTTTCATCTCAATAAATTTGTTGATTTAGTTGTTGTTGCAAGAATTGTCGTTTGGTGTTTGGATATTATGCATTATTTGCTTTAATTCTATTCATGTCACAAGACATTATATTTAATCATTCAATTTAATGTCTGTTAAAATTCCCCTAAAATACAAATCTGTGGTATTAGAGTCATTTGTTCCATGCTTGTCCTATCAAATGAGATCAAATTATAGGAAGAACAATCTCAAGACAAGAGACCCTTCAAGATACCTTCCATGTCAGTTCATACAACCTCAAATAATAGGCAAAAAGGGAAGGGAAGATTTTTTCCAATCATTGTTAGACAGGCTCTTGTGAAGCAAAGGATCCAGATGATTACCAGTTTGCCAAAGTTCTTCAAAAAATCATGCCCACAACATATATAACTTTAACGATAAAACCTTTTGGGGAACAATTGCCTTTCAAGGTACAAGTCAAATTCAATAACCTTCTTTTTCAAAAAAGTAAATAAATGCAAATGCAATAGAGAAGTTGCTTGACGGATTGGAATCATATTTCTTTGTCAATAACTTTTCTAAGGGTAAAAAGATAATCACTTCCCTTTTAAAATCTGCATTAAATGTTCACAAATAATGTGAATCATATTGTCTTCAGAATAGCCAAGAAGAGGATGAAAAGGGGGACGAGTTAACACTAGCGTATGACGATTCTTTGGTCAATACTTTCACTGACTTTGTATAGGACATGTAGGAGTTATACTGCCCTGCGACAATTACAATGATCAGTACAGAAAGTTGCAAACTTTGATCCATGGTCATGAAAAGACAGTGCAAGATTATACCAAATTACCAATAAATTCCATGCATTGCCTGCAAAAATTGGCATTTATGACATTGAAAGGCAAAAGGTCCTCAAGTACAGCAATGGATTGCACCCATGTATCCAAGGAGAAATAGAACTCTTGGAGACAGAGTGGGAGAATGTTAGAAATATATTATTAATGTTCACAGGTTAATGTGTGTGGTGTGATGAGATGTAATAACAACTCATATTGTTGTTACATGTTGTAACAGTGCTTAAAATAATGAGGGGTGAGAAATATTCCTGGGTAAGTTGCATTCTATAGTTAGACTAATTATTCATGCTATTATTAGGTGTGACTTGATAAGTGTTGACTCCTACTTTGTAGGAGATCATTACACTGTATATGTACTTTCTCTCTTTGTGAAAATAGAATCAACATATCGAATAAGTTTATTGTGTGTGAAATCTGTGTATATTGTATTTTTACATTTGAGAAGCTCTACCAAATTTCACATTTGGTATTAGAGCAGGCATAGTATGGAGAATTAAGTTGTGAAGAGGCAGCCACTCTTGTAATGCCCCTGCGTATGAATTTCATTACTATGAGATGAGATTTTAGATTAGGGATTTTTTTTTATTTTTTAAAAAACTAGAATTATATTACTAGAAAGAAGTTATTCAAAGTACAATGCCATGCCATGATACTCATACTCCAAGAAATATCCTTAGACTTCCAACAACAAAGTAAAGAAAAAAGAAAGCATATCTGCAGCTTATCCATCCAACGATTGCGAGTGAAGGATCTTTTCAATCTGATTTCGCTTCTCTGGAGGCCATGTCAAAGGCAAAGGCCCAAAGTTGATCAGATTATGATGATCCAAGGCCTAATTTGCCAAAGCATCCGCCACCTTTTTCTGATCTCTAGGAACATGTTCATAAAAGATGGTCTGAAATTGTCTAGCAATAGCTTGAATATTCCCCTGATACTGGCGACTAGCCAATTTTTGGATCTATGCTGCTCTGGAGATGCCAGAAGGTTGATAATAACCTTAGAGTCAGATTCGACTATAATTCTAAGACATCCCAATTTAGTTACTTCCGCAAGAGCTCTCTGAATTGCCAAGATTTCAGCCACATTATTAGTGAAGTAACCCAATTGGTGAGTAAAGAAGAAAAGGGGAGTTCCCAAGGTTTCATCAACTACCCCGCCAATACTTGTCAGACCCGGATTACCTCTTGCTGCTCCATCAGTATTAAGTTTAACAAAATCAAATAGAGGAGGCTTCCATTTTCTTAAAGCAAAGGGCATAGATAAGTCTGGTGCAAGACCTAAACTGCAATTTACTTTCCTCCAAATTGAGCTTACGTATCATGGTTTTCCACTTGCCAGGTAAGGGGGAGGGGATTTTCACATTATGCTCAATAACTTCCAATATATTGCTTCTAGTTAGTTCCTTGACATACCAAATGTCTCTATTTTCAGATTTGAAGATACGTCTATTTCGCTCTTTCCATACATTCTACAGCATCAGAGAAATAGCAATCCAAACTCTTTTGTTAAGATCCTCTACAAATTTAGTGGATATTCTTAGAGGTTGAAAACACTCAGTCTCGGACACCTAGGATTTTAACAAAGGAATCTGGAATGCTATCTCTCTTATGTTGTGGAATGTATGGAAAGAAAGAAACAGACACATTTTCAAATCAGAAAGTAGAAACAGTGGGTATGTTAAGGAATTGACTCATAGTAATATTGTGGAAACTATTGAACATAACTTGAAAATTACCTCCCCACCACTTGGAAAGAGGAAAGTTTTGTTACAAAAACCTAATATGGGGAATAGGCAATTACAGACAAAGCTTTGTTATAAACAGTTGACACCTATTTTGAGAAAATGGAAACCACCCCCGTTTGGCTTTGTTAAATTAAATGCCGATGGAGCAGCAAGAGGTAATCCAGGGCCCGCAATATTCCCCGAGGGATAGCACATGGCTCTTTGGGAACTCCCCTCTTCTTTTTCGCTCATCAATTGGGTCACTACACCAATAATGTGGCTGAAATCATGGCTATCCAGCGAGCTCTTCTGGAGGTAGCTAAACTGGGATGTCTTAGTATTATAGTGGAATCTGACTCTAAGGTTATTGTTAACCTTCTATCAGCTCAAGAGCAACATCCGTCCAATAATTGGCTTATTGTCAAAATTCAGGATAATTTTACTGTTATAGCAAGACAATTTCAGACAATCATATATCAACATGTGCCTAGGGATCATAACAAGGTGACAGATGCTTTGGCCAATTGGGCGTTAGATCATACAAATCTGCTCAACTTTGGCACTTTACCTTTGACATGGTCTCTAGAGAAGAGGAAATAGATTGAGAAGATCCTTCATTTGCAATTGCAGGATGGATAAATTGTAGATATGATATTTCTCTTTTCTTATATGTAGTTGGAATTCCAAGGATATTTCTTCAAGTATGAGTATAACAACATGGTATTGTACCTTGTAATTTATATTTCTATTAATATAAAGGTGGTGTGTGTGTGTTTTTTTTAAATCCTAAGTATTAGAGAGCGAACATTTCCAAACTCTAAATATTTCCACCAGATTCATAAAAGAATTCCAATTGATAGATAACCAATCAGCTAAAATATTCCATAGGGCCATAACAAAAGGGCACTGGAAGAAAAGATGAGTCCAAGTTTCATCTGCTTCTTTGCATAAACGACACCCAAAAGGTCCTACCATACCCCGTTTCATCAAATTGTCTCTAGTAAGGATCCTCTTGAATAAAAGAAGCCAGATAAAGAATCTAACCTTAGGCCACAAAACAAGCTGCCAGAGATCAGCAAAAATATCCTTCCAAGGGTGCGGTTGAATCCCTATCAAAGTACTATATCCTTCAACTACTGAATAATTCCCTTTCGAAGATTTTCCCCAAGCAAGGGTATCAGGACTAGAAGAAGTGGGAAGGATTTTGTTTTGAAGAAGAGTCTGAAAAAATTGAATTTGGGCTATAAACAAATTAGCATGCCACATAGAAGGGGAAATCCACTTGTTCCCCTGAGGCAAAGATTATAAATAATGAAAAAATAATGAAACACCTTTTCCTTAACGGACTATAAAGAATATTCATAATACTTCTAGAATCCAGATACTGCTCAATCAAAGTTGGGTGCTCATCCCACGAATCCGTCCAAAAGTTAGCTTAGTCCCCTTTCCCAATTTGCCAAAAAAATTGTTTTTTAATAATTTCTTTACCAATTTTGAGGATCAATAAAATCGGAGATCCCCAAGAGGGTAAGGAATGTCGAATCAACTCTTGCGGCATCATCCCTTCTGCAAATTTTTCTCTAATGTTGATGGCCCATAAATGATGCGGATTTTGCAACAATCTCCAATTTAATTTTGCAGCTAAATCCTTATTATTCAGCACACTTGATCTGAAACCCAAACCTCCTTTCTTTGGCAAACATAATGTTTTCCATTTCACCAAACGCCATTTCATACCCTGTTGAATCCATGTACATTTCTGGCTGATAGAATACGGTTGATGTAAAACTTTAGCAAGAATGTTCAAAAGGGAAGAAAAAAAGATAGGAATAGCCTGAAGAACAGCTTTAATCAAAGTAATGCGTCCCCCATAAGATAACCATCTATGTGTCCATTTACTAAATTTATGAAGAATCTTTGTGGGTAGCCAAGTCCAATCAGTTAATCTTTTAGAATCCAACGGAATACCCAAATATTTTAGAGGTACCGTTCCCTTTTGAAATCCTAATTTAGCCAAAATATCCTACTCTAGCCTAGACGAGGAATGGAAGAAAATGATTTTTTATTTTGCCTATTTATATCTTTATTCTGTGGCCTTTGAAAGAGCTGCAAGTTGTTGTGAATTTGGGTAGCTTCTTTTAAAGATACTTCTCCCATAATGAAAGAATCGTCTACAAACTAGAGATGAGACAGAGGATCAACCTGTCTGGCCAATTTAATACCCTTCAACTTCTTCTGAATTCTTGTCTTGGAGAAAAATCTGCCGAAAGATTTTGCAACTATTATGAATAGAAAAGGAGATAAAGGATCTACATGTGTTATGCCACGAGAAGCAGAGAATCTAGAACTAGGAGATCCATTCACCAAAATAGAGTAAGAAACTGAAGAGATACAAGCTTGTATCCATTGAACCCAAAGGGGGGAAAATCCAAACCTAAACCGGATTGCAGATAGGAAAGACCAATCCATCCTATCATAAGCTTTAGACAAATCCATCCTATCTCTTGAATTTCCATGTAATGGAGAACTTCCTAAGCCAAAACTATATCATGATAAATTTGTCTGAGGAACAAATCCGCAATAACTTGGTCTTCAGCCTTATTAATGATGGTCTTCAGCCTTTCATCTATAACTTTGGTTATTGATTGTATAGAGCATGTTGAATAAAGCAATGGGACGATATTCCGCAAGGGTAGAAGCCTCTTCTTTCTTGGGAATCAAAGCAATATTAGTGTGATTAATGATTTGTAGGACAGTCTAGCTTGTCTGCATTCTTCCACCACTTCCACTAGATCATTTTTTATAATATCCCAAAATTCCTGATAGAATTTTGTAAGAAAACCATCCGGTCCGAGCGTTTTTCCTTTTTTCATAGCCCACACAACTGTTTGGAGTTCCTTCTCTAAAACTGGCTGCAAAAGAAAATTATTATCCTTCTCTCCAATTAAGGTCGGAATGGAATCGAGCAACTGGCATTGAGCATTGCCATTCAAATTAGAAGCAGCAAAAATCCCAGAAAAGTACTGAATTGCTAAGTGTTGTATATCTTCTTGTGTATTGGCCTAGGTTCCATACCCTTTATCCAAGTAAGCAATATGATTATGGGAGCGGTGAGCTAAGAGAGATTTATGGAAGAAGTGTTTTTTATCTCCCTCTTTCAACCATTGAATTCTGGATTTTTAATTCCAGAAAATTTCTTCTCTTAATTCCCATTCTATCAACTCCTATTTAAGGAAAATTTCCTTTGTTTGCAGTTCTTAAGAGTATCCTTGCATTCTCACTTGATGGTTCACTTCCTGTAATGATTCTTAGATTAGGGATTATTATTTCAGAATTTATTAGATTTAATTTGTGAGCGTAAAATAAGGTATGTGTGCACATCACCGTGTGACACAATCATTTTGTCCTAGTGTTGTAGCTTCCATCCACAGTTTTATATCTCGGCCTGCTTCATGCAATAAAAAAAGCGAAACACGAATTTTGAGTCAATCCTGACTTCCATTCTCATGCATTCTATTCTCTTACACTGGTATTAACGTTTTGTGCAAATTCGTGTGTTGAAAGCTTGCTCGTGGACAACCAATACACAAAGGATTTGGAAATGTCTTCTTCTTACAGCCTTGTAATTCAGCTTGTACCTCCCTTCTACCCATTCATGCTTTTGAGCATGCCGTAGTTCGGTGATTATGTTTGCCTCAATCCATACATTGACGATTAGATAAATTTAATATTGCATTGCCATTTGATCTGCCATACACATGCATGAGGCGTTAGACCCATACAACCAATCACTTCACATTCTATGCTTGGAAAATTTTTGATCCACATTGGTTGTGAATGCAAACAAAAAGTGGCGGTAACAAAAGCTGGCAGGTATCCATTGGTTGTTTAGCATAAGATATATTCATTTTTTGATGCCATCAACACCTACAAGCATCCAGCTACCTTCTCGGCTGCCGAGACGTTATTGTTGGTGTTTATATGCCAATTACCTTAAGCTTGATCGATCCTATCTATTGTGGCGTGGCATAAATTAGTGGGCGCCTGCAGATTTTCTCTTTACACATATACTTGCTCCGGTGACTTCTATCAAAATTTAATGACTGCATAGAAGGACAGCTTCAAAGATTTACATTGCATCAAGATTTTAAGTTCGCCATACAAGTCTACTGTCTGACCATACACTTTCTACACAACAGTTAACGGTTTGAACCGTTTGTTGTTGCCACAGTCTCCTGCAAGCTTAGATTCTTGCACCGCTTCAAGTTTCACACATCCCCATCGAGTTCACCCTGAAATCTGTGAGTACCCTATTCGAAAAAATTTAGTACTTTTAAAATAATGGGTCGTTTTGTGTTTTTATTGCCTGAAAGTTCTTGTATTGTGTCAAGATATTCCCAAAGAGCCATATTAGCCTTTTTCGCCAAATACCCAGATGCCCAAAATTGTTATATTCAGTCGTCGGGATTTGTCTGCGGAAAATTTGTATTTAATTATTTTCAGCCCCGTATAAGACTATTTGCGCTCCGTTTTAACTCTGTTATGATCGAACATATCATTATTCCTATATACCAGAAGGGTTTTAACTAAGGAATAAGTTTTGGGCTTTATTTGTGACTTTTGGCAATTTTTCGTGTTTTTGTGTTTTCCCGTTTCGTTTTCTGTGAAATTTCTCTAGATCAATTCCTTTGCCGGGTTAGCCCGATTCTTGGCCTGGAGCAGCTGGAGAACATATACGCACGTTATGCCCGGAGGAAGTCACCATCGGAGGTCTGGTTCACTGGGAAAAAGCGAAGTCGTGCACTAAAAAGCCCCTGCGGGGTTGGGCGCATTTTTGGAAAACAAAGGATTTAAGCTGCAGTGGGAAAAATAGAAGCAGCAGGCAGGTGGGAATTTTATACCTGCCTAGCAGGGTACTTTTTCCCATGATAGAAAATTCACTTAAGCTGCAGTGGGAAAATTAGAGGCAGCAGGCAGGCGGGAATTTATTGCCTGCCTTGTAGGGTAAAAATTCCCATGGTGAAATAAAAGAAAAGTGACTTAAGTGAAATCATGGGATTTTATTGCCTGCCATGCAGGGTAAATAATCCCATTGTCAAAGTCAAATCACTTAAGTGGATCATGGGATTTCCGGGGCTGCCTTGCAGGGTAAAAATTCCCATTGCCATGTGTTTTTAAAAATAGAATTCTATTATGCTAAAAAGTGCGACCCACCTTGGGTGAATAATAATGCATTAAATAAATATTTGTTAATATTTATTCACCCAATTTTGGCACCCAGGCTTGTGGAAAAGTCAACAAAGGGAAGTGGACAAAAGGAATTTAAAAATAGAATTCCAAAATTAAATAAATTTAATTTATTTAATGCAGCCCCTTTTGAGAAGGAAATAATACTTTTTAAAGTATTAATTGATTAAATTAAATTCTATTTTCAGTGGCTATGGTCAAAGCACACTGTGAAGCTTAAGTGAAGTGAAGAGTGGATGATTAAATTGATTAAATTTAATTTAATGGATGGTTGTCCTTAATCATGCAATTTTAGCACATCAGTTAAAGAGAAAAGCATGATTTTTAATTAATTAATTGCCAGGAATAGGAAGGGCAATTATTAATTATAGAATTATGAGGGTTATATAAGCATGGGCTGCCATAAGGGTGAATTAATTAATTCACAGGTGAAGAAGTGCAGCCCAGAGGAAAAGTGCGCCCCATATTGAAGAGGATTTTGCTTAAAAGAAGATCAAATCAAGGCTAAAAGCTTCCAATTTTGGCGCATGCTTTGAAGAAGGTTGATTTTTGTCTGCATAATTGTTTGCATAGGTGATACAGGTGCTCAGGTGATGTTGGTAAAATTCATGCTTGCTTTGCATGCAAATAAAACGTCAAATTTTGGGGCAGCAGGCTTGAATTATGCAGATTTTTGTGATTAAAATTCACTGTGCATGCTCCGGTTGCCATCTTTGTCTGAATTAATTGCAGGAGTTAGATACAGGTGCTTTTATAAAGAAAAGGAACTTATATCAATGTCCAATACATTGAATATTTCCTCCGAATCTGAAGGATTATCCAGATCTGCACCAGTTTTGAAGAATTCCAGTCAAATAAGAAGAAAAAGAATTGTTCAGACAAAGATAGACAAAGCTATGGCGAAGAAAGATGAAAAAGAAAGCACAACGGAGTCATGCATCACTTCTAAATTTGCAGATATTGGAGACACGGATCTAGGCTCGGAACCTCTTGCTGAATTGATAGACAGATCCAGAGCAGGAAAGACTTCACTCATGCGTGCAGGAAAAACTTCACTCATGCGTGCAATTAAAAGCAGTGGAATTATTCGAGCTGCAGCTTTTCCATCCACAGCCCAGTTGCCAGAGTTTGTTATGCAGGTGCAGATCCATATCCAGATGCAGATGCAGATGCAGATGCAAATGCAAATCCATATGCAGATCCAGATCCAGATCTCATAGTTGCAAAAGCTTCCGGCACAAAGGCTTCATCCTCTTGTTTCGAATGCAGCCCGTGAAGAAGTCAGTGCGTGGAAAATTCCTTCCAAGATCTTGTGCAAATGCTCCCATCTTCCAGTTGAAGCCTTCATTGAATTTTCATTCATCCGGAGTGCTTTCCAGAATTTTTAATTGCTCATATGCAATTAAAAATAAGGATGATGAGTTATCTACGGCAAACATTGCATTGATGCATGTACTGGAGAAGAACTGCAAAAGCTTCAAGGATAAAAGAGAAGACAAGGCGAAGGCAAAATCCAGCTGTTTCCAGATCCAGCTTGTTGTTTCCAGATCCAGCTTGTTTCCAGATCCAGCTTGCTTCCAGATCCAGCTACTCCCAGATCCAGTTTGGTGAGAATCAAAGGCAAAAGAATCAGTTACATGCAGACATGAAAAAGGACAAAACTGCAGCTTTCCTCTTTCTTCTTTCCTCCGACAAAGTAATTGAGCGATCAATTAAATTATACAACTTAAGTGATTGGTTTAAAAGCCATTACTTGAAGAAGTCAACTACTTGGAGATAGGTGGCGGACGTGCAAAATAGAAGGTTCTATTTTCAGTTGCAAATCATACATGTCATGCAAAGAGGAATTCCAGGATGGAGATTGCCAGTTGTTTCTTTCCTCCGACTTCCACATGTGCCAGTTCAACTAAAAGCTTCCAACTTGTAATTGCCCCTCTACATTCTATAAGTAGAGGAAGAACCTTCGGGTTAATGATCAGAATTTGTAAGCAGCAACCTTGTGTTCCAGACTTTGTGCTGAAACCCTTGAGAGCCACTTGAAGCAAAGGAATATACAGGAGCAGATTTCCGGAGAACTTTGTGTCACGGTGTATTGTGTTTCTTGCTTTTTATCTTAGATCTTTTAATAAACTTTGTGTTATTTCAGATCTAGATCTAGAGCTACCTTTGCTTAGAATTCTGTGTTTATATCTATTGGTTTCTTCTATGTGCATGCAATCAACTCTGCTATCTATTGATTGGGATGCACATCTTCCCCATTTCTTCTCTGTGTTTATATAATTCCCTTTCCTTCTTCTATAAATATTTCCTTTCTTTAAACAGCTGCTTACTTGCTGCAGAACTGTTCAGTTATGGTTCATGAACTGAGTAGTTAAAGTAAAACCCCATTTAGATATTAGCATACTTTAATTGACAAATCTGACACGGGAGCCTCACCGGTAAATGAGGGAGATTTATCTCATGACTGCCTAGGTTTTGTGCTATGCAGAAAATCTAGCCAGCAATGGAGGTTGGAGGACAATCAACATCCTCTTGTCAACGGCTAGCGATGGAGCCACAAATTTGATATAGTGGCATGTTTGTTTTTCAGTGTTTTTATGTGTTACGTGGTGTGCAGAATAAACTCAAACTGCAAACAGATGAATAGGATAGGAGCTGACTACAAAGATCTTTTGTCTTCCATACTTCTACAATGGTTGGTGGAAGTGTGGTCAGCTGGTGAAAGAACATTTATTGGAAGTGAAAGCGGAATCTGTTGAGTTCTTGTATGTGGGTGATCATGTACAACATGTTGGTTCCCAGTTTTACACCCCACGAACTTGGCAGCAATTTACAAACAAATTGCTTAAAGAGTGGTAGAAGGCTGAAGTGTCATTTATATCCAAGGATCTAACACTCTTTCATCACTAGGTCTTGGAAATGACTGGGAGGTACGTACAAAGGAAGTGGCTAGCTACTGCTACTTTTGGTTCTTCCTGGAACCAGGGTGAGAGAACCTAAAGGGTAGCTTGAATGAAGGAGGGATAATATGGGTTAATCTCCTACAAATATTGGCAGGTCAATTTGAGAAAAGTGTAGCCATAGATGCAATGTTCACTCACAGAGTTGTCACACAAACATTACATACACTTAATACATCAAACACAAGTTATTAAAGACAAACAAAATATGATCCCAAGCATAATTAAAAAAGGATGTTGTTAACAAATTTGGATGGAATGGTGCTTGGTGATACTAAACTTCACAAATCATAGCAAACACACTTACAATATGCGGGATAGGTGTAATTTGCAGGCACACACACATGTAAAATGAGATGAGTTAATGTGATTTGCAGAGGTAGAATGGTACAATACTTAGTTAAAAGGGGGGAAGGTGGATCTAAATGGGGAGAAATAATGGTGTTTACCAATTCAGCCTGTGACACTCAAAAATGCAGAAAAATAGAGATTAAGATGATATAATTGTAATGGGGCATTTTCATTCATTGATACCAAGTTCCTACAAATACTACCACATAATCTTTGGAATCTCAACCACAAACACTTGTGCATAAGATTTCAATGAAACATTTATTGCTTCAATCAAACAACACCCAAGATACACTCATGAGTTATAAGAAATTATCCCCAAATAATACTGCAAGAAGGATTTTAAAACTAAGAAAATACTGCAAAGTAACACTACAATAGTACAAGCATTCAGTAACCAGTCTATTGCAAACACCAGGAAGAATTCCTTTGCATTTAATTGATTCAATAAACATAAGATCACATCAAAACTTACATTCCTTAACTATACTCTCATACATCTCAAAAAATGTCTGGGTGAACATGGCATACAACTCTATATATTTCAATTTGAAAAGGGAGACATGCACAAGATGCTCTCAATTCCTGCTAATGACTATACAATGTAATCACCTTAGCCTAAACCCAAAAATTAGAACCCTTAGAATGAAGACAAACCTTAATTCTTATACAAAAAATTCCCCTAAGGGAATATACCCAGATGCCCTTCTAGAAACAACCAAAACCTAGAAAAGTTGGGATCTTGGTCCATGATGCGCCAAAATGGATGGAGAGGCAGTTCCAACTGAAAAGATTCAATCTTGATGTGCCATAATGGAGCGGTTCTGAATGATGATTGAATCCATGGAGGAAGGAGAATATTATTTCTTGCCAACAAACTATTTTGTCTTTTACTACCCTGTCATCATTCCATGCATGCTCATAGGAAAAGTATGTTATGCTATGAAATCATTCCTTATGTGCACTCCCAAAGAGTTTGTTGTACATGTAATCATTTGACTTGATTTCTCCCTTTTGAATGAATAATGAATTGGAAAGAATAAAGAATGAGGGGGAATAAGAAAGAAGAGGGAAATTAAGAAGAGTTGAGGTTGATTTTCTCACTCCTCCTTTGTTCCTCTAACATGTCCCTGTATGCATCCAACCTTTTAAACATTTCCAGAATGGGATCTTCATCAGGCCCAGTATGATAAAGAAATATTATCTCTTTCTCAGAAAAAATGTTGTCAAACTCAGCTAAAATAACCTTCTTCTTCTTTGTTCTTTTGGCCAATTTATTTATATGTCCTTCCAAATGAATAAACCTTTGAATAGATGAATAATCAAAATCTTTTGAAGACCCCAACTCACCCCCAATATGTTTGTTAAAGATTTCAATAGCTTATTCTCATTTATCTCAGGGTGTGAGTATCTGCAATGGGACATTCTCATTATTACAGTCAATATTACATAATATCATCAATATACTTCCTACTTTTATCAATTATGTCTTGGAGTTTGCATTATGGTAACTTCCTAAGGTTTGAATTCTTAATTATGAATCTCACGATTGTACATTGGCTCATAAAAATCCTCTAAAATGGAGCTAACTGCGACAATGACCTTTCTGCTTTCCACCAGCTCATCCCCCATGGCAAAAAAAACTAAAGGTATTAATACTTCTTTGGCAAGATTTGATCTTTCTCAATAATTCTTCAATTTGTTTAACACTATTTTATAAAATTAGTAATATTCACATAGGACCTTGTTTCCTTTTATAGCTCCTCTGTCCCAGTATCTTGGATATTAAGCATTTTCTCAATCTTAGAATCAATATCATCAATGTACTTTCCTGCTTTATTCCTCATGTCTTGGAGTTTGCTTATGCAACCTCCTAAAGTATCCATCCTTAATTTGATAGCTCTCCCATACTCATATTGCCTTCCTTTACAATCTAAGGGCATAATGCCTTCCTTTTCCACCAGCTCATCATTCATGGCAATAATGGCTTCGTGTTTTGGCAACATTTCATCCCAATACTTCATCTCATTATGATACTTTTCAATCTATGCCATTACAGCTTCAATTTTCTCTGACACTTGTTTATAGCATTCAACCAATCAGTTATATTCTTAAGGACCTTGTTTGCATTTTTCTAATCAATTCCTCTTCCCACTTCGTTGTATCCTTCCCCTACATTTTAAATTATCAACAATCGGCAATGCATCAGGGGTGATGGCAGCAGCAACTTCTTGAGTCTCGGTAGGAGGGTGCAACCACTTTTGCACATAAGTTGACAAGATGTCAACTTTGTCTTTCAACTGCTTCTTTGTTTCCTTATCCTTATCTATTTTCTAGAAGAGGCCTCCCATTAAAAATGTGACCTCATGCTTCAGACCCTCAATGGTCGGTTTCCCAAATGGGACTTGTGTAATTTGATAATCAGAAGGAGTAGCATCATCCCTCAAAATGTCACCTTGTGGAGTAGCAATCTCCACAAATCTATCTCCTTGTGGCCCCACCATAGTTCTTGACATAATTCTAGCCTTTTTGGGTGCCCTAGGTGGTCTCACAGAGATGACACTTTTAATGTCCACTTCCTCCAACTTCACCTTCACATTCTTCTTCCTTGGGAGTGTTTCTCCCAACCATCCTTCACTTGGGGTATTTCCCTCTCCTTGTGTTTTTTGTTGTTGTGAAGTACTTGGAGCAACCATAATTACTTGTGAATCAGAGAGGGTGAGACTAGAATCAAGAATCTACTCTTGTGGGGTTTCCACATTCTCTTTTTCTTACACAAGGGTTGGGTGTGAGATAGTTTCATTAGTTGGTCTTTCCACTTCAACATCAACCCCTGAATCCTTGGATGGAGCTAACTCTTTGGATGGATATTCTTGTTTCTCAATTTGATCATGAGACTTCATTCATCCTATCCTTTCTGAAACTTCATGAGTTATAATTACTCTTTCTAATACCTCTAAATCTGATTAGAGAGGATCCATTGATGTAGGTTTTTCAACCTATAGTGGTTGGATTTACCTCTATCTCTGGTTGTTTTCCTCTACTATGTAATTGACTCTATGATAGGTTATTGAGACAATGTTGGGAAAAATTCTTGTTTGATGATACAATTTGAGTAGGTGCTACATGGACATCCTCATAAGGTTATCCCCAACATCTTGACCAAATCCATGCAATAAGTTATTAAAAACTTGCTCATGAGAAGGATCATGCACTTCACACTCCACAACTTCAACTAGTTCAACTTGATTTTCTTGAATAGTAGTTGTGGTAGGGACCTATGGTGTTGAAAAAGTTGGAGTGGTATCAACCATCTTGGGCTCCTCTGTTACTTTGGAAGGCATCTCAAGGCCTATGGTAGCTCCTAGCATGGTTGCACTTGCAAATGCTTTTGTTGTAGGTGTCACAAGCTTCGCTTTCTTTACCCTTACAAAGTGATTGAATTTTAGCTCATCCTCCTCCTCAGGTATAACACTCGATGTTGGATCTATTCCTAATCTCTCTGGTGAGATTTCTCCCCTCATCTTCTTCTTACTTGATAATTCTTTAGGAACAGAAGAAGATGCACCTGCCTGGACTTCCTCTTGAGAAATAGACACTTTGGGCTTTGAGGTGTGAGGGGGCATAGCTTGAAGTGGAGTGGCATGAGTGATAGGTGCATTTTTCATTTTTCTCAGCAACATCTCCTCTAACTTTTGTGTTTAATGGGACACATAGAGTTCCTGTCTTGCTTGTATGTTGCACTTAATTCCTCCACTACTCCAGATGTTGGTCCCTTGGTATAAATTTGAGGTCATTTTCCCTTTATTGGGTCTAAACTAGTTTTACCCTTTAAAAAAGGTGGAATAACATCCTTAATTTCCCTTAGAAGCCATGTATTCTCTCAATATTGTAGTATAATTTTGAAGAGAAAAATCAATACCTTTGTAGATGATCTGAGAGAGTTCTTCTTATGAAATTAGTTTTCCTCTCATGCAGATGAATTGGCTCTTGTTTGCTCCAATCAAGGGGTGTCATTGGCTGAGATGTTATGTTTTGTTCAATAAAATACCTACTCACCAACCTCTTATCATCTGCCAAACCCTCAGGGATAATTATAATTTTATAATCAATAATTTGAGAGAGAGTCATTTGGGAAAAATCCCTAGTCTCACCTCCTCATCCCTGCAACTCATCCAGTAGTCATCATAGTGAGGCTCATGTTCATAAGAGTTAACCAAGGTCTACTTGCATTAACCACTTGATGTCCTAGTTTGGTCTGGCTTGGAATTTCTACATGATAACTCTATTCATCTCAGCATCCAAGAGTCTAACCTTGACCACTGTAGGGCATGTGTATCTCCCAATAGTGATTGGGAACTTAACATTAGTTTTATGCTTCCCTGTTATAAGCTTGTGAACTTCAACAAGTTGTCTCGATAACTCAAGCAATGCCCATTTATCATCTAAGTAACATTTAAACTCATTAATTGCTTCCCCAACCCTGGGTGACATCCTATATTGCTCCCATTCACGTTTAAACAGGCAAATGATAGGAGCAAAGAATGCATCATGAACCCTTCTACAATCATACTTATGACTTTCTAAGTTGAGATGAGGATACACATCATATAGAGTATTATACCACACCACGTGCTCTTTGTCGAGCCCGAGAGATGGGACGGCAGCTTGCATCTTAGCAAAAACTGTGAAATTACGAACTGTCATGCTGCAAGGATGCTTTCTCGGTCCAGTTCTACCAAATCATGCCACATGTCCAGAACCGTTGTGCTTCTGAGATGGGGGGCCAGCTTGCGACTTAGCAAAAACTGAGGAGTTGCAAACTGCGAAGCAACAAAAATTGCCCACCCAATACTTGAAGATTTCCTTTTTGGGCCTCGAAAGTTTCTTTGCAGTTTGCAACTTTGCAAAAATTGCACAACTACCTATAATACGCTTACGCCCAAATGCCTGGAATATTTCGCTGTCAGGAGGCAACATTGCAGGTTGCAAATTAGCAGAAATGTAAGCCTGCAGAAGCATAATTTCAGAGGCAAGGAGCTTCATTTCAAGGATCGATTATACCACCAAGGTCGTTAAAACCTCTCCCACACCTCCTAAAACCTGCAAATCACAAAATTTACAAGAAGCGTTAAAGTGTTAGCTCCATACGAATGATTGACCCAAAAAAGAATTGGTTTGCTCAAGTACGAAGCTTGGGACAGTAAGAAAGTGCTACAAAAATTTGCAGAGCCAAGGAGACAACACAAAAACATGACAAGGAACCATGGGGCACACGGAAATGCATGATTTATACAAAGGATCAAATCATGCATCAACACAACAGATATCCAAAATAGCAAAACTACAAACCTAAAGTTTACATCCATCAGACACATGATTTTGTTTCCAATTCCTATGGTGTGATTACTTCCCATGTTCACACTAAGGAGGAGACTGTTATAAATATCTTGTTAGTGTTCACATGTTAGCATGTGTGATGTGATGACTTGTAATAACAACTCATATTGTTGTTACGTGTCGTAGTAGTTAGTTGCTTAAAATAATGTGGTGTGAAAGAGATTCTTGGGTAAGTTATATTCTATACTTAAAATGTAATTGCTCATGCTATTGTATCAACATCTCAAATAAGTTTATTGTGTGTGCAATCAGTATTCTATGTTTTACATTCGCTAAGTTCTACCAACTATCATAAAGAAATCCTACAAGTATCATGCCGAGAATGAAGAGAAATTTTAATGTAACGTCAAGAAAGAGACAATTCTCACCAATAAGTCTTACCCAAGAAAGAGGAGGGTGGCATCAAGTTTGGTGATAAGGAGTACAAGGACTCCTAACCCCAAAGTCACCCATCTAAACATCCTTCAAAGAAGACCCCTCTAGATAAAGAGTCACTAAAATATATCAGAAAGTGACATTCTTATGAGAAAATGAAACTCAAAAGACAAAGGCAAGCAATGCTAACCAAAATTGTTGGCTCTAGCTTCAACATCAGAACTTGCTTGTGCTAGACAAAGTTAAGCAAACCATCAAAGCAAATCCATGTGCTACTATCGTCGCGGAGTGAGAACCTCCCTCAAAGTCAAAAGAAGCAAAGCCTCTCTTCCATTCACAAATTAGGTTGTAGAGGAAGGCTCTATATTTTGTTGTAGACAGTGGCAATCAAAAGAATCTAATCTTGGTAACTGTCATCAAAAGGTTGAATGTAGAAATGACAAATCATTGTCATTCATACATCATGGTTGGTTGATCAAGATAGGGCCATACAGGTCAACCAGCAATATCACCTCCCATATGTCAACTAGAAAAGTGTCATGTGACGTGGAGCCGAAAGTAGTATGTAATGTTCTACTCAAGCAACCCTACATGTGGCATCTTCAGAGTGTCTCTAAACCCAGTCCCTAGAGAATTGTCATCACTCAAAAAAATCAACTCTACTGGAAATCAGAACTAACTCCCGCTAATAAAGTCTCTTTGCTCATTACGTCTGACCAACTTGGAGAAATTTGGTCTTGGCCTAAAAAATTGGGTATACACTCTTAAATTTCCTTACACCAGCTAAGATTCAAACCAAGAACCTTCCATTTGCTGTTGGGATACTCTCCCACTGTGCTACTCGTCCATTTTGTGGTCTAGAGTATGGTTGTTTAACAACACCCCCCTCAAGTCACACTTTTGTGCTTGGATCTCCTAGTTTGGTTTTAATGCCATATTGGATTTCCATGGACCTGCTAGTACTCAAAACTAAGACTTCCCATTTGCCGATGGGGTGCTCTACCACTAAGCTACTAGTTATCTTTTGATGCAAGAGCATCAACCATGTGTATAAAGAAATTTTGGTTTGCATAGAATTTTGAGTTGTTGTAGGAGTTTGAGGTCCTAATGGAGTTCTTTGTGTGTCACAAGTCCATTTGGACCCTTTTGTTTATAATAATGAGGTTTTGGAGTTCTCCCTCCAAAACACTCTATTCAAATATTTGAAATTCCTATATTGTGTCTAGTGGTTTAGGTGGTAGTGTAGGTTGAATAAAGTTTGTAAATGATTCTAAAGGGCCTTATATGGTTATGTAAATGTCTCATCTCCTCCTAACTTAAGTTCTTGAGTTTTAGTTATCCCTTACTTGGGTTAGGTCAACTAACTCAATGTAACCACCACCTTTTAAGTTACTCAAAATAAGATGTAATCGAATCAGAGAAGACATTAGGACAGTGGGAGGAAGAGTACAGGTTGAGAAGAAGCATTAGGGAGCCTTACAGGCTCATGAATGGTTTGTGGATCAGCATGGGAAATTTGTAATACAGATCTCTAAAAGAAACGAAAAGAATTTTTCATGCAAATATATCTTGAAGTTTGTAAGTATGGATAATTAGTGATGTGTAATGAAAACATTTTTTATTGATCCTATTATTTTTGCTTTGATATAGATAAGGTTAATGATAACTGAGATGGAGGATCTGAATTCGATAATGACAATATAGTTCTAATAAGTTTAGATGATATGTAGCCTGAGCATACAGGTATTAGAACATGTAAGAGAGGTTTTAAAAGGTGTGAATGAACCCTCTTAGGGTTTGAGGAGACGAGGAAAAGAATTTTTTTTCAATTGAAGCCAAAACAGGTATGTTCCTTTGTGCATTCTTGAGAAAGACAAATTTCAGACTGGTAAAATGCATTTTCCTAGAGTTATGGGTATAGGTATGAGCTAATATTTGGTGGAGATGTGTAAGAGGGTAGGACAGAACTTTTAGAAGGGGTTTGGATGTTTGAAACCTCATACAACAAAAGTTGTGGATTTTTGAATGCTCGCTGCCAGAACAGTACAAGAACTAGGGCAAGATTTCTAAAATGTCGATTGTGAGAGCTTGATCCATTTCCAAGGCCTGAAATTTGGTGAACAGGTGATGTTAGTCATTTAAAAGGTTCTCCTAAAATTTCAAGGCAAATTATCAAGTTTTGCTAGGTCAAACCCTAAAAACTCAGTCGGACTGTATGGTGAAACCCAGATTTGGAGGGTCTAGTGAGTGAAAAACAAGCCTACATTGCATTCTAGTTAAAGCTTGAAAAATTGTAGAGAGTGAGTTTTGGGTATGATAAAGGTGGTGACAAAGTTTCAAGAAGAAATATTGTGTTTTGGAATGTGATCAGATTAGTCGGCCTGTGCACATACCCTGTTTTTGAGGGGTTTGAAGAAGGAAAATTAACAAAAGCTTGCATTGTGTTTGGTGTTAAGAACTAAAACTTGGTGAGAAGGTGTAATAGAGTATTTAAAAGGTGATAATGAGGTCTCATATTTTTAAGACAAGATTTGCTAAGTCAAATTTGAAAAACACAGTTCCTACCTTTGATTCTTTTGACAGTCCTAAGAAATTGTTGAGGTGAAACTTGAAAAGGTGATACAAAAAAGCTATCGGAAGGTCCATCAAAGTGAGAGGAACATCAGAAACAGGTTGGAATATGGTCACAACAGGAGCCACCAAGGTTTATAACCCAACACTCAAAAAACTCAGTCCTAATCCTTAGCTAAGACTTGGGTGTAAAAGAAGTCAAAACAGTGAAATGGGAATATTGGGGGCTTAGTACAAAGTTAATTCAGCCTACGGACTTGTGGAACACTTGTTGAATGCTTCTAAGGAGTTTTAGAAGGTTGTAATCTAAGATGGATACCAAAAACTTGAATCTCAGTCATGAGGGGTATTAAGAATGACCTAAAGACCTAGAAGTGAAAACGGTAGAGGAATGGTTGGATTTGAAGTAAGAGTTGGGCCAAGAAAATTGGCAAGAAGTTCAAAACCATTAAAGGGTACCTAAAAGTATTTTTAGTTCATCTGGAAGGTCAATGGTTTACTCCTATATCAGGGTTTGTATAAAAACAGGGCTACAAGGGCTAGGCCTTAATTAAACTATGCAAGATGAATAGGAGTTAGAAGTTAAAACAGAGCATGAAATTTTGTGAGGAGCTCTATGAGCATAAAGGGTACTCAGAAATATCTTCATAGTGTTGTGAATGTTGGTGTAAGGATCTAGACATCAGAGTTTCCACGTACGAAGGGCTAGAAGCCTAGTTTTGCTAGTAAAGATCAAATGAGTAAAATGAAGAGCTTAGGTGCTAATGGGTGTTTTTGATGATTGTTTTAGCATAGAACAGGGTGTGAAAAACAGAGAAGATACAGATTCTAAAGTATTAACATGATTTTGGCCTTTTGGCATTGTATGCACCTTGAGAAGCCTAATGACAAAAAGCATGTTTTTGTGAATATGAAACTAACAGTGATGTGTTGAGTGTGTGCTCATCCCCCATTGCTATCATCTTTGTAGTCCAGAGTATGGATTGATTCCAACACCTCATGAAATACAGTTGTTCCACATTTGACTGTTTCTTGTTATCCCTTATCCACCATTGTATTAAAAAAAAGTTCTCCAGGGAAATGTTAGATAAGAGGGAAAAGAAGGATGAAATCTGCATTCCTTCCAACTGGCTTTAGAAAACTTTGGGGAGGTTTATGTAAGTTTTGGCTACTAGCAAGGAAATTAATTTGTGCTGGCGCTAGAGGATAGGGTCTATGGATCTAAGCAATGTTTTAGATGAGTATTCGATAGCTGAAGGCAGGTAACCAGCTGACCTCTATGGCCAGAAGTAGATCCTTATCAATCTTGAATCATGAACTGGCCACGCTTGGTACATCTCCTGTAAATTTAACACATTATTTTCTACATTGCATGTTAGAAATAATGTGCCAAATTATTCTCCTTATGTCCAACTATGAATCAATATGAAAGTTCTAAAAAAATATTATAAATCAACCCTCAGTGTTCGCTCCAAGCAAGGGTCTTGGTTCACTATGCATGATATGAGGGAACCCTAACATAAACTGCTATACAATGTAAGATAAAATTGTCTAATAGGCTCTAATGATTAATGACTGACCACAATCCATTACTTCTCCTTTCTTGTAGACGATACAGGTTACACTTTGAACACTTATTGGATATTAGGGTCAAATTTGTGTTGAAAATAGCTGCAATTCATCAAAAAAATCTTCAAGGTTGCAGAACAACATAAAGATGCCCATCAAAATTACTTCTGGTCTATTCTTATAGTATGAAAACTTAAAGTTAGCCTTAACACAGAAAGTAAAAAAGCTAATCTTGTGGGATTAAACATAATAAAATAAAACCAGATTTCTGTAAACCTTGCCATGAGAGATGCTAAAAGAAGCGATGGCAGGGAAAAAGCAAGAGCCTGTAAACATCTGAAAGCATATGGACCACACACCTCTGATTTTAGAGTAATGTTCAATAACATCATCCACAAGTCTGTCAAAACTTGGAATATAACAATGAAGTCCTTCTGAAAGACCAGATCCTGGATAATCCATTGCAAATACACCATATCCAGACGCTGCAAGTTTCTTGGCAACTCCTGCAAGTTTGTAATTTCAAGTATCAATATCATGAACTGCTAGGTTTAACATAAACACAACAATAAGAAAACCTTAATTAAAATTTAAAACAGAGACAAATTTCCAAAAAGTTTATGAATACCTTCAAAAAAAAAGGTACATGTATCTCCATACCCATGGCAATAAAAGATAATGGCCCTTAGGGGACCAAACTCTGGAAGCCAACTTTTGGAGAAGATTTCTAGACCTCTTGAATTTATTTCGTATCTCTGTTCATATCACCAGAACTCCTTTTCTCAGCTCTAAATAACTGACAAGAGGAAAACTTAATAATTTTCACACATTACTGATTAATTTTGAGATTTTGAATAGATTATTAGCATTTATGCGTCAAGATTACAAGTGTGACATTAAATCATATTTCAATATAGCAGAAAAATAATGTTATTGCCTTAAACTATCTAAATGGACGTCTTACCTTGCTAATCGTTGCTATTACTAGATCTACCCCCTAAAAGAAATGGGTAACAGAACAAAATATATTTATAATTTACATGACAACTAACGTATTGTAGATCATTGGAACAAACAGTGCAAAGAATCTCTAGTAACCCTACCAAATTGTTGTCACAGAAACATTACCATATTAAAAATTGAAAGATGAATCACAAATAATATACCTCGTCTGCCTTTACTCCAGACTTCACCATCTGCAAGAAAAGGTAATAAAGTGTTATTCGGTCAATAGTATTGGCACAATTGAACAACACAACATGTTCTGAGAAACAACTGCAGTGATTTGGATGCTTCAAGAGAGTTAACATTTGTTTGCACTATTAAGAGTTCATTCTTTCATTTATACATTAAAACTAAATGAGTATCCTCAAGGCTGCTGAAAGTCTTAATGAGCCATTCAAAACATGATTAGAATTCCAACCAATTCCTATTGTTGGCAATACCACTACCGGTAATTTTGAAACTTAATTTTCTTTTCTAGAGCATCAGCTAAAATAATTAAACATAGAAACAAGAAGACTTGAGCATTGTTCCAGCCTTGTCCAATATTGTTCAAAATTAGTCTTCCGTTTAACGGGACATCAAAATTTTATCCATTCAGTTGTGACTTGAACAAAAGGTAAAAATACGTAGGTATCAACATCTTCGCCACTAACCCCCCCCCCCCCCCAACAAACACAGCACTAGCCTCCAGTAGGGTGCAGGCACTATCAAACTTATGCAAAGACATATATCTCCATGGGTTTCCGACTCATCATAAACCTTGGCAAAGCCCAATTGAATCACTGTACAATCTATGTTGCATTTATTTATTCAAACAAATTAACCTTCTACTCTGTGTTGGAATGCAAATGTGATTTTGGTGCACAATGGAGAGTGACTAAGAAAAGAGGAGCTTGACCTATTTCAATTGACAACATGCGATTGCGAACTACTCTAAAGCATCGTTGACCCATCTTAAGGTTGAAAAAAAACATTAAACAGTAATCAAAGGAAATTAGGTTGGATAAAATTCCCCTGCTTCATTTGTAATATGATACTGCCGTACAGTTTTTGCGAGGCTTGCTTGTATTCCCATCAGCACTAATATTAGCCCCTTTCAGCCTAATGCTTCCACCTCCTTGCTGGTATTTTTACATATATTTGTTGCATGTATTATTCTATAGGTTTAAAAAAAAAATCCATATCAGTATTACATACGGTGTCAGACTTCGTATCCAGGCAGAATAGCTGTGCATTTATTTATACTTGGTAAGGATCTGTTTTTCTCCAAAATCCTTGATGTTTCAGTCTGCATTCTTTCTGCACATCTTATTTTATTGACAAAATTAACTCCCACAAACTCTGAGAAGAACCAAAATGGGAATCACATCTACCCAATGTTATACCCATAATAATGCACATTAACTTTAACATCACCAATATGCTCTCACCACAGAAAATTCATGGGTGGGGAACTCCTTAAGAGAGTTGTACTCTCAATCCTGGACGTACACACATTGCAAACACATTCCTCCACTGGTGGTTTTGGATCTGCAGGCAATCCAGCTTGCAGATCACGTGTTAGTATGACATCCAGATCATGGACTAACCAGGGTTAAGACACCAGCATGTCAGCCAGATTATGCTTTAAAACATCAGCATATCAGCCACAACGAATTAAGGCAAAGTGATAAACTACTATATATGGAAAATATTTGTAGAGGTAAGAAAGTGAAGCATGCCAATCACACCCAGACAGGCACAAATGGTGCAATCCGAATCCATTTAGGTGACTGGTGTGGTTTTCTATCTTCCTTCTGTAAAACCCTCCTCGATTTGATTGTCAGAGTGGAACTATGTTGTATTAGATCCCCATTGTGATACTGAAAATTTTTGGAGATGTGGATGCTCTGCTTCCACCATTTCTATCCAGAGCCATGCTCCCTATTCATCTTTCTTCATCGGAACTGTTTTTCCATCATTTCTATTATGATATTATCTTGTCATATTTTCTATGCAAATCTCTATCTCTTCAATATTTCTTCTCTTATTATTGGTTGATTGATCTGAGTTAAAAACCAGCGTTCATAGAAAGAGTTGAAAATGCTTTCCAGCTGCATGAGTCTATGGATCAGACAATTTTCAGGTTTATTCAGTTCCATGATGGTCTATACTTTATCTATTAGGGAAAATTACAGAGCTTTTTGCAGTCATAACCTACCATATGAAATCTTAAATAAGGACAATCAAACAAAGCTCGGTAAACTCATATTAAAACTACATACTAATAGATAAATCTTCCAAACAAGTAAACACACTTAATAGGTCCTACAGATCGCTTTGGACTAAAGGTAGATAGTAATCATCTTATATTATTTTGTTTTAAGCTTATTCACCCATATTGCTAGGCAAGTCATCCATCCAAAGCGTCAAGTAGAGCTAGGATATGTGTCAACAATTCCAATGGCTCGTTAAGCCAGTTAGGCACCATCATAAAAGATACAAAATACGAGACGAGCAAAAATGATATATCTCCTTGTCAAAAGGGTTATATCATCTCTTTGGAGGCATTAGTGATACAGGGAAGATTAGTGTCGGCTTGGAGCAAGAATGACAAAGCATAAAACAAAAAACAGCCCTAATTGAGAAATGATCCGAATTTTTAACTCCGAGCATAGGTGGATTAGTGAGTTCAAGTTTACTATGGAGCTTGATTATGAGAACAAATCCCGTAAGAACAAAATTTGAATAAAATATATAGTATGTAGAAAATAACCTCTCGTCTGATGCCCCAAATTGGTGTCTTGCTTGGCAGTGACCTACAAAAACTATCTTTATATCAATCCAATCAACAAAACAGAATCCAAGCATGCCCAATTTACAAAAGGAAAAGTAATAGTCAGCCAAATCACTGAATAAGTGAGTCGTCGGTATAATACTCAGAACGCCAAGAAGCTCGAATTGAATTCAAAAATCCAAATGGCCCAATAACTCACTTGAGTACTATTATTGAAAAGCACAAATGCTCAAGAAAAACAAAAACCTAAAACACTGAATCTAGTCATAAACTGGGTCATATCGATCCCAGGTACAAAGCAGTACCCAATTCACACAGAAGAAAAAGAATAGTAGCCTCCCGATATCGCTAGGTACCTGGAATTGAGCTTAACAATCCCAATAGCTCGTTAATCCGCTTGGGTGCACAAAAGTACCTTACTGTGTCAGATTGGAGGGAAAATAAATCGATGGAGTTAACTAATAAAATTACATAAACTTTTTTAAAATGCTCATGCAGAATTGCATGAAATGCGTTCAACATAAACCAAAGAAAAAATAGAGACATTTTCAACTCTACGCTTCAATATACGAAATGACATCTAAAGTTTGCGTGCTTGAAAGTGAGACAGAGTACCATGCTGCTTAAAAAAAAAAAAAAAAATCTGAATCTGACTATAAACCAGGTCATGTCAATGCAAACTACAAAAATTGAAACCAAATATACCCAACTAAAAAAGCAAGGTACCCAATTGAAAAAAAGGAGATACCCAGCCAAAGTAGAGATGAACCGAAAAAACGAATGATCCAAAAGCAGTTATAAATCTGACCTTAAAGAGACAGTGATCCAAATTCTGCTGAATTTGTAGAAAAGCACGTCTTACTCTCCTCCTAGCAGGAGCGTAATCAATGTTGATCTGTGAAAGAGAATACTTTTCTTCATCAACGCCTTCCATTCGACCACTCGCTGCAGTCACCCTGGTGTTAAACCGGAACCCTCTCAATCTCAGAGCACACGCAACCACCACAAGTGCCACAGCCGCTACGGCTCCAGGAGGACAGCACACCACGCTCACAATTGTATTCATATTCATTCCTAACATTCTTGTTGGTTACTATTTATTTCATGGACTGTGTGTGTGTTTTTTTTAATCTGACGGGTGCAGATTGTAAGTAATATTTATATTTATTGGTTTGCAGAGGTCGTACTAGTCTGTGGGTTTGAGTCGTGCCGGAGTAGGAGATGTGAGTGTTGACATAGTATGAAATGTGTCAAGTGGGTAAAGAGGAGAGGAAATCGTGGAGAGTTCGAGTCCACTTAATGGGAGGCCTGCGTGCTTCCGACGTGCACACGCGTTACCGAGGATGGTTTCTGTTTTTGTTTTTGTTGTTGTTTTGCAGGGTTGGAACTTTTCTAAGATTTGATGCCGTTTACGCATCTTTTTCAGTTGTTTGGTCGACGAGTGAGATTTGGTCAAAAGCGATTTAGCCTCAAATGCCTTCACCTTAAAATTTGATTGGGCTGAATCTCGTTAAGATTTGATTAGGGATTATTACCCATTTAGAAAAAATTAAATAAAAAGACTAGACGGTGAGAAAAGTGTAATTGTCATGGGGGTAATGAGTTAGTAATGCGTATTGAGAAGTGGATTAAAATGTTGGAAAGAAACTTGAAGAGCAGGATAGGAGTTATTTATGAGTGGATGAGAGTTGCAAAAGCCTAGTTAGTAGAGGAATGTTGGGGTGCTTTTAAGCGTGCCTCTTCTATTTTTTTGAATTTGACAAACGGACCCAAAGTCGTCTTTGAGTAGTGTTGGAGCGAGAAAGGCAGTGAAATATGCTAGACAATAAGGGAGCGAACTATGGGAACAAATGCGAAAGTAAGGCCTTGTCGTTTTGTACCCTCTGATATCTATTGTTGGTTCATGCAATGTTAGACCTCGAACTTTGTGGTTATTGCTTTGGGTTGGAATGTTGTTGGAAGGAGATTTTTTGCAATGTGACAAACACTTGAAAGCTTCTACACAAGTCGTCCCATATGAATGCCCAACATACAAAGGTATATCCTTGACATGAAGCTTTGGCCCAGGTCGCCAATGAGAATGATAGACTTGTTGAAAGATGTCATTTTATGATGGGGAAAGCCACTTATAAACACAAGTGAATAAGGGAAAGTAATATGGGGCCAATGGAAGGGTGGTGACAAAGTAGTTGGAGGGAAAAAAGCGAAGGTGAAAAATTGCACTTATAAATGCAATGAATAAATGTCTTTCATTATTCCTTTGCTAATGACATTCAATTTAATATTATGAAAATCTTCCAACTTGGGAAATTATGCCTTCCACATATTATCTTCTTCCTCGAGACTCTCCTTAATGGCTCTAAAAGCTTCAAATTCAATCTCCATTTTGTAGTATATTGACACTATGGCTTCAATGGTCTCCTTCACTAGTGAAATGCATCTATCAAACCATGTACTAGTAGTACAACCCCTAATTCTAATTCTTTCTACTGCCATGATAGTATATGAATATGTGAAGATCAAGGAGGGGAGAAATGATTGAACAAGTTGCGTTAATTTTTTGAATAAAGGTAAATAGTTTATCCACCTTATTTCTTAGTTTCTCTTTTGTTTCCTTGTCCTTTTCCATTTTTTTGAATAAGGTGTTAAGGGAAACCTGTACATCTTTCTATTCTCCTTTCCTTGTGACCTTCCATAGGTGTACTTTAGAAATATGATAGTTTGAAGTTGATATTTTTTCTTCAATCTTACCTGTGGAGGGCACCATTACTTCAACATATTTTTCACAGCCTTCATCCATTATGATTCTAAAAAACATTTTTGGTTTCCTTGTTATTATGGTAGAGGGACGTCTTAGGTCTATAGTACTAAAATCAATCTCCTATGTTAGTAAATTTTCTTCATCTTCTTTGAAGCTATATTTCTTAGCTATCTAGTAGCTTTTGAATCTTCTTGAAATAACCCTATTTGCTTTTATGAATCTGATTTTTTCAAAACCAACACTAGGGATTGAGTGATCTAGAGAAGAGGGTAAGACATGATGATTTCATAAATAGGGGATATTATAGAAGCAACGGGTGGGGAAGATGATATGAGCATGGGACTAGATGGAGGAGAAGGGGGTGAAGAATGTTGAGGAGGTGGAGGAGGATTTGGAACCCTAGGAGAAAGAGCCAATTTTGGAGGTGGTTTTTCCTTAGAGGAAGAAGGCGTTGAAGTAGAGGAAATGGAGATAATAGGAGGGGAAATAGTAGTTAAACTTGGAGGATGGGAAACACCAACTGATACAATAGTGGAGTCAATATCCAAGAAAGATCATGAAGTATTTAAAATTAGGTTAGGAGATAAAGGGTCTAAATTAATAATTTGTACTTGGGTAGGGGGCTTGGTAGACTTAGGTTTACCTTTGTTCCCACCAATTTATTTCCCATTAATAATTATTTAATGAAATCCTTACCCTTTTCCTTGTTAATGTCCAATGGATGATCATCTTTAGGGGATATCACCTCCTTCTGTTGTGATGACTCCTCCTACCTATGCTCACCTGTTTTGGAAGAATCACCTGCATCAAATAAATTGATTGACATTTGTAGCTTTTCCCTTCTGGATTTGAGTCCCCAGTCAATAAGCCAATGGAGTTTTTTTGTCACCATCGTAGTGGTTTTTTCCTCAAGAGACGTGGACTCATCCTTACTAAAATCTACATAAGGTAGGGCCCTAAGTTCAATTTGAGCACGGAAAGATACCAGTTCTAGAACAATACCATAATCAATCATTCCCTTAGGAATGTTAGCCATGTTAAAATATGAGATCCACTGCAAGGTTATGCAGGATCAATCTCATCTCCTTCTTATCATTTCATTACAACAATCCATATATTGATCCTTGTAATATGGTACATGAATATGGGAGGATCCTAAGATGTTATGTATTACACATCAAATGTCTAAGGATAGCCTTTGTTGAAAAAAATAAGATATTAACATCAATCATTTATATCTCAGTGTTTTATCTTTAACAAAAGAATTTCTTGTGTACCTACCAATTTATATTAGGAAATATATCCCCACCCTGTGTTTATTAGGCAAAAACTTGTGTACTTCAATAAGTTGGCATACTAATTTCATTAGAATCCACTTATCACTAAAATATATGGGTAGCATGTATGGTACACCTTCAAAGATTCATAATTGTATGTAATAGAAAGTGGGAAATTGGATTAAAAAATCCCATTTAGTGATGGTATTTAAGTTCCAATAGAGAACCTAGTGTTGTATAAGTTGTCATTCAATTTTCATGTGATATGTTAAAATAAAGCATCATTGATTCAGAGGAAATGTCGATTACTTTCTATAAGTAGGAGTCGTGGATAGAAGTCATAAAACTTGTCAGTGTTTATATCTCACACTATTGTTAATGTAGTAAATAAATTTATTCTGGTAGTGGCATATATAAGATAAAAATTCATGTAGAATTCATTGGTCATTTTCACTGCATGTAACTACTTATGTATAGAATCATTGATCAACTTAGACTAGTAGATATTTTAATTTTATACCCTTATGATTTGGATGTATTTATACATCCATTCTTGAAAATATTTGGCTATTATATTCCCCGCCATTTTATTCAAGAGTTTTATACAATCATTGATCTCTTGAATGAATTCAGATCTTAGTAGATTCTTGGGAAACCTAGAAATAGAAGCTTTTGGTTTTACCAACCACTATTTGTTAATTGCCTTTTTGTATGATGTGTTGTGCTCATTCCAATTTTTTTATGCAGACTCTAGAGATATGTCTACATAATCATTAAATTATGGAAGTTTTAATAGATTATAAATGTAATCTACATTAAGCTCAAGAAGGACCTCACCTTGTGATCTTATGACTAACCTTGAGTTATTGTCATAGTGATGAGCAAACTTTAAAACAAATTTAGGATGTTATGATGAAATAGAAAAATTAGCAACCATGTATATCTCATTGCTAAAAATACCTTGGATCCAATGTGCCTTGCAATTAGAATTTATTTGAGTCTAAAACTCAATGAGTTCAATATGATCTAAGTAAATATATATGTAATCTTACCAACATTTGAATCTAAATTTAGGTAACCCCTTGGAATTGGAGCTTCATGTATTTTTGGCCTATGGATCCCTCAGACATGGATGGGAGTGAAAATAAGATTTTTAAAAAAAGAAACTCCTTGATTATTATTGGATAAGGCCTTTTAGACTTTTAACTTGTCGAAGTAGGTTAAAAACTTGCAAAACACTTGGTAGAGAAATTGAGTTGCAGGACACCTTGAAAAGTCTAGAAAACATTGGGTAGAGAACTTGGGTTCCAAGACACCATGAAAAGACAACAATACTCTCATCATATAACTCGAGTTGCAAGAAACCTTGAAAAGTGTGCAATACTCTTTGTGGAGTATTCAAGTTGTAATGGCCATAGGTTTAGGGTTAAAAAATACCATGAAAAATTCATGATACATTAGGAAGACTTATGAACATGTAATACACCAAGGAAATCCCTCCAAACACTCATTATTATAATAAAATAATTTTGAGGCCTCTGCAATTATTAGTTATCATTGGAAATACAAAACCCAAAAGGTTAATTCAATATCTCATAAGAACCCAATCTATGAAGAACAAGTGGTAAAACCCCCAAATGGCATATGTAAGATCACTTCTACAAAGAAGGTAAGTTGAAAATACAATAATATATGCTCAAAGGATCTGCTCAATGACTTAAAAATGGGTTTAGGAAATATTGGTGAAAATGTGAAAAAATTGCTCTAAAATCATAGGCAGAGAATTCGGGTAGAAAAACAAGTTCGAGTTACAAACACCAAGCATGAAAATGATGTGTAAAATCCCTATTTATAATATAAATATTAATTTTGGGGATTTGATATGTATGGAGAGTTAACTCACAAGTGTGAATGGTGTTGAATGGGAGTTGGGAAGTGAAATTGTATATTGTAACTAACTTACAAATATGCATGGGAAGCCTAAAATTTTGATTAACAAAGGAAGTAAGAGCTCGTCATGATTTTAAAAATTTCTT
This sequence comes from Taxus chinensis, assembly GCA_019776745.2. Lineage (NCBI taxonomy): Eukaryota > Viridiplantae > Streptophyta > Pinopsida > Cupressales > Taxaceae > Taxus > Taxus chinensis. The sequence goes on along the minus strand of JAHRHJ020000492.1, from coordinate 6,736 downwards.
GTACATTACATGTATCTTGCAATTGTGCATTAAAAGTATGAAATTTTGACCCTCACTACATAGTGTTAATCAGGTTTCAAAACTTAGAGAACACATTACAAGTTATATGTAAAGGTGTTTCGAAACCCTGAAAATATGACAAATAATGGTAGGTAGACTATGGTAGAGATCATAACCTAATTTTCACTTTGCAAGTTAAATGAAAATGTGCTTATGAACTCCAAAAGTCTGATAAACAAATAAAATGACCATGATGGAGATTAGAACGTGGTTTAGATATTGTAAGTAAATTGCACAGGTGATTCAAAACTCTAAAAATATGTAAAAGAGTATAAATACAAATACTTAGATAATATTCTAAATTATTAGATATAACTAGGACACTGAAACATTTTTTTTTTCAAAATTTGAATGGTTATCTAGAATTTTCACAGGATTAAATTGCTTGCTTAGGATAACACCACCCAATGTGAATGGTGGAGATGAAGAGATACTTTCATGGATAAACACAATGACCCGTGTGAAAGGGCGTACACCTCAATTTCTCACCCTAACTTCCACATTCTCCTTTCTCTTAGAGGCAAGGAACCTATCTACTTAAAACTGCTCGGGTGAATCCCAAATACAGTGTTGCATTAGGTAACACTGCTACTAGAACACAAAACATTCCATTGTCCATGTTGGTGTCATGGGTAGAGAGGCATGCCTAAAACATAAGTAGACTAGGTAGATGCATTAGCAATCTCTTTAACCATGACTTGTAGATAGGGAAGCCATCACCTTGACACAGAGAAGAGGTAAAGAGCCATATAAACCAAAGAAAATTTGACATTTAATTTGGAAATAATGGATATGTTTGATTATCTAGGAGACATATCCCCGCTAGATATGGATATACACTAACCATAGGACTTGTGTCATTCACATAATATTGTAGATCAATCACCTCCCAAAATAGTGTTGCACATAGTTTATGGCTACAAAATATAAATATTAGGATTGGTTGTCTACGACTATAAAAGATAAATATTAGGGTTTTTTTAAGTTGATGATAATGATTAGGGTTTATAAATGGTCACGCGTATGGTCAAGATTACATCATGTGTCAATGAAGCCCCAAACTATATCACCATTATCAAATTCTTGATGCATGTGAAATGTGAGTGCCTTGTTTTCACCAAAGTAATTCCTATCAAAATAGTGACGGTCATCTTAATATTTTTATTTTTATTTTTCATGATTTCAATTATTTAATACAAAATATTGTATTGGATTGCCAAATTTTGTGGTATTTAAATTCATTTTTGCCATTTCAAGATACTCATTATGAGTATTTAGTAACATAATGACATTGTTTCCTCGTGTATACTTGGTATTAATCATAAGGAAAGAGGGCCTATTCGGAACATAAGCATAATAATAATAGTTATTAATATAATAACATTGCTTTTAAATTTGTATGTATCAATATATTAATCAAATATAAAAAATATGGTTACAATAAAAGTGGTGGCTGAAAAATGCACATCGTGATCTCTATTTCAACAAAACACATGGCTCAAAATCTAAAGCAAATGCCACAAGTTATAGCTACATATAAGAAAATCTTATTGAGAACACTAAAAATAAATCGAAGGAATCATGTATGCAATATAAAAACCAGGGGAGGTGGCGGATGATCTTTGAAATTCCTACATCCTCAGGTTCGATATGAAACGATCCATTAAAGTTAGTTTTGTAAGTACATTCAAATAAAATTACAAATCAAATAATGAACCTCAAAACCTTACAACAAAATACTAAGAACCTAGGAGCTTTGAAAAAATTTAGTGTTTTCTCTTTCTGTTTATTCCTTTCTTTGTAAGGCGATCTTCCCTCCATTCTCTGTTAAAAGTGACACAAAAGGATTCAAAATGATGGCATAAGAACTCCAATTTGGGAAAATGAGTACACCTCAGAGAGCTAATCTGAATTCTAAACACTTCTCTATTTCATTTTGAGACCTGAAATTGCCCCTAAGTTGCTCAAAATCTTTGTTTTGTAAAACTGCCTTATTATGTTTTTTGCATAGTCATCTAACTTAACCACTTCATTTAACAAGTGCCCCTTTTTGTAAACTCGTGTCGAACCACTTGTGGTGTGGTGGTGAATATATATTTTTGTTAACTGGGTAGTTAGGGGGTTTGAACCACCTCTAACCACCACCAGTGCATTTTAACCCATCTTGGGATAATAATCCCACATTCATCAATCTTTTTAACCATCGAGTGGAAGGTTTATATATTTATACCGGTTAGTAAGTGTATGTGGCTTATGGGCTGCATTTTTCTTTACTGCCACGTAGTGGTCGGTGTATGTGATTGAGTTGGCTCATTCGGTGAATTTTTTGGATTCACCAAGCAATTATGGATTCGGTTTGGTCGGGTCCGAGAAATGCGGCAGGTCAGCCAGATGAGTGGGAATTCGAGATGGAAATCGGTGAGGTGGCAAGTCGGGTCCAATGATGTTGGTGTCTCAGTGAGTTGATCATGCTCATTTGGTCCAAATGGTAACTGGTAATAATGCATATCACACTTTACAATACACCGCCTAATTATCCCACATGTAAAGTGTGGTGAATAATAAGGCACTTAAATACAAAAGTTTGAATATATTAAAATGAAGAAACGGAGGAAAAGGCATCCCTACGCAAAAAGAGTGTGTCGACCTTGGCTGAGGGCCCCTGGCTAGAAAATAGCGGGGCCCACCCATCTGAATAATGAGTGTCAAAGACAGGAGGCATAAAAGAATTTTTTATCAATATCACTTTGCCACTTATCGATGTTTAATTGGTCCACATGGCGAGTGTGCACATGTACATGTCATCTCAAACTTGCATGCATTCCCATATTTTTACAGATTTCCAAATAATTTAGCATGCAATAACTTTTGCATGTGAACTTTGTTTTCATCGTTCAATATACCGTCAGAAATATCTTGAATGCTATTTCATACTATAATGATTTGGGAGATTTAGGGAAACTCTTTCTACTGAATTTATCTCCCAATCACACCTCCCCACTGAGAAGGATTTTGTTCCACAAAAAGTTGTTTTTCACCCACAAATGTTGTCAATCATCTTCCTGCATATCAAAACACATATACATGATCCATAGAAATAACATTATGGGAAATATTACTACAAATTGTTGAAAAGATTATCACAAAAAATCAATCAGTTTTAAAAATAGAAATTGTTTTACCAAAAGAGGCAATTATCCAACTGATACTCTATGATTTTGTCCAATCTCTAAACAACATAAATCAGTTTTAAATAAGACACAAACAATGCCAACAACATGTGAATGTCTAACTGAACTCCATGTAGAACTGTCAAATCCCAATAACTGTAACTGCCATCACAAAAAATCGATGAGCAGTTAAAAAATAGACAATTGTTCACCAAAAGAGGCAACTGTCCAACTGATACTTTGTGACATGACCATCACTGTAAACACAATTCCACCAAAATAGATCAGTATAAAAAGACATCTACATGCCAATAATAGGCTAGTGTCCATTGACCTTGAAATTAATCACTGACAAATATCACAAACATGATCCAAATGTTTAGACTACACACATGCAAAAATAGATCCCAAAATTGAATTATGTGAAAATATCAGTGAAATATCTATCCCAACATTTTAAACTACAAATAAGATAGAAGCAAACTATCTGCACAATGTTGCATACCAAAATGGTGAAACTGTCATCCACTGCAAAAGATCACCAGGCATAATTTGCAAACCAGTTTGTTAGTGTAATCAATGTACACCCTAATTGTAACCACATAGGATAGTTACAAATAAATGCCCAAAATAAGGGACTTAATACATGTGCAAATACCATGTGTGGACACAAAAATTTTGTATATTAATTACAATACAAATGGTGCCCAAATGGGTCTTATAAGCATCCATACTTTTGCACAGTAAATTCAACAAAAGATACATTGAAATACAAGTTTCCAAAATAGTCATTCTAAACATGCCCACTGAACTTGCGTACTCTGTTGTCAAAATCAAAATGGAATTTGTCAACCTTAAATGTGAGAAGTAGAATCTAAGTATGTTAAAATTTTCCCTCATCTCTTCCCTACAAGTGACACCATTATCCAGATTCATAGCCAAAATGAATATGAGAAAATTTCCTTTCAACATTCAATGGAATCCCACAAAATATGCTCTAAAAAATATGCATGCTAATCAACAATATGCAAACTATGCAAACATGAAACTAAGGAATTACTTACCAACCAAATTTATCAGATTATCCTTTTTGGGTGGTACAATTTCCTCAGTGCATACATGGGTATCTGCATGGGTTATTTTAGAAATTGTTGGTTTCATAATGCTTTCCTTTTCCACAACTCTCCACTGTTGTTTCAGATGAAGCTTCCAACACATGTTAACCTCATGACCTTTCCTATTACAATGGGTACAATATCTTTTGTCCACTTTTTTAAAAAAACTTACCCAGATTGCCATTTTTAAAACCTTGAGTATGAAAAAATGTTATTTCAAAATTCTACCCAACAATGATTTCCTTTTCCAACACTTAGCTACATAGTGGTTAGACAATCCACAAAAACTGCATGGATAAATGTACCACAAATTTTGTGTATCTAATCCATAATTAAAAGGAACATGGGAATATTTACGTTGTTTATAATCAACACTTTTAGAATTTTTCCCATTACCATTTTTACCTTTCATGGGCTGTGGTGGAGGTTTCTCCCTTGCAGTATCAACTGTCCTAGAGCATTCACCTTTTTCATTTTGACCACCAAAACTAAATCCCAAACCTACATGGTGAGGCCTATCCTCTACCTGAATGGGGTTAGCAATTCCTTGGCCTTCTTTTCCAAGGATTTTTCCATTAAATCCCATTTTAAAAAGTAACTTTGAACCTATTCCCTTAGTATGTTGTTCAAACTTACAAAAATCATTTTCAACTGATTTGAAATGGGAAGATTCAACAACTGGTGGTATACTTACAGTGCTTGAATCAACTTGTGCACTTGTGGGAGAGGAAGGTCCTGATTGCAAAATGGACTTGTTTTTCCCCTTCATGTCACCACCAATTTGTAACTTTTCCAAGAGCTCATCCTTGGCTTTCAATTTTATTTTCAATTTCTCACATTCCTCTTCCAAGGAATAGTACATTGATCTCAGAAGAACATTGTCTTCCTGGAATGACTTAGTCTAGACTCACATCCATAACTAATACCTCCTTACTCGCACCAAAAGCCGACCTTCTAGCCACTTGACCAAGCCCGCAACTGATCCCTCGGAAGAAAAGCAGGGAAGGTGGGCTATTTTACTAAAAATAGCCTACTTTTTCCTAACCGATGCCGGTTCCTACTCGACCGCCGTCGGTTATGCAACCGCCATCGGTTCCCTGTAAATGGGCTTCCCAAACCAAAACAACGGATCGGATTTTCATTTTGGGAGATCAGTTGAAGGATTTTTGAAAGAGGAGAGTCCAAAGCGATCAGCAGAGTCCAGAACTTCACTTGACCAAGCAGAGACGAGTGAAGAAACCAGAAGAGTTGGCAGCAAAGGAGATCAACTTGCACCTTCATCAAAAACCAGTAAGTTATATCTTGCATGTCCTCCATTATAACATTTCTTGTGCTTTTGGAATTGTAATCTTCCCAAATCCGTTCCTGAACCCATTATCTAACGTACCATTGCCTCTAACTATCATTCCTTAGCTTCTAACCATCCCATTTCTCAATACTATCGAAAAACCAGCCATTACAAACACCACAACCAGCCCAGAAAATCCTAGAACCAACCGGTATCGGTTATCAGTGACCGCCATCGGTTATAGGTAACCGGCATCGGTTCCTTTGATCAAAACCAAGAAAAACAGCCTTTTCCCTACCCAGTCCCACGAAACAATTTAATTGGTACTCTACGGTATTTTGTGTTAATTCATATTAGCAGGGGAATTGACCACCTTCGAAAGGAAGTTTCATACTTCCTGGGCCCAAGGCAGTTCCCTCATTTATTATCTAATCAAAATCTTGTGGTCTTGTGTTCTTATTTGCAGGTAGTCCTTCCAAGACAAAAAGGAGTTCTTCGTAGTCAGCCTGATCTTTCTCTACGGTACGCGCACATCATCTCGACATTCTACAGGTATTCCTCCTAACCCTAACCTTATCTGTTTCTATAAGGAACGAAGCATTTCCGAGTGAAACATTTTGGCACGCCCGATGGGACCCATTTTGGGTTTTTCTTTATTTCTTGCTTGCTTTTATTATAGGGAGCATACTTGCTGTTTTCTTCTTCTAGAGATATTCACAGGGTATTTTATTATTCTGGTAAAAGAACTTGCTTTGTTTTTGCATCTTGCATTAGTAAAAGTCATCTCTTTTGCTTCATCGAATACCACTTTCGATTTGGGTTTTAAAACACATGCATTACATTCCTGCCTGTTGTTTTTCAATTCTCGTGAACATAGATTAAGTAACAGGTCGTACACGTGGGGGTGATATCCACGGTATTGACAGGAAATTAACCTTAGTTTCACTGCACAACACATACCGAATCACTTCACAATTAACACAACATCTCAAACATCCCCCCTTTTCCGCGGTATTCCTCCGCCCGATTGAGGTAACCTTATAAGCCAAAACAAACTTGACATTTCCCCTAAGCTGTTGTTAGGATTCGACATCATTCTTCGT
>JAHRHJ020000491.1:0-69246 GCA_019776745.2 Taxus chinensis | reverse complement strand
CACGAAGGTGTGTGTGGAGCACATACAAATGGAATGTTATTAGCTAAGAAATTGTTAAGAGTAGGCTACTATTGGCCTACCATGGAAACTGATTATTGCAATTGTGTTAGGAAATGTGTACTTTTCCAAAAGTATGGAAATTCATTCATGCCTCATCGCAACCATTGCAACCTATCACTACCCCATGGCCATTCTCTAAGTGGGGACTTGAATTGATAGGAAAAATTACTCGCACCTCATATGATGGTCATACACATATCATCACGGCTATATAAAACTTTACAAAATGGGTGGAGGTTGTCCCTTTAACCTATGTAACATTAGCCCAGATTTCTAAATTTATCATGAATCATATCATTTGTCGATATGGAATTTGCATAGCCATCGTTACAAATAATGGGAAGTCATTTAAGAGATAAAACTGTAAATGGTCTTTTTCAATAGTTCCAAATCAGGTTAAAATGGTCTACATGCCATATTACCCTCAAGGTAATGGACAGGTTGAAGGCCACAAAAAAGACTTTGGTGAGCATAATGGAGAAGATGGTCAATAAAAACAGGTTGATAATTAGTCACTTACAAATCCATCCTACCCTCTGGGCTTACAGAACCTCCATTTTCACTCCTACGGGTAGGTGACACCTTATTCTCTTGTGTTTGGACAAAATCTATCATCCCCTTAAAGATCTGAACTTCCTTCCCTGAGCGTATGGCTCAGACTTTCAGGCTAGACTATCTGGATAAAGATGAGTATTATGCCTTGGGTCAGCAAGACCGTCGCTGAATTAGAGCTCCTAGATGAGAGGTGCATTCATGCTCTTAATTACCTAAAATCTATCAAAACATTGAAGTCTCCAGAAACTACAACAAGAGAATCATCCCTCATCAGTTTGAGGTTGGTGATTTAGTCACGAAGGAGAACTAGTTCAACACCAGAGCAGAAGGAATGAGAAAAGAAAGGTAAAGTTTGAACCAAGCATTGGTTGGGACCCTATGTTATAGTTGCCAAGTAGGGCACAGGGGAATACAAACTTGCTCACCCCAATGGTGATGAGCTCTGAGAGCCCATGAACACCATGCATCATAAACAGTTCTATGCTTAAACATGGCACATGAATGTCAAAAAGCAAAAAAATCAAAAAACTGGTAAAACGATCAAAAATACAAAAAAAAATTAAAAAGAGAAAAATAAAAAGAGAAAACATGTCATCCATAAGTGAAAACCACGCAATTGTGGCACTTTGGATAAGTCCTTGGGTGAAAACTAGTTTCCGGTGCCTTGGGAGGATTCATTGTTCACAAGCATCTTGCATCTTGGAGGGTAGTTTTCCTTGGTCTAGCCCTAGTTCTACCTTCGAGATTCCCTATGAGCCCCATCCTGTCAAGCCTTGATCTAGCTTTGTCCTTCTTTTATTCGTCTGTGAGGGGAATGGTCTTTCGCTATTTCCCATCTTACGTTGGGGGTAAATTCAACCGACTTCACCTTCTTGTTCATAAGCACGTGGCTTCTGCCCTTGTATATTCCCCATCTAATGCTGGGGGCATCCACACTTTCTTGGTTACCTGTACATAACTCTAGGAAAACCGGTAGAAAACAACAAAATAATAAACAATAGAAAATTATTTCACAAAAACATAAACAATAGAAAACTTATTTCAAAAGAAACCAAAAACAATACTGCAAAATTATTTCAAAAACCAAAAACATCATAAAACAATAGAAAATTGTTTCACAAAACCTAAACAATAGAAAATCTTACAAAAACATTTACTTACATTTTCTTACATTGTTTTGTTTCTTTGCTTTGTCTTGTTACTTGTATAGTCATTTTGTGTTTCTAAACTTTTTGGGTTGTTTGTTAGAACTTGGGCATACTTTGTCTAAAGCAGAAGGCCTCATCTCTTCTTGCTTAGATTAGATTTATTCTTACTTGTGCATGTGGATCATGGTGTATTGTGTTAATTCATTATGTTCTTTCTTAGCATTTAGGTTGTGTTTATTGCATGCTAGTGAATCATAGGGAATCATGGTGTATTATGTTGTTTCCTTATGTTCTTTGTTAGCATTTGATTGTGTTTATTGCATGTGCATTGTTTTGTTATCAAAACATCAGATTACCATCATTATCATCACATCTAACATCATCTATACATCATATATCAAGGAAAAATGCTAAGTATACATCATAAATGAATGCTAAGCTAATCATCACATATCGTATCATCAAATGGGGGCAAGAGGGATTGCAAATTTAAAAATATATCCCCCCCGACATTGCATTATCATCATATCATCCCGTCCATAAACATCTATAATATCATATGAGCAATGCATTTGATATCATCTAAGGATCTATCATCTAACATCTACATCACATGTATACATCAAACATCAAGATTAGATACATGCAAGTACAAAATCTGACAACATCATAACACATCCATAAGTGCTGAATCAAAACTCGCAACATGCAATAGGATTCAACATATAGTAATTTATGATAACGGGTATTTTACATCATAGAATTATCCCCACTCGCATCACATGCATTAGGAAACAAAACAATACAATGCATCATCTCATAAACATGTGTATCTGAGCCCAAAAAGTAATCCTCTATATACATGTGTGTCATATACATCTATATCAAAAATGGATATACATCGGTACTCTATATCAAAAATGCCTTCAGCTGAGGCATATAAAGATGATACATCAAAAATTTCCACATATATATACAAGTATAAATTATCCAGATCGGTACTCAAAATGATACATCATAGATACAAAGTGCCATAAAAAAGGGGCATGTATCAGAAAGAATCAAGCCTTCATCATGAGGTATCATCAAAATACATGTATAAAAAACTATACATCAAAATAGGCCTTCATAAGAGGCATGTATACAAATAATCTGTACAACAAAAATATAGGGCTCAATCGCAGCTCTCACCCTCACCGGGGCTCCCAGGTCTGTCACCTGGTCGATGGAACAATGGAGGCTGAGATTCTCCTAGTTCGACCGGCTGCTCTGGTATGGGTTATCTCACTGATCTCGTAGACTGGCCTGATCTCCATGACCGAGAGCCTATCATGCTCAACCCTGACTATCGTGGCAGTACCACTCGCTGCTCTGGAGGGACTACCCTGTAATAGGCAGTCCTATAAAATAGAGCCTCGCCACCAAGCCTCGTGGCATCATGTATCAATTCAACATCTCTGAAGGTGAGGGCTGCCTGAAGGGAAACATCACGCTTACTTGTCACTCAGCCTAAATTAGCCTCATCCTATCTTGAGGAGGCAACCTCTCGATCTCTCTCAATAGTCACAGTCTGAATATCGGCTCGTGCCTGATCTCTCTGTGCAAGAAGGCCTTGTGATCGTGCATATACGTGATCCCTCTGAGCTAAAACCATCCACACCTAAGTCTGTGACTAATGAAGAAGGCTCAATATCTGAGCCCCCTGTGCCACTGTCTCTCGAATCTGACTCCGCCATGCCACTCTATCATCTCCTAGGCCAGCCTGGGCCCGAGCCTGATCTCGCTCTAAAAGTAATGTAACAATATGGGCCCGGGCCTCATCACGCTCCGCTGTGGTGGTCACACACCAGCCTCGGGCCTCATCCCTCTCTAATCTCATTGTATCTCTCTCAGCTGGGGCCTGCTGTAACTACTGTTGTACTGTGGCTATTTGTGCCATTAGCTGAGAGGATGTTTGTGCCTCATGGACTGGTCCCTAAGGAGCTCTGGAGGATTGGCCCTGCCCTAGGACCCTCACTCTAAATGGCTAAACTGGTGTCTGTACTAGGCCCTATGGCCTTGGTCCTTATGCCTATGTGGCACATTTCCCATCATGAGGAATGCCATCAAAAGGATCCTCTGGATCCGGCCCCACTGCTCTCACTCTATGCTCTTAACCATGCCATATCTCTATAGGTGGACAAGCACTTGCTACCCAGGCCTCCTTCAGAATGGTGAGACACCAGGGGTAATACAGTGGCATACCAAGCTATGTACTCCATTATGGTCCCCGGATCCCACCTATCATGCTGGGTCCCATGCTTGGGGGACCACCTGTGTAAAACTCACTCGAGCTTGGGCCACCGGTATGCGAGGCCCCATGGTGTGCCTCTTTGAATCTCTGTATGCATACCAAATGTCTGGTTGTAGGACCCCATGTACTCTACCAAGCTACTGTTGGCACCTGTCAACTTGATATAACTCTATAATGTAGCTGCAACTGCCAATGATATAGTGCTCTACTGAGCACACATGCTGAGCTCTGTGGCATCCTCTGGCCACTGGAAATGTCTGTATGGCCACCAGATAACATCTATCCCTGGAAGCTCATCAAACTCTCACCTATATCTGAATAGGCTACCAAGGTGGCAACATATATCACCACATGTTGCTACTAATGCCATGTATGATGGATCATCTGGGTCTTGGACATGTAAAGTGCCCATGGGGTGTCTAATGGCAATATGGTCCCATGACCAGATTTGAAGTAACAAAGCTGGACCCATGGTCTTCTGACCATGGTATGTAATCAAATGTAAGTCCCAATACAAGTGGGCCAAAATGCACTATCCCCAACAGTATCTCTCACCGCTGAAGATGCCATGAACCAAAGGTAATAGTCCTCTTAGGAATGATGTCCCTATCTTATCAGTGAGTAAAAACCCACTGATAAGAGACATAATATAAAGAGGCCCCCGATGCAATGTGGGGTCAGAGATGCACTCATGTAGGGCTATAGTCATCCCGTCATGCAGAATATCATCTATATCAAAAAGGTCACTGCAGGCTGCTCTAATCAGTCCTACATCTGTGCTGTACTCAATCAAGGTGCCTATGATCAGCACGTAGAGGATCTGCCATACATCCTCGAGAGTCACAGTCATCTCCCCTGTGGGTAATCTAAAACACTGACTCTCGCTATGCCATCACTCGGCTAGCATAGTCAGTAAGCCATGATCTAGTGTAATGGAAGGCATCTGAGACATGGGGCCTAGCCCCACCACCTCGAGAAGTATCACCATGGCTCGCCGGCGCATACTCCCCTCTAGCTCTGCTATCTGGGTGTGCCACTCCCGTGTCTGTAAAACTGGCAATCATCTCTACAAAATATCAAATCACTCATCAGTTACTAACATTTCTTCTAAAAAACTATTTAATATTTTAGGGTTAACCCAAAAATCCTAAAAATTCTTCTAAGTGTCATCTTTTTGACATTTTCTTATCTTTTCTACCCGATTTGAGGCACCTATGTGCCCCTTTTGGATGCCTGCACCCCCTTTTGGGCTTGTGCACATGCACGTGTCTATCTTTTGGCACTTGCACCCTCTTTCAGGTGCCTGCGTGCCCTTTTTGGCATGTGCACCACACAATTGGTGCCTGTGCTTGCGCGTGTATACCCGTGGGTGTGTGTGCCCCTTTTGTGCATGTGCCATGTTTTTAACATGCGCCCCTCTTTTTGTGTGTGTGCATGTGCGTGACACATATGTGTTGTGTGTGTGCGTGCACGTGGGTGTGTACACCTCATGCCTGCCACATGTGTGCGCATGTGTGTTGTAGTGCATGCACCCCCAAAGGGACATGCCTGTGCACCCCAACCTGACACCTATGCCTGCACCTACATGCACCGATGTGACTTCCTAGGGCTAAAAGTGGAATTTAGAGTATTAATGACCAAAATTAATGAGCAAGGGTTCGATACTCACAAAGGGGCCATCGTCTGCGTGTCACTGGTACCCTCGGACTGCATCTGCATGCCTCACTCGGTCTCATGTGATCACCATGGTCCTCGTCACTATCAGAGCCTCACAGTAAAAATTCTAAATGGCTCGGTTAAAATGAATTGGTCTTGATGTTTTTACCCCCCCTCAGGTGGGGTATATTAACCCATTTTTCACCACCGAGAGGGCCTGGAGGCCCGTTTTGATCACCATTTTCTCCTCTGTTCACTGTGGAATAATTATTTTTATTAAATAATTATTTTTCTCTTATTTTTCACTATATTAGGGCATTTTTTACTGGCTGATACCCCCTTCTTCTCCCTCAGACAATTTTATTACTCCTTGGTGATTTTTCTTCTTATCCACACTCTCGCAAATAATTATTTTCAAAATAATTTTTTTTATTAATTTTTCCACTAAACAAGGACATTATTTGTCACTTGTTTCTTCTTTCTTCCACCTAGGGCACTTTCTGTTGCCCCTAGGCCCTTCATTCTCTTTCTTCTATTTTCTTCTACTGTTCACCACAATTTGGAAAACAGGAAAATAAAAACAATATATATGTCAAAAATTAAAAAACGGGGCAAACTTTTTCGCAAAATCCTAAAAAGTAAAAAAAAAACCTATAAAAATGGTAACTTGTTTATCACGGCTGAAACTTGTGTCTTGCACATGGTATTTTTCTCCATATCCTACTGGTTTGTCTCACATCTTCCCCGATTAATACGACTCATGGATCACCGGATTCATAACCATTCACAAAGCTAGTTGCTTGCTTCATCTGTACTCTGGGGCACATTTGTTGCTCTGGTGTTGTTTCATTGCGCACAACACTTTTCTTGGACCCCTTTATCATTCTCCCTTGTGTCCATTATCATTCCCCCTTGCATGTATCCTTTCTTGGGGCATAATTTTTAACCCTTAATCATCAATCATGAACTTGTTGGATCTCTTCAGCACTGATAACAAAACATTTGTACAACTGTCTTGACCATTGTTGGGTTAGGTATGTGCATTCATACTTGTTTTCCCTATTAGATGAGCTTGTTTCCTTCTCGTATTGCATTGCATTGTTGTATGTTGCGTGGAGTTGGTATTTTCAGCAATGGGAAATTGTTCATAGTATGGCTTTTCATGTCATTCTACCTTTGTTCGTATGCTTATATTTTTCATAAGGACCGATGACATAGCTCCTATGGTAATATGATGACATCAAAATGGTTCCAATACATGGCAGCTAGAAGCTAAGCTTTTCTCTCCCCTCCTCCATATTTCTTCTGCATCACCTTCTTCTCACCCCTAATATTCTCTCTCACCGGGGCATCCTGCCCCTTCCCATTCTTCTGTCTATCTCTCATCTTTTTCGATCGTCGATCGACTTCTTTTATCACCCCATCGACACTCGAGGGGGCATCTCTCCCTCCTACTAATTTTTCTTCTATCCCTTCAAAATTTTCTTTCGTCTACTATCTTTGAAGTGATGTCACTTACACCACCCCAAAGAGGGGCAAATGTAGACACCCATAATTACGCCCAAGCAATTTAAATACTTAAATTGTCCTAATTATCCCCTTTCTCCAAAATTGATGACATATCGTCAAAAGCGCTCATATTCCCTCTTGTTGACGTTAATTAATTACAATACGCTAATTGATTAAGTTCACCTATCCAACTAACAACCTAATTAATGACCTTCCATTAATTATTTACCCCTTCTATCTAGACTAATTAATTATTATTAATTAATTATCCTTTCACTTCATTTAACTAATAAATCAATATTTAATTGATTTAATCCCCTTCTAATAGTCTAAATCATACTAATATTCCTCTAATTAGCTTCTATAAGCTTACATCTACCTATTAGTTAATCACCTTTGATTAATTAAAACACCCCCCAACTCCCATGACTTGCTAAGCATAAATTAAACCCTTCTAAAGTAAGGTTACCTTTAATAAAGCAACCTTATCCATTCCTAATCATGTTTTACCTTTATCCCACATGCAAAGGGATGAAGTGTTTCCTTTATCCATTGGGCTATATAAGGAGCCCTCCTTCTACCTTTATACCTACACCTAAACTTCTTAAGAGAGAAAATGCAAAGCATATAGCAAAGAGACTAAGAGCTTGCATTTTGTCTTCTTGAGAGGTCACCATTGTTAAGAGCTAAGCTTCCTATTCTTGCATTCTTTAAGGATCAAACAAGCAATTTTTGATTGCCATTGGAGCTAAATAGGTCCATGCATTTTGTTGGTAATATAGGAGAGTAGAGATTTTAAATACCATGATATCAAAGTTATAATGTTAATTTAGATCTTGTTTAGCTCTTTATCTTGATGGTGTTTATGCTTTGTTTTAACTAGATTTTAGAACTATTTTAGGTGGTAGTTCTTTCTCCATTTGATTTAGCATTAAGCAAAGTACACATACACACAAATATCAAAAGCACTAAGAGGGGGTGAATCAGTGTAGACTAAAAATATTCACTTGATGTTAATTTTAAACCCTTTAATGATGTGCAGTTTTGAACTATAAGAAAACACTCAAACATACATCATGCGCAATAACACCAAACAAAGATATTTATTATGGAAAACCCTTCTAGGAGAACCCACCAAAACCGTTGCTTATATTACACAAAGAAAGGAATCATAAGAATATAATAGATCTTATAATATTTGTTAAGTGAGGCACCAACCTCACAAGGATCTCCATTCCCTAATTCTCTACTGATATTACACACAAAAAATGACTCAAATGAAAATTACACATCACAAGAGATTTCTTTTACAGGCACCCACCTACAAGGAAGCTATAACTCCCTGAATCTACTAAGCTATAACTTAGAATTGGTTCTTATACACATTTTGATCATATAGTTACAAAAATTAATTTACAATGAATTATGATTACTTTCCTAGCTCGTTCTGTGTTCCTTCACACTCTTCTGCTCATCTAATTATTTCCTCTTTGCTTAAATAATCTTCCGCATTAATTCTCTTATCATTTGATAAATAAATGCATTATTGATCTTCTCTTCTCTTTCCTTCTAGAGCTCTTTCTTAGCTTGATTGCATCGTATTTTTCCCTTCTTCGACTCTCCTTTAGGTTGAATCGCTCTCTTCTTCCTTGAGGAACACCCAAAATATCTTTAAGTTAAAAAATATATTCACAATTGTCCCAATTCTTCACTTTGAGTTGTGTGTCAAGCTCCTTCTTGCTTAGTCATGTAAGAATCTAGCTCATTAAATGCATGCATCTTACTCCAGATATTGTTCCTTATGTATTTGGCTTGATTACACCATTTTTCATGCATTTGCAAGAGCAATTTATTACTCATTTGCCAAGAATAGAATTCTCATATTTGCAATGTGACCCAGATGAGCGAGACATCTCCTTCTTCACTATTTTATTTCACCTTGGAACTCAGATTTGCATAGATAATTTCAACTATTTTACCAAGGGTCAATAAGCATTAAATTCTAACAACTGGAAGAATAGATTTTATCGTTATTTTAAAGATCAAGTCGTGCATCTAGCTAAAATTATCTAAGAATCAAATCACCATTGATTTTGGAGAACAATATCTAACTTTTTCCATGCTTGACACACTTTTATTTCCTTCGACCACTTTCAATCCATATTCCATCAATTCCTGACTTTCCTTAACTCCTCTGGATTTTTTTTTACTACGACACTTTTCTTTGTTGAGTGGTATTTCTCCTTCTTTTGTCATATTTTTAGTTATCCACTTCTCTTCTAAGCTTCTTTTGGCTTTTACAATGTCTCATGGAGTTCCTTCTTGTTTTCTGCCTTTCCGTGGCTTTGTGTCATATCCGACGCTCTATCTCTTTTTCTTAAGGTTTTTGTAGTCTTTCGTGGATTCCATAGTTCTTGGCGGGTTTTTTTGTCAGCAGATTTTCCTTGGACTCCCTTACTTCTACATTTTTTCTTTCACCTTAGTGGCTCTTCCTTTACATTCTCATCTTCAATTTTCTTACTCGCAGCTCAGCCTTCAACTCTACATAGGTTCGTGACTTCATCTTTTTATGCTCGACAACTTATTACCTTCTGTGGCTTCCTCTAGTGTTTTTATTTACTCTCGTGGTTTTTCCAATCTCACTTGCAAGTTTTCCTTAGGCTCATTGTAATTTTGAAACATCATTCCTATCCGCGGGAATCATTTTCCTTTCGCGGTTTCTTCTAGTGTTCCACGGCTCCCTACAGACTTCAACCGCTACTCCAAGTCTTCGACGGAGCTCTCTAGACTTCGGCAGATATTTCATCATCTCTGTAGATTTCCTTAAATTGACTAAGTCCCTTATAAATTATCCTTGATCATCATGAAACCCCTATGAGGTGACACTACCAATAAACCTTCATATTTTCAACTTTCTCACTTTACCATTTCACACTTTTTTCCATCAATGCAGCTAGACATCAACTGATTCAACTTGACAACACATATGACATATGACAAAGGTTCAATAATCTAACCCTTTTTCACTGATGGAAATAAACCTAAAAACCTATAACTATTTATGGAAAAAACAATTTCCATACTTGGTTCCTCATAACCCTCCCCCTTTGACAACAATGACAAAGGACCACTATAGCTACTCTCCCCTTTGAGAATATTCTACTTCTTGATACCTGGACCACCTTGAAATGATGATGCATATTATCCTCATTCAATAAATATTTGTTTTATGCTTAAGAATCCCCCCTTTGGCTTATGCTTCTTCTCCACCTATCCCGTATTATTCGTGGTAACGTTCCCCTTGAGTTGATGCATACTTTGATATGTTTGAGCTAATAGATTGGCTCCCCCTTACTTTGGCACTATTTAAGAGCTTATATTTCCTATGAATGCTCCCTTTTGTTTTCTACACACTTGCTATTTTTTGGCGGGATCAGGAATGACCCCCAATTCATTCCTTAGATGTTCAAATGTTTCATTTGGTAGCCATTTGGTCATTATATCTGCAATTTCCTCTTTATTGTTCATATATTCCAAACATATCTTCCTATCATTCAATTTTTCCCATAAGAAATGATATATTATAGGTATATTCTTGGTATTTGAGTGGAACACAGGGTTCTTAGAGACACTAATTACACTACTACTATCACATAATAAAGGGATTGGATTTTTATATTTTACCTTATAATCATCCAATGTCTGCTTCATCCATAAAAACCTATGTGCAACACATTGTGTAAGCTATATACTCTACCTCACATTTTGAGAGAGCCACTGATGATATCTTTCTTTCTCAGCCAAGATACCAACAAATTTCCAACAAAGAATTATCCTCCACTCGTACTCTTCCTATCATAATCACTTCCTACTCAATCAACATCTATATATGCTTTGATGTTGAAGTCACTACTTTTGGGGTACCATAATCCATATTAAATTGTGCTCCTGAAATATCTCAGAATTCTCTTGACTACCTTGGGGTGTGCTTCCCTTGGATCTTCTTGAAATCGTCCAACAAGGCATACCACTTGTATGATGTCTGGTCTTGATGCAGTGGAGTAAAGTATACTTCATATCATGGATCTATACAATATTTTTTCTATCTTTTGTGAGTCACCATCTCTTCTCATCTTTCATCCAACTTCCATTGGTTTACCAATTGGTTTGCAGTCTTCCATCCTGAACCTCTTCAGCATTTCTTCGATGTACTTGGTTTGGGATATGAATACACCTTTGTCTAATTGATTGATCTGTTATCCCAAAAAGAATGACATATCTCCTAGAATTTACATTTCAAACTCATCTTTCATCATGTCTGCAAACTCATATGTCATCTTATCATGGTCTCTGCCAAATATGATATCATCTACATACACTATTACAATGAGAAGATGTTCACCTTCTTCCTTGATATAGATATTTTTGTCTACAACACCTTTTCTAAATCCTTATTCAATGAGGTATAAATCTAATATGTTGTACCAAGCTCTGAGAGATTGTTTAAATTCATAAAAAGCTTTCTTCAACCCGCATACATAATCCTTGTCTTCAGTCAGTGAAAACCCATTAGGTTGTTTCAATATATAACTCTTCATTTAGGAAACCATTTAAGAAGGTTGATTTCACGTTCATTTGAAATAATCTGATCTTTTTGTATGCCGCGTAAGACATGAAAAATATTATTGCTTCCATTATTTCCACTAGTGCAAATGTATCATCAAATTCAATTCCTTCCATTTGCGTGTATCCTTTGCATACTAGCCTCACCTTGTTTCTGGTCATTTTTCCTCTCTCATTCAGTTTTTTTTGAATACCCACTTCATTCCAATCACATTCTTGTTTCAAAGTTTGGGTACTAGCTCCCATGTCTCATTCTTTTTGATCTGATCTAGTTCTTCATTAATGGCATCTACCCAATGTTGATCCTTGCTTGCTTCTGCAATATTATTAGGTTTTATCATTAACAGGAGAGCTATGTCTTCATGGTTATGCTTCTCTCTTAGTCTTATTCTTGTGATAATGTTGCCATCTTTGTTTCCAATGATCTGATTTGCAAGATGGTCCTCTTTGACTTCCCTAGAGGGTTCCTTAGTGTCAATAATTTCTTCTTCTTCATATGATTCTTCACACATACTATCCAATTATTCATCATCTTCTTGTTCTTCATGGCCGTCATTGTGCTGAGTGTTGGTTTTGGCATGTTGAGTTTCATCCACCTTTACATTAGCGCTTTCAAAAATATTTTGCAACAACTTATTATAACACCTGTAATCTGCACTAACCACTGACTAACCAAGGAATATCCCTTTATCACACATGGAGTCAAATTTTTCCAAGTTTTCTACATCTCTTTTGATATAGAATTTTCTACCAAAGAATATTATGTGCTTCACATGTTGGTCTCTTCTTCCATAGTTCATAAGGAGTTTTGTCATTTTTTGTTCTCAGTTAAGCTCTATTTAAAAGATATAACTCTATGTAGACTACTTCACTCCAATATATTTTTGACAGTTTGGATTCATTTAACATTGTCCTTACCATCTCCTATACAGTCATGTTCTTTCTTTCAACCACACAACTTTTCTTAGGTGTCCTTGCGGCTGAGAATTTTTTCTTGATTCCTTTTTCTTCACATAATTCACTGAACTCATTTGACCAGAATTCTCTGCCTCTGTCTAATCTTAGGCATTTGATTTTCTTATTTTTCTCAATTTCCACCACCACCTTGAATTTTTTGAATCTGTTTAAGGCTTATGAATTTTTATTCAAGCATGTCACCCATGTCATCTTGGTGTAATAATCTATTAGAAGCATAAAATATGACTCACCATTTATTCCTTCCGTTCTTGTGGGTCCACAAAGGGTTGTATGGATCAAATCCAATGGTCTGGTTGTAGAATACTCCTTTGATTTGAACGACCTCCTAGTTTCTTTTCCGTGCAAACAAGCCTTACATAGAGTATCCATAGGTTTCACAATATCTGGCATATATCTTACACACCCTCTTACACTCAATTTAACTAGATTTTAAAAACTTATATGTCCCAACCTCTTGTGCAATAGCCAGTTGTTATCAGTCTTACTAATGAAGCATTTTTGTTTATTTGTCTCATTTAGATCATACATGTTGTTCTTTTTTCACTTGGCATTTGCACCTTTCTTTCATGTTTTGCATTTTATAATATCTCAGCCTTTATCATAGAAATATTACATTATATCCTCTTTTGCACATTTGACTCACACTCAACAAATTGTGTTTAAGAGCTTCAACATATAAAACATTCTTAGTAATAGTCTTTCCATTGTCTAAAATCAATGTTCCTTTTCCAACTATTTTTGTTAAGTTGTTATCACCAAATCTTACAACACCTAATGTATTTTTGGTTAAATTAATTAAATTAATTTTATCACCTATCATATGGCTTGAGCATCCACTATCTAAATACAAGATTTTATCTTCATTTTGCACATGAAATGCAATCTGCACTATTGAACATGACTCTTTTATCTTGTACTCATATTTCTTTGGAACATATATCCACTTCTTTTTCTTAGGAGGCTCTTGTTTTTTTGGCTAAAACTACATCATTTTTCTTGTTGTAGTTATGCTAGACATTGTTATGGTTTAATCTGGTGTAAGATGGGCCAAAGTTTCTTATATAGCCCCTAGAAAGTTTCCTACACTTGGCAGCCTTATGCCCAAACTAATTACAAGAATAATAATACCCATATAAACAATGAGTTTACCTCATAGCATAGCTGATCCCCGGTGCAGTGGTTCTTCTTTGTGTGAATTTGTTGAATCCTTCATTTACCACAGAGGAAGTACTTAGTGTTTTCGTGGACTTGTTTCCTTCATTCTTTATTGTATCCCTTTCCTTACTTTCTCCCTTGAAGCCAATTCCATATTTATGAGTTGTATCACATTGATTGTTGAGCATATTGGTTGACACATTTGAAATTTTATCTAGCTTTTCATACACTTTTAGCTTGTTGCTCATTTTTTCCAATTCAAATTTCAGTTTCTCTAGTTTTGATTTAAGTTTATTGCATTTATCCTCCTTTGATGTATAAGAACTTGAAATATTTTCAAGCTGGGTTTCCAGCTCCTTGATCTCATTAGCCTCTTCTTCCTCTCTTTGAGATTGTCTTTCTTCAAATATGTAGATTTTTTCTTCATAATCGTTTAGTTTTCATCTAAGCTTTTGATTATTCCTTCTACATAGACTCGGTTCTTCAAGAGCACACACTAACTTCGCTTCAAGATTCACTTTAGCTTCTTCTTCATCTGAGTCTTCACCTTCAACTATGTACTTTCCTTTGGATCTGATTTCTTTGTTTGCATCCATGGCCATAAACAAAAATTATGATTGATCTTCATCATTTTCATTCTCAGAGCTTCTTGGGTTGTTAGAATATAAATCACTTGATTCTTCTTTTGAGTAGGAATTTCTTTTGTTCTTAAGGAAATTATTCTTAGTGTTTTTCTTCTTATACCCAGTATCTCTCTTGTTGTTTTTATGACTGTCCTCTTCATGTTCAAATAAATTACCTTTATTCTTTTTTGGGAATTTATCAGCAAAGTGACCTAGTTATCGACATTAAAAACATTTAAAGGGAAGTTTTCATTTATACTTACTTGAACATCTGTTCAGTTTTCTCACGAACATTTATTCAATATTTTCATCATCCAACTCATCTCCTGAAGTAGATTCTTCTTATTCTTCTTGTCTGGACTGGGTTTCTTTCTTATCTTTGAAAGCCACTTCTTTCTTGGTAGCCTTGGATCCAATAATCCTCATCTCATATGCTGATAGAGATAATCGATTGTTAGATTCTTCATGTCTTTGGCTTCCTCTATGGCTGAAACCTTTGCATCATATTTGCTGGTTAGGGATCTTAGAATCTTATGAAAAATAACAAAATCTTTAAGCTTTTCTCCTCAACCTTTGATAATGTTTATGAATTCATTTGTTCTTTACATATAGGCTGGTATGGTCTCATCATCTTGTATTTTCAGATTTTCAAATTGAGATTTGTAGGTCTGCAACTTTGCTAATTCGATATTTTTATCACCTTCATAGATGTTCTATAGTTTGGTCCATATGTATTTTGTTGTTGTGTGGTACACAACCATCACAATTTTTGTCTCAGTCAATCCACATAGAATGGTATTCATTTCTCTTGAGTTACATTCATATTATTCCTTGTCTACGGGGGAAGTAATTGGTGTGATTGAAGGATTGTATCATTTCTCAATGCATTCCCAAATATCAAAACCTAGTGACATCAACTATGTCTTCATTCTTGTTCTCCATAATGCATAATTTTTACCAATGAAGAGAGGTAATCTAGATAATGAAAAACCACCTTATTCCTAATTTGCAGCCATGCTTGTGATAGGAGAATTTCCTTGAAGATTTTAAGATTATACTGTAAGGATGTTGTTTTGATACCAATTGCTAGAGATCACAAGCATTGAGAGGGGGGTGAATCAGTGCAGATTAAAACTTTATCACTTGATGTTAATTTTAAAATCTTTAATGACATGCAATTTTTAACTACGAGCATACAATAAAACATACATCATGCATAATAACACTGAACATAGAGATTTATTGTGGGAAACCCTTCCGGGAGAAAAACCCACTAAAGCCATTTTTTATATTACACAAAGCAAGGACTCAAAATAATATAACACATCTTACAAGATTTGTTTAATGAGGCACCAACCTCACAAAGAGCTCCAACCCCTAAACCTTTGCTGATATTACATAAAAAAAGGACTCAAGTGAATATTACGCATCACAAGATATTTCTTTTGCAGGAACCCAGCTACAAGGAATCTAAAAATCCTTGAATCTGCTAACCTACAACGTATACTTGGTTCTTATACAAATTTTCATCATATTGTTACAGTTATTATTATTATAATGAATTATGATCACTTTCCTAGCTCGGTCTATGTTCCTTCACACTCTTCTACTCATATGATTCTTTCATCTTTACTCAAACAATCTACTTCTTAAATGCTCTTATCATCTAATAAATCAACTCATTATCGATATTCTCTTCTCTTTCTTTATGTATCTCTTTCTCACCTTGATTGCATCATCTTTTTATCTTTTGCAACTCTCCTTTAAATCGAATGTCTCTTTTCTTCCTTGAGCAACACCCAAAATATCTCCAAGTTCAAAACTATATTCACAATCGAATCAATTCTTCAGTTCAAGTTGTGTGTCAAGTTTCTTCCTTCTTAGTTACCCAAAAATCCAGCTCATTAAATGCATGCATCTTACTCCAGATACTGTTCCTTTTTTATTTGGCTTGATTACACCATTTTCCATGCATTTGCAAAAGCAATTTATCAGCCATTTTCCAAGAGAAGATTTTCTAGATTTGCAACTTGACCCATATGAGCGAGCCATTTCCTTCTTCACTATTTTATTTCTCCTTGGAGCTCGGATTTGCATAGAATTTTTTCAACTATTTTAACCAAGATCAACAAGCATTAAATTATGGTAGATAGAGCAATAGATTTCATCGTTCTTTATAAAGCTCAAGTCGTGCATCTATTTGAAATTAACTGACAATTGAATCACCATTGATTTTAGAGAAAAATCTCTCACTTTGTCATTGCTTGACACACTTTGATTGCCTTTGACCCTTTTCATTCCATATTCAATCAATCAATGTCCTTCGTTAACTCCTATGGCTTTTTCTTTTTATCCCGACACTTTTCTTTGTTCCGAGATATTTCTCCTTCTTTTGGAATATTTTTAGTTATCTGGGGCTCTTTTGTGCTTATCACAGCTTTCACAATGTCTCGCGGCATTCCTTCTTGTATGTTTTCTTTCTGTATATTTGTTCCATATCCGCCACTCTATCTCTTTTTCTTGTGGATTTTATAGTCTTCTGCCGCTTCCACAGTTCTTCACGGCTTTTCCTTTTGTTGCCTATTTCTCCACTGACTCCCTTACTTCCATGGCTTTGCCTTCACCTTCGTGGTTATTCCTTTACATTATCAGATTCAATTTTCTTACTCTCGTCTTAGCCTTTGAATCTACATAGCTTTGTGACTTCATATTTTTATGCGCGGTAACTTCTTACCTTCTATGTCTTCCTCTAGTGTTTTTCTTTACTCCCGCAATTTTGCCAATCTCACTCACGGATTTTCCTTAGGATCCTTGTACTTTGGCAACATTATTCCTTTATACATGGGACTCATTTTTCTTTGACGTTTCTTCTAGTGTTTTTCGGTTTCCTTCGGAATTTGGCGGCTACTATAAGTCTTCGATGGATCTCTCTAAACTTTGGCAGATATTTCCTCATCTCCGCGACTTGCCCAAAACTGAGTAAGTCCTTTAGAAATTATCCTTTATTATCCTGAAACCTCTGAGAGCTGACACTACTAATCAACCTTTATCTTTTCAGCTTGCTCATTTTACAAATTCACTCTTTTTGCCATCAATGCAGCTTCACATCAACTGATTCAACATGACATCAATGACAACACATATGACATATGACAAAGGTCCCACATAATTTTATAGATAAATGTATATGATTATTAACATATGTTTTCAAGTCCAAGTTAATTATATTTTCATGTATTTGTACTATTCTTCTAAGTAATATAGTATTTGTCATGAATTCATAATTATTGTTTATTTTGTTTAGGTGTTACATGCTTGTTATTTTCTAAATATTTGAATTGAAGACTCTACTTTCATTGAAACAATATTAGTTGGAGGGCATTCTTATTTCTGTGTAATATTTCTTTGTCGTTTGTTTATGTACTTTACTCTTTTGTTCTTATTTAATGAAAATTTAGCATTTTGCTGGTTTTTTTGAGTTTTTATAAATGTAAATTTTCAAAATTATTTGTGTTTTTAGAATAATATAGCTTGCTCAATAAATTTAATTATTTTCCTTTTTTATCATTTTGATAAATTTATCTATTTATTTTGTTACAAATTGTTGTAAAAATGTGTTTTCCATATTATTTTACATTTTTTGCATAATTTTATTTAGTTAATGTTGCATTGTATAGGATTTCATATAGCCAAATACAATTATTGCATTTTTCTTTTTTTATTTATATGACTATTCAGATAGACCCTGGTCACCATTAAATTCCCTTATTTTATTAATGATTATAGCAGATTCGATCCCTTAATATCAAGATGTAGTATTCCTCTCTCATGACAGTGTTTTATCCCCTGAAGCACTTGCTGCATGTAACATTTCACCTGTGAAAAGAAATAATATTCTCACTTCATCAATGGATTCTTGAAATTATCTTTAGTTTATATTGTATTGTTTTGGATTTCATATAGCCATTAATACATGTGTGTAATTTTGACTATTGATTAGTAAGAGAGAATGGGTCTAAACATTTGGAAGTATATTTCCATGGAGATTTTTTATTATGTTATTTCCAAGTTATCACTTCAGAATCTGGTCAGATTCCATTTATTATGCAAGAGAATGAATGTAATGTTTTGTAACTCATATTTTTTGGATACATGTAGAACCGTCAACAATCACTGTGGAGGATTGTTTTATATCGACCATTGACGTCAACGAATATACCGAATCATTTTTATTTCACATGCACAAAGGTGAATCTGTATATTTACATGTTTGTTACAGTGAAATGAATAAAATTAGGTCGGAGTTTATTGTAGGATCGATGTTTTGTATATGTTGTGAGTGACTATGAATCTAAGCATAATTTCATATACAATTATGAATCCTTTCACTACAATAACTATAAATATGGGTGAAGTTTTTATTGGTCAAAATAATGGATGGTTTGATTGTGTCCGTGTTTGACAGGGTACATGTATGATTGGGTTATCATTCGATCTTATGTGCTCATTCGATATCTTAGTGAGAATGGAATTATTAATATATTGTTTTATATATGCCGTAACCTTCTTCATATTTGGATTCCGATTGTATATATGTCAGTGCAAATGGAATTATTAATATATTGTTTTATATATGCCGTAACCTTCTTCATATTTGCCGATTGTAGGCATGACATTTATTGAAGCTCCACAACATTTGGTATTTCTTGATGGAATAATATATTGGTTTAGTTTGGATCTTGATGTGAGTGGTCATGTTTTACATAGTGGTGAGCATTTGACTTATTTGACTGTTTGCCTTGATGTCGTACATGAAACGTGGAATGTGGGTCTACCCATAACCCCAAATTATACTTATTCAATGTGCCTTGTTTATAAAAATCACATTTGATGTATTTTAAATTATGTAAAAAACATGTGTTTGTAGGAATTAACAACCGACATTAGTTGTTATGATCCGGATCTCAGATTGGCGAATGTATTTTTGTCTAATACATAGTGGGTTTACATGGAAACTAAAAGTGGTGTCTTACGATATCGGTTTCCTAGATACAAATGTGTTTCTTGGTGTGATGGATTCATGTTGTTGTGAAAATATGCACCTATTCCTATAAGTTATTTTAAATTAAGCACCTTACTCTTGTGTTATGGTCCCATAGGTGCATACTTAAATAGACATTCTGGCAGTGGTTTTTAAGATGCACTTTTTCAGTCATTCAAATGAGGACGTACATGGTTTGTATGTTTCAGGGTTAGTTGAGAGTAGTGCAAATCCTGAAGGCATACCAAGATTTGTAGGGAACATGATAGAATAACTCTTTTTTTACAAACATTAATAGCTTTTTTTAGGCGGTGACATTTTTGTTACTTTGAAGTATTTAAAATTTTCTATTATGGTGAATGTTGTGGATTCTTTACATATTTATATATACCTTTTTTTCACATCATTTATGTATTTTGATAAGTATATTTGTTTGTTAGATTTTGACTTTGCTATATAGATGTGTTTAAATTTATGATACGACAGAGATTTTAAACTTATCTACACTGGATAATATGTAATTTTATGTATTTTATTATATATTTGATGTAAATATTAACATGGACCTATTTCATTTTACATGTTTGTTAACATATTTATTTTTATGGATCATACAATGTGCTTGTGACTCTATGCAAAAATAACTTATGAACACATTTATCCGTAGCTTCATTTTCTTGTGTGGATTCATCTTTGTCTTGCCTCCAAAGAATGGGATGAGATTCTATCTCCATTGAATGCATTCATTAACAAATGTTGTATTCGTCATGAAACATTTGGATTCTTCTTGGTTGAAAAGTGGCACTCATTCTTGGACCGGATATTTGTTCTATTTTTAAACGATCAAGGAAAAATTAGTCATTTATATCTTGGAGTCATCGGGATCTCGTATAGAAAATAAATAATGTCTTTGATGGTCTCATTCCTACTTAAAACTCCCAATAATTTTGATACAAACTTTTGTGTTGAATACATCCTTAATACTTTTACGTCTTAGGTAAACAAGCTATGAATGATAGAACTTAGAATACATTGTTATTTTCTTTGTGTGGAGATGCTTCAGTTAGAAATTACGGGAGGGTTACACTTAAATATTGTGATGTGTTATCAAGTGGAACATATTATATGAAAACTAGCTTCATGACACCTGGTGCAAAACAAAAGCCCTTGTAGGTGTTCATGTGCCTCACAATGCAATATGTAATGATGGGAAGATTTATTCGTTGTATATTGGATACTTTTCTTTATATTGATGATCATGATACTATAATTTATATGTTGTTTTTTAACATAAGAATTGTGTAAAATGTGTCATTAATGACTCTTCATTGATTTTCTGGATGTTGAAATAAATGTATGATTTTGTTGTGTCTATGTGGGAGATATCATGGGATTGTATGATTGATGTGACTGTTAATATCAACAAATTTTGTATTGGGTACATACTGGAATGCATTGTAAGACATATTATTTTGTTGTATAGAAAGCATGGATCATAACTTTTGTATTATGATATGAATAACGGAGAATGGCATTGATATTTGGCCCATACATCGTCGATTTGATTTTGAGCATCGATGTCAATTGAACACTATTTTTTATGAAGATTGTTGTAAAGCATGTGTGTTTCTTTATGTTCATAAGTAATGAAGTTTCTCATTGTTATCTTTCTGCAGGTATTAAATTACATAGGTGATTAAATATTCCCTTTTAGATTGAATTATTTATTTTTATTCAACTATTTCAAGGAATTTAAATACTTGTCCATGTGATTTCTATAATTGTCTTAATGTTTGTGAGTTTCTTTAACTTTGAATGTGATTCACCAAAAAATATCAATAAAAAATTATTTTGAGGTTAACGTCATGTAGTTATGATTTAAATTTTTTTTGAAAGTGGTGTTGTGTATTTCTTTTGGATGAAGTGTTGTCAACTTGTTCGTTTGATTGTGGGAAAATGTTTTCAAATGCAATCTAAAATTTATACAACTCTACCTATTGATGTCATAAAAATAATACTATCAAATTTTTCTTTTAGAGAATTGATGTAAATGCTGGTTGTTTGTAGTTTATGGAACTTTATATTAGATTCGTCCAACATGTCTTGTGTTGTGGAAAATGTAAGTATTGAGTGCTTTTAATTTTTGGTGCATGAATTGAGATATGTTGCAATATTTTTCGGACCTTTATACTTGGATGACGATTGAATAATATCATGATTTTATATAAAATATGCTCCTTTTGAAAACAGGTTGAGGATACATACGAAAATTGGATATTTTATTTTGTTTTCGTTTCTTATATGTTACTTTGGATCTCGAAAATATTTCTTATCAACCCATTCATAGGTGAAGTTATAAGAATTGAGAGAATCAATGTAAGAATTGAAGGTCAGATTTCATTGTTTCAGGATTTTTATTAGCATGAATATTTATTCATTGCATTATGGTGTTCACCATCTTCGGATTTTGTTTATGAGATCCATTGTAGTGATTAACTAAAATTATGAATTTTATAATTAATCTAAATAAGTATAGTAATGAAATTACTAATATAAATTTAAATATAAATGCTAACTAATTTTATTTTAGAAATGTACTAGTATATTCTAGATAAAATAAAATATTTGAATAGGAGGGAAAAGGTACTAACCTGAAATGAACTTACCTTGCAGTGATTTAGAAATGTACTAGATGATATATAGGTGGAACAGAGTATGAAAACACACCGTAGGAAGTTGTAGCAGATGAATATTTGGCCAGATTGGGGAACCTATGGGAGGATTAGGGAGCCTATGGGTGCCCTAGCTTGCAGTTTGAATGCCCTGGTCTGCAAAATAGCTTAGAACTTGAATTTGATTTGGCCGCTAAATCTTTGCAACAACTCGGTTTTTATCACATTTATATAACAATAACTATGATGATGTTGATGTAAGTGTCCAATGAATAATCTCCTACAAAAACCCACACAAAAGCATTATACCCTAAAAAATAAAGATGCAAATGAATGGGTTGGACTATCCTCAGTTGCCAAATGGATGGATTTATAACTGAGTGTTTCACTAAATCTCAAATCCGATCTAGTTCTATGTGTTTGTGTGTGCAATCATGTTCCTATGGTGACCTAGTGCCAATGACGCCAAAGTAGCCGACAATAGATGGATGTAAGATACAAATGGTTGATGGA
Organism: Taxus chinensis; assembly: GCA_019776745.2. Classification (NCBI taxonomy): domain Eukaryota; kingdom Viridiplantae; phylum Streptophyta; class Pinopsida; order Cupressales; family Taxaceae; genus Taxus; species Taxus chinensis. The sequence continues at coordinate 46,420 of JAHRHJ020000491.1, read as the reverse complement.
ATAGAATGAATACAACAATTCTTATGTAGTGTGTGATGAAGAATAGTGCCCAAATCCATTCCCTTACCTTATGTAGATAGTTAGGCTTTAGTAGAAATAGTCTACCCTTAGATAGTGTGTATTTTGTGTTTATATAGGGATCTCTTTCTCAAATTTTGATATTAATGACATGACATGCCAACTAGTACCTAGGTGAATGAGAAAGAAAAATAAAAACACTGACCTCAATAATCTAAATGAGAACAAAATACAACCTATACCACGACACCTATAAATTAGAGTCGAGGCATGGGCGAGTGCCCCAATCCCTTCCTAGGTGCCCTTATAAAACACTAGAGATGACTATTGAGTAAATAAAGATAGTTGAAACTCCACTAGAAATGACTAGAAATTTGCAAGTAACTAACAACTATGAAAGATACTTAATGACAATAACTGACTAAACTGATGATGAGACCAGGGGATGAGCCATTAGTGAATTATTTTCTTACGCAAGATCCATATGTAAAACAAATTTTTGAAGGTATAATTATAATAGTAAGTGCACGATTTTGTGACTACATTTTCCCCCACTTTATGTTAATGAGCGGAAAGCTTGGTAACATAAAGTGGATAGAGATGTGTACCTGAGAGAAGTATGGAGAAATAACCAGATGGTAACATATGCGTTAGTAAAAGCATGTTGAAATAACCATATAGCATGTTGAACATGGATCGCTATGTTAATCAATGCAACGTAGCGAGAAATGTAATTTCATGATGAAGTGAGCTAATTACAAGTGATGATTGTATTTCTAAATGGTTATTGATTTCGAATGTTGTATGATGATGAAGAAATAGGGAAAGGATGATAAGTTCCCAACCGTATCATGTGTAAATGAATAATCGACCAAAGGATTTTGGCATCCTACTGCCAAAGGAAGAGTATAGGGAGAAAAGTGTCTTATTCTCCAATCTCTAACTACATCCTCAAGATCTAGCCATTACAGACAGACTTAGATCAAACATTTGTGGATTTTGGATCCAGGTAATTTCAGTCAAATAGTTGACCCATATAGGAGTTGTATAGGAAAGGCACTCTTACCCCCACTCCAGGGGGGTCTCCACAATGTGATAGCTTCTAATTTAGGTCATCTAGAAGAAATTGTGAAATATATGATGTCTTCCAAGCTGGGTCATCTGAATGAAAATGTGAATTGTATGATGGATTCCAAGTTAGGTCATCTAGAAGAAAACACAAAATGTATAATAACTTCCCAAGTTAGTTAATCTGGGAAAGTAATTAATGTAACTCTCAAGTTAGGTCATGTAGGAGGTTGTATATGACGATCACAGGGAATTGATATAAATTGATTGATCGATTGATTGTCTTAATTGGTTATGTTATCTCTCGAAAGTACACCCTGTAGAGAGATGGGTGCAGGTTTTCTAAGCTTGCACAATTGATCTCTCTCTTTCATAGATATAAGGGAAACACCTCAGGTCTGTGGGTATACCTATTTTGAGGTGAGTCTCTGGTGTCAAGGCCAGTTCCTTGTTGATGTATCCTAAATTGATTTTGGTGTTTAAGAGTAAAACATGACTGTAAAATAATTAAAAATAAGGTGATACACCAAATTATATGAGGACTTTGATTGAGTATATCTATAAAAGTTTGATTTATTGGTTTCATTATTTTACTATATCTATAAAAGTATTTTTGATGCATGAGCCAATAGTTTTCTATAGAATTTAAGGGCAAACAGGGAAAAATATCAAAACAGCACTAATAAGTTAACATGCACATTAAAATTAAGCATAAAATACTGAATTTTGCAGCAGGGTAAGATGATTGATCAGGGAATTTGCATTCATAAGACTAATAGAAACATACACAAGATTGTAAATTATTGGAAAGGTAGAAGATACTTCACACACAAAAGGCAAAACTGGCAAAAAATTGCTTCAGTACTCCTGTATCCAAAAAATTCCTCTAGAAGTTTTTCTTGTGCTTTGCAAAGGCACACAATATATAGCAAAAATAAAATTCACCCTCTTCCTAAAAATATCCTAAGGCTTGTACTCACCCATTACATTCTTATTTTTATCCTTTATTTAATAATAGATAAAGGAGTAAAAATAGAACATGCAATTACAAATAGGCATTAATAGCCTTGATTACAATTGGTCAACTGAAGTTGACTGATCTATTTTTAAAAAAGGGAAGGATGAATAATTTGCTAAAAATAAGATTGCTTGCTAGGAAAGTCTCTCTCCATGAACATGCAACTTTGTCTTCTTCTCTATTCTAACATGTTGTGAAGGCATGCAAAAATACAAATCCTCTATTTAGTGAGCAAAATAATTACATTATTCGCAGTACTTTGCAAAAATAATTCATCCAAATATCTATCCTTTTTGGGGACCAGCTTTGTCTCTGATGTTGACACTCCTGATTTTGTCCTTTGTGGTCACATGGAATTAACTTTGTTTATTTGGAACTCCATGTTTTTTCTTTTATCTCCTTGGCGTGGAAACCACCTCTTGTGGAATTAGCATAACTTCTCAAGGTTGCATGTAAATACACCTGAGTCTGTTCTAATAAATTTAGTCCAAGGCTGCAACCACCTTTATAGTGATAATATTACATTACACCACTAGTCATATTCTGGTGTCAGAACTTGAATTGATGCTTGAAAAATATAGATTTAAAATTTTACCTTTTCATTTAAATCATTGATGGCATCCATTTGGTCGGCCCCATTTATATTTTCCTGGCTACCATGTATTAATTTGTTCAAGAAGTTTTGAAAGTTCATTGCAAGTATTTTATTCGAGACACGTGCGGACTATTCCGCCATGGTGACTCACCTTGAGCTTGGTAACTTGTCCCCTTGGCTCTTGATATTTCGCAAAGTTGTTAAGGCTCGAACAACTTGGCATTTTTGCTACCTGCTATTTCAAAAGCTTGGTGAGTTTCCTCCATCTTGAATTTCTACAACCTATTTTAGTCCGATCTCGTAAAAGCTCAGGGGAATCGGGATTGGGTTAATTTAATAGATACCTGGAAAATTATCCTTCTTTTTCATAAGTGATCTCAAAACTTTGATAAAACCCACCGGCCTGGCCCATACTATCTAGCTTTTAAATTGTCTCCTAATGATTGACATGTGTCTTCTACGGAGCACTACGGGCATTGCAGCTGAAATTTTGGAACACTTAACTTTTTCTGAAAAAGATTTCAAAACTTGAAAAACCCCCCGGCAGCTTTCCACTTCCCCGTTGTAGTGATGAACTGTGTACACTGTGGACTTTCGGGCCTGTGGAGGAAATTTTGACACTTTACAAAATTTGAAAATTGACAAATTGGACTAAGTTCGACCACCACTTATTAACTTATTCCGATGACTTTTTTCCTTGATTTTGCTGATCCATTTGTGAGCATCGATCTGTTTACTTGTTTATTTTTTTTATCGTTGATCAAAATAGCATGATTAGGGTTTCTGACTGTGCATTGAATGTGGTCAGCGGGAAGTAACCGTGGTTATTTAATCATTTTTAGCTCTGAGCATGATTCTCAAAATTTGATCTTTTTCCTTGATGAAGCTTGATCGTTGATCTCGAACCGTGGTTGAGTTCGAACCTAACCCATACTTGGATTCAGGGTGGTAAAGGAAAGCTTTGGTCTAATGATCATTTCATTTAGTTTTTCTGGTTCATGGGTGAAGCCCTAGAAAAATTTTCTTCGACGCCATTATTCTGTTCTCAACTCAAGCTTTAACTAGGCACCTAATATTTTGTAGCTCTTCCTCAGTTTTTTTTAAAAAATTGAGGAGATGATCTTATAATCGGTGGCCTGCCATGGTTATATGTCTTAGAGCTTGGTTTTATTCCCCTTTTTGGTCTTTGTTCTTTTGATTCTATCTCTTATTTTTTGAGCAAGACCATGGCCATCATTTTCTATATGGACGATTCGATTTGTACCCTGAACCTTGAGACAGATTCTAAACCTACTCCATTACTCCTTGAGCATGTGATTTCTTGATAAATGGGCACTCATAGTCACTTTACTTCAAAGAATCACCAAGGATTAAGGTGAGTGTATACTTTAGCCCGATCTGTATCCACTGAATTATCAGACTTCTGCATTAAAAGGGAGTTCATGTGTACTCCTGCAAGCCTGTGGGCCTGCGGAGAAATTCTTGACAACTCTATGTACAAAAAATCTGAAAAAAGTGTTGAAGTTCACCAAAATGGCCCGCTATTTCATCCTGCACTTAATTAACTCGAAGTTGAGTTTGCATCATTTTTCTGGTGATCAATTCCTGATCGGACATTGATCTGAATGAGCTTGAAAATGACTCTATGGCGTTCGATTGTTTTACTCCTATGAAGCTAAGCGTGAGTTTGTATGAGTTACTGTTTTTGATGTTGATGAGTAAATTGACTTGGCAAAAATCTAATGCTTTTGAGTTCATTGTAACCCCACTCTTGAGCCTCTAGTCAATTGCTAAATGAACTCTGCAAACTTTTAAAAGGTGGCTTCCATTGATGAAGATTTTGAGCTCGGCCCCTTACCAGTATTGTGTCTCCATTCTTAAATTTCTAGGAGCACTCCTCCCTTAACTTGGAGACTTCATGGACATTTCTTGATTTGGGTATATACCATTTCGTACATTGTTTTATGCTCTGATGCAAAGCTTGGATTTGGAATCTGCTCTTTTTATCTGACAGCCACCATTTCTGTACCAGGCTTTGAGTTCTGGATCTGTCCTATACTGCAAAACTTGATTGAATTTTTGTTGGATTGTTTCGAGTTCAATATTTTCTTTAAAATATGTGTATCCGTAGGAGCTCTGTGAAGATTCAATTGCCACCATTATTGAGGTTTTTGAGCTTGATCTTGTTATGTAAAACGACCATATGTTTCTTTCTTTCACCTGTAACACCATTATTTTGAGAAGTGTAGTCGCGGCTTTGTGTTTTTTGTACTCTCCGGATTGTATATTTCTTATTTCGATCAATATTTAGCTCACCCCTTTTACTTTTGAATCATACTCCAGACCTAGCATTTTTGCATCATGGGTAGTCGTGATTTTCCTTGAAATTTTGGCTTTTTGCGAGATAGACCCGGATCTGTTGTGGTTATTTGCATATTGTAGCTTCATTTGTCTCAACCAGGATCTACAAAATTTCTATCTTCGGCCTTTAGTTTAAAAGTTGAATTTTTAATGTATTTAACCATATATAGGTCTTAATATGAGTAAGGATCATGTTTAAATTTGTATAGCGGTTAGGATTCAGTAGTTAAAATTTAGGTTTAAACTTTGTAAGGTTTAGTACTTAGGCCACCAACCCAAAGACACACACATATATATAGGTTATATTTTAAATTTATATAATTACATGTACATGTGAAACTAGCCAACACAATAGACAACCCATATTAAAAAGTTATATAATTCATTACTATCTTAAGTTATAGTATATAGTATAGTATATACATAAGTTGAGGTTTAGAACATGACATGGTATATGTTAGAATTTTTTTAAATTAAATATTATAATATGAGAGGGAAATGTCATAGGGTTTTAGGTATAGTTTTATAAACTATAGTATTAATAAAACATGTTTTTAAAAACTTTTAGAAAGTATGTGGTAGTTTGTTCTAATTTAATTAACTACTTAGGTTATAAATTTAAGTTACGAATTAATATAGTATAAAACATAAGTATTAATATTTAAATATATAATTTAGTATGCATAAAATAATGTAAGAATAAATGGGGCCAATAATACACATAGGGTCGTACCATTAAAACATATAATTTTGAGGATCACAATAGAACATTAGAAGGGGGCATAAATTAGACATAAGAATACTTTATTCCAACATAAATAAAATCAAGTTGTATTTAAAGGGGTATTTTCAAGACATGGTAATTATTATTATTTTTCGGAATAATAAAAATGGTCTTCCTTTTTTCAACCTGTACATGATTCCTTCTTCTTCGTTGCAACCTATATCTCTGCACACACTTTAAGAAAAATATTAGAACATAGATTAGGCTTTTTGGCCTCTCTTATGTCCCATTTTTCTTACTCTCTTTTCTATTTCTTCTTCCTGAGTTGAGGATATGTAGTTTATGTTGCAAGTATCTATATCTCCCCCAAAAATGGGGATAGAGATCCATATGCAGATTAGGTAGTGTAAGAATATGGATTAACCCTGAGCTCTTTATTGATGATTCCTTTCTTTTACTTTTCGGATACCATGCCTTAAGGATGAAAGGAGCTGGCAAGGAGATGATCTGCACAACGAAGAATATACAAAGGAAATGATGGGTTCACTCATACTCATTTGATTTCTATTTCATGAATGTCTACCTCTTTCTTCAGTAGATGTACATTACTTTTTAGTCAAATCCCACGGCTTGTGTGGGAAACATTTTACCTTCCTTGTGAATAAAACAAAGAATTCTTAAATGAGTTGATATTCTTTCTAAATTTTATATTTCTGTATTTAATTGTATAATGAAGTAAACAACTCAGTAACATAATTGAATGTTTAATCATGAAGGAAAGAACATTTACCGAGAACTTGTAACATTCAGTAATGCAACCTGATCTTCTGATATTTTTTTATTCTGTTTGCTTCTTTCAAAACTTGGCACTTACATATTCTGTTAATGTATCTTCATCATGACAACACATCGGTCCTTCGGGGCAGGGGTTCTTTTGCGTGAAGATGTGCATGAAATTACGGACTATGTGATCTATGTATGTGCTTTGTGACAGCAAACATAACTACAGATTTCATTTAATCTGGTAGCTAATTCCAGTTAGGAAAAAAAAAATAACAAGAAAACTTCCCTTATCTTAGATATTTCACCCATTATTTTCATCATAGCAATGTAACGTTTCGAGTTTCACAGTTTGCACAAGTGCAAAAATGTCAACATTTATGGTGATCCGGGGGATACGCTTACCTGCCTGCTAGCTTAAAGGCCTAGTGCCTTTCTTTGTCCATTGGGCTGGAGTCTAACATTGTATCCAAATTTATTTTTTCAAAAAGGTCCAACCCTTCGAAAATGGAACTAATTGGGAGAAGATTAGTAAAATAGACACACGCATGAATGCAATTAGTGAAATTGAAAAAAATTCTAATGTGTAGGAAACCGACTTATTGAATGAAAATCCGACTCGACAATCACTTAAGATTTTTTAATAACCGTGTTTTAAAACAACCATTCACAAGGATATGAGAATTTCCTCTCCATTCAACTTTGAAAGATGAAAGCATGTGTTATTTACAAGCCTAAAAATAATTAAGACCACTCATGGAGGGTATAAAAATTTTGAGTGTCTTCCTGGCTTGCAGGATCACCCTCCCACTTTAACACAAGATAATGCTTTGATTGAAGAATCGAATTTGAATTCTTATCAAAAGTATTTTCATTTGCTTCTGATTCTTTTCCATATCAAATAGCTTATATATTAGCTCTTTGAATTCCATTAACTCTACATAACGAACCTGTGAAACTGCGTCATTTTCAAGAAGTTCAATTTAGTGTAGCAAATCCAATTGCTGTAACTCCACCGAAATAGGCATTCTTCTTCGTTTTCCATACACAATTGTGTATGGGCGAATTTTCTAAGTTGATTTTTAGGTCACTCTGTCAGCCTAAAGTGTTGAATTCAACATTAGATTCCAAGCGCTTTGATTATCCTTGAGTGTCTTTTGATGATCCTAACAAATTCTTATGTACTCTTAGCTAAGCCATTACCTTGTGTGTAATAATTAGATTAAAGCACTCAAAAATAAATCCCGTTGGACTCCCAATCTTTATCTTAGCACCAAGAAAAGCTAAAGCATATCTGATATGATAGTGTTGGAACACCAAATTGTAAACTAACCTAATAAAAGGAATGTATTGAAGCTGCAGAGCATCATTCAAGGCTATTCCTCAGTTTACATTGTGTAAAGTAATATGAGCAGTTAAGATCCATTATGTTTGTTTGTGATAATGGGGTTTATCATGACATAAAGTAAAGGACCCTCACTGCATAAAAGAGTGATCATTCTATCCTCCCCCTCGATTCAAAACAACCTTGAAATATGCTAGGCTAATAGTTATCAGCCTTTATAATTTTTAATGTGTGGTACATGCTGGAAGGGGACCTCCTGCAGGTCCTTCATGGAATTCTGGACAAATTTTTTGAATTTTATCATAGTAAAGGACATTGCAGCAATATTCGTTATATCTCTTTGAAACAACAAGCCATCAATGCAGATATAAGGTATAAACTTGTAGCTTGAAAATATCATTTATTTTTGCCATTCCTCTAGATAGGTCCGGTTGTATATAATTTACAAATCAGTCAGCCATCGATTCCCGAACCTCGTGAGTGAGTGAGCTCAGGCTTTTGATTTTATGGTTGAACATGATTTTAATTGTGAATTGCAATTCAGCATGCTTTTTTGATCATCTGGTTATCCTGTAAGACTGTATTTTTCCAGATCAGCAATTAGATTTCACGCAGACCTGTTCTTGAATGTCTTAGCAACCTGAATATTCACCATAATAGTCCATTACTTGTCTATCTAGTTTTTATTTTTCTCATTCAACTCTTTATTTAGTAAGAGGGGGGGGGGGGGGGGGGGTGGGGGGGGGGGGGGGTATCTTTCACACTGGTATGAGAAACAAGAACATGGATTTTATGTTCAAAAGCTATATACTGAACTTCTTTAGTCCTCTGACCAATGAAAGTAATTTTTTTTGAGGAATGTGACCTTGTTCATAATCATGCAAACTTATCCAAGAAAAGCAATAGGTTGCTCAATATTTTCATCATTGACCTGAGTCATGAGTTAATAGGCTGATGATTGTTTCAGGGGGGGGGGGGGTCCTACAAGTTGCCATACATTGTAAAATCCTTATCAAAAAATTAATTTACAAGAGTGTGAGCTTGAGATAGGCTACTTTGATGATTTAAAAACATTCTCTCCTTATCTAGCAAGAGAAATTTATTCTGTCTTTAGCAGAACTTGGAGTGCTTTACCCAAAATGCTGTAAAATATGAAACAAATCTTATTAACAAAGTTGATACTTTCAAAGAAAAGCTCTATAAGGCCTTCTTAGTGGTGGCAATGATGCTATGATATGGATTTGATCCTAAAAGGATCAATACTAACCCTTTCTTAGAAAACAATATGATAAGTAGGTTGTCTTATGTACTGAAATAAGATTGACTTTAGCGGATTCAAGGATATTCAAAAATTGCCTGCCAAATGAAAGTCTTCCTTAAGTGTATTAGATGTTCTTCAGAATCTTTTGAAAAATATAGTAACATAATCTAACTAAACAAGGATTGCATTTATTTACAAGTTGCCAAAGCCATGTCCACATACATGTTGAAATGTTGCACCAGTTATTTGAAAGACCAAAAGGTTATTTTTAGAAGCATAAAGTACCCCACTAAGTGGTAAATGTTGTTTTTGTATCTATCTTCTTCCCATGATAAATATGATTATATACTATTAACCATCTAGAAGAGATAGTCGATCTGAAACAGAAAGGGTTCTCAAATATAATCCATATTTGTGGTACTATGTAATGATCTTTTAATAAAGCCTGATAACGCTCTCTAAATGCTTAACACATCGTTTGATTTCACCATTTTCGTTCCTAATAGAACAAGATTGGCTACCCAACTTGAATGATTTTAACTGAGAAAGAGCAATACTGATTAGAGGGTTCAACTTAGATATTCTTCCTCATTAGATGCTCTATTTTGGGATGTACAGGCTCTGTTTTTTGTCTAATAGGTTTAGAGTTTGTTTGTAACTCAATTATATGTTGCGCCTAAAATAGGATCAAATCCATTTCAGATCGTGGGATTCCAAGAAAAAATATCCTTAATCTTTGTGAAGATTAATTAAATTACTTGGTTTCAATAGGACATACCTTCCAAGAAATAGCTTTTTCCCTTCATCAATATCAACCGAGTTATTCGTAATTATCAGTTGAGTTGACATTTTAGTCTTGACCTTTCTAACTTTCTTCAGTGCGAACTGCCTCTAATGTGACCATGCCTCAAGGCAATTATTTTTCTCTTCAACTGAATAATCTAGTCACCTATAGTGTCTAAAATTTAATCTTTGATTAACTACATAAAACTCAGCTTCGTACTCTGGCAAAAACTTGCTGATTTGATCATCACTTTTAAAAAATTGCCAATTGAATCATTATCAGGTATTGACCAGCTTTGCAATTAACTTTAATATGATGTAGTATTTTTTCTATTTCAAATCTGTGTCCAACACTTTCAAACTTGCCCCACCTACTGCGAGTTTTTTCCTATTGCTTGTTTTCAGCTCTAGGAATAGAGTGAAAGGTTAATAGCATCGAAATGTTCCATTAAGTCTGAAACTCTATGTCTGTAGACTTTCATTAATGGATTCTTCAAACATTGAAATTTTTTAACTTGATTAATAAAAACTCAAAAGTCACCAAAAATTATGTGAGCATGTGATTCATTTCTTTATGGCCCAAAGTACGGCCATGAATTAAGATCATATTTCAAAACTACGTTACACGTACCTGAAAATTGGCGATTCAATGGTGAGAAATACCTTTCGTTCGCCTAGGAAGTGAGCATTATACCCGCGCTCCATGTCATTTCTTGTTCTTAGCTCCATCAAATGAAGCTTCCAAATTCCCTTCTGCTGAATCTTCTATTTTGGAATCAAGGCAAGTGGTGTATTTCTTCATGCGTGCAATACACCACTTAAATAGGTGTTCTTCAACTACTTAAAGGATCATGAGAAGTGTTCCACTATCTTTTCATCCATAAACCATGATAGAAACACCATCTAATGCTGAAACATGAGCTACATCATCAAAAATAATACTGATCTAGGGTTGAATAATTCTCCACTGCATTTGAAGAGTGAGGTCAATGTGAATCTAGCAATGGATTAGAAATGTGATAGTACAATTCGGTACAATAATGAAGTAGTGACAACATGAAGGGCCATATGAAGAGAGATAACCTTCTTTTTGCTATGATGAAGTCTCTAGATAAGATAAGGAAAAGGATGGAGGCAAGCTTACAATAGTAACATCCAGAAAAATAGAAACATTTGGGCAGGCATGTAACGTCACATCTAACAGTTTGATTATACTAACCGAATTAGTTGCGGTTCCATCAAGCTGTTGTAAGACATCTTTTTTGTAGTCTCATACTGAAAACCCAATTTTTCTATAAACACTTTGGAATATTGTGCTAACTGCACCACTATCCACCATGCAACTTATGAACCTAGATGTTCTCCATAATAGGATAAATAAAATGGTTTTTGTTGGTGTTGGTTTCGTGAATCTATGAGCATTCAGGAAATTTCTAAACCATGAACTTAATTTCTTAATCGGTCATGGTCAAAAATGTCACGGACCCTATCTATCTTCGGAACTTCCTTTTTTGAATCTATTTGAAGAAATCTGCAGCTTAGCTAGTCATGAGAAAAGTAAAATCTTACTGTCTAGGAAGACTTTAGAGCGTCCACATTGAGATGTTAACATTATGCTTTTTCAATTAAATCATTTGTTTTTGAAGAACCATAGTTATAGCTGATAGATTCACTTTCTTAGGAGAGGCCTTAACGAAAACTAATTCCACTTCAGGCTACCTTGGATATCTGAGGTTATAATAGTCCTTTTGGATGTGCTGTGTAGATGTCTTTGATGGCCTTATCAATCTGGAACACTTGTTGTTTTTTTGAGAAGAAACAACAGAGTGTGGTGGTTGACTTTGGAAGTTTAGATGGTGTCTTATGAGGACCGTAGGTTAGTGGATAGGCCTATTTTGTGTGTTTTTACTTCAGTAGTTTCCCTGAGCCCTAGTAGTGAATGACAATGAAATCTCCTCATTAAAATAAACACAATTATGTTCAGGTGCCTTCTGAACCGTTTTTCTTGCGCCCACCATCCATTTGAAGGCGGCTATTGTATGAAATGTTTTAGATTGAGTTTGTGCAAATATTCAGATTAAAAAAAGCATTTGGGTAAAGGTATAGCTGAATGAGGTGAATTGCAGGTTTATTGCCACTCTTCTATAGCCATATTTAAATGGGACTAACGCATTAGATGAACTAGGAGCCTTTGTATCAAACTGCTTGCTGGTAAGGGGGACTGCATCTTCTTCCTCCCTCTCATGATTTAGAAATAGATATGGTACAAGCATTTGAACTTCCTAATAATGATTTTGAGTACTTAAGAGATCTAATGATTTAGAACTATGATGGATGAATCCCATCAGAAGAGGATAGATATTTGCTAATGAATGTTGTTGTTTTCCCAAGAAAAAGAGTATAACACAATAAGTAAATTTTTCAAGGGGGCAGGGCCTCAAGTCAAACCAAAGACCCCAGTTATCACCAATGTCCCAAAAGAAACTCCAAAGAAAGATGCATCTGGAAAAGGCCTTATTGTCTCAATTAGAACAGGCGTTCCCACCCATGCCCAAAATGTGAAAGATCTTGTGTCATTCGATGAGTTTTTCAATCATTCTCCAAATGTTGTTGTGCCAAATACATTCCTTATGACATTTCCCAAGTCTTGAGTTAGATCAAGATTTTTGTCCCAGTTGTTGAACTGCTTAGGATTCCTGAGCACAAGAAGAGGGATTTTGAGTATTTGGGGTTGGAAGAAGATAGGAGTGCCCAAGCAAAAAATATAAATAATGTAAACACTCCTCCTTTAACCATTACAAACCTAGAAAAACCACCAGACATTATCTAGGAGATAGGTGAACCACCTAAAGTTTACTGAGGAACATATTTGGTTGAGTCTCAATTAAATGTTGATCCATTTTTTACAACACTGATTATTACAGACAGACTACTACACAATTATATGTTTGATTCCAGAGCATCATGCAATGTTATGCCTCTAGAAGTCATGAATGAATTGAACATTAAAGTGACAACAGCTTATGGCAAGTGTACTGCAATGGATTCTAGAGAGGTGCCAGTTGTAGGATGTGTAAAAGGTTTGGTGGTACAACTTGCAGCTTATCCAGGTAAGAACTTGAAACTTGATGTTGTTATTGTTGATTGCCCTAACAAATGGGGCATGTTGTTATCAAGAAAGTGGGCTACAAGTGTTGGTGGAAGTGTTTAGATGGATATGTCTTATGCCACCATTCCAATTGAAGGTAACCTTGTAAAGTTGTATGGAGAGAAGAAGATGTTGCACCTCATTGAAGATCCCAATAATGCTTCTTATGAAGTGTTATATGCTGATGTATATGCTGATAAATTTGTTGGATTTTCTAATGGGAAAGAGCAAAAGATTGATCAATGTAAATGTCTTGAACAAGTAGGTTTTCCTTGGACCTTGTTATTTGATGGAGCTTGTTCCAAGTTTGGAAATGGTGTTGGCATTGTTCTGATTTCTCCCAGGCCAAGAAGATTTTTTCTTTTCTTTCAAACTTAACTTTGAATGCACTAACAACATTGTTGAATATGAAGCATTGTTATTAGGTTTGAGAATTACATGGAAATATGGTATAAAGGATATCATTGTCAAAGGGGATTCAGAATTGATTGTCAAGCAAATTAGAAAATTATATGCTACTAAAAATCAGAGAATGAAAAAATACAAGCATGCAGTTTGGGATTTGATTGAAATGTTTGACTCTTTTAATATTGTGCACCATGATAGAAAGTTTAATGTTGTTGCAGACAAGTTAGCAGTGCTAGGATCCAGATTTGGGAATTGTACAGTGTCTCCATTTTGTGAGTATGATGTTGAAATACTAACAAGGCCATCTTTCCCTGATAACGTTAAAAATTGGCAAGTGTTTGATGATGATGCCCAGGTGAAACAGTTTCTACAGAACCAAGGTGAGTTTGCTGACCAAAATATAGATTGGGAACCAATGGTGTGTGTTGTTAAAGGAAAGGAAACATTATTTGGCAAAGACATCATCCAGTTGAAGACAAACATGATTCCTAGAGGTTTGGTGGCTCTTGAGTCAAACTTTGATAATGTTGATTGCATTATTAAAAGAAATATGTCAGTTTCAAGAGATGTGGAAGAGCACGACCTGGGTAAAAAGGAAAAACCACATAAAATCTGGTTAGGAAGCAATCTCAGCAAGGAAGAGAAGCAATCCTATGTTCAATTGCTTAAGAAATATCAAGACTTCCTAGCTTGGTCTTACTCTGAGTTGAAGGCATATAGGGAAGATTTGTTCCAACATGAAATTCCTCTTGAATCTAATGCTAAGCCTTTCAGGAAAAAAAAGAGGCTCATCAATCCATTCCTTTCTTTAAAGATGCAAGAAGAACTAGAGAATTTGAGGGATGGAGGAATCATTCAGCCCACAAGGTACTCTTCTTGGGTTACAAACCTAGTGCCTATTAGAAAAAAGAATGGTGACATAAGGTTATGCGTAGAATTCAGAAACCTAAATAGAGCATCATTGAAAGATAACTACCCTTTTCCAAACATGGAGAATATGCTACAATTGGTAATAGGTTCTGAATTTTTATCTACTCTAGATGGTTTCTCTAGCTATAATCAAGTTGTTGTGAAGGAGTCAGAAAGAATAAAGACTTCCTTTACTACTCCTTTTATGTATTGTGGATGCCTTTTGGCTTAATTAATGCTGGAGAAACTTTCCAAAGAGTAATGGATGTAGCATTTGTTGGTTATATCAATGATTTCATTGTTGTTTATCAGGATGATGTAACTGTGTTTTCTAGAAATAGAAATGATCACTTACAACACTTGGAGAGAATGTTAATAAGGTGTAGAGAGTATGGCATATCATTGAATCCCAAGAAGTGCCACTTTGGAGTGCAAAAGGAAAAGCTACTTGGTCACATTATATCAAAATAAGGGGTAATGATAAATCTAGAGAGAGTGGAAGCCATCAGCAAGGTTCCAATTCCAAGAACTAAGAAGGGAATTCAATCCTTCTTTGGAAAAATAAACTTTATCAAAAGATTTGTGTCTAAATTTTCTGAGCTCCCATCCCCAATTACTAGTATGTTAAGAAGGACCATTTTATCAAATGGGAAGAAGATTCCATTCAAGATTTCAATGGGATCAAAGAAGCATTAAAGTTGCCCCTGTTTTGGTCTCACCCCAAATTACATGAAATTTTCAAGTATTTTTTTTTATCTTCGAAAATGCCATTGCATCTGTTTTGTTACAAAAGGATTGAAGGGGCTGAGAGACCAATTTCCTTTTTCAGTAAGGCATTAAAGGGAGATGAGTTGAAATACACCATCATGGAGAAACAAGTTTTTCCTTGGTGAAAGCAACAAAGGTTTTTTCCTACATCTTAAGTTCTAAAGTTGTTTTATGTTCCCCACACCATGGTGAAAGACATCTTATCAGAGATGGAGGTCTAAAGAAAAAGATGTAGATGGGTGAAAAAGTTGTAGGAGTATGATATGGATATCCAAATATGAAATTGGTAAAGGTTTGGGCCTAGCTAAGCTTATGGTTGAGAGCAACCTCAAACTATTGAGGTGAATGAAGTAGAAGGAGAAAGGGTGGATTCCTTGAAAAGTTGGTAAGTTTTGAATGGTAAAAAGATATAATTTTTATCTCAGACATATATGCTGCCCTTTCTGAGTAAAAATAAAAAAAAGAGCTCTTAAGTTAGAATCTCAAAATCTATGTCATTACTAATTTTTGGTTAGCTTGGAAGAACCTTGAGGGAGTGCTCTTGAGATGCATTACTGAAAATGAAGCCCCTTTTGGTAATTGTTGATCTCCATGGAGGGAGTCTGTGGGGGACATTTTGCTGGAAGAGTTACAACACATAAAATCTTGAGGGCTGGTTTTGGTGGCCAACTCTCTTCAAGGATATAACTTATTGGTGAGGGAAATGTGAAAGTTGCTAATTTTTCTAGAAGAATGAAAGCTTCAGGATCCCTTCCTTTGCAATTGTGTCAGGGAGACATTCAGACAATGGGGAATGGATTTCATTGGGGAAATTTTTGATCCTTCCAAAATGCTTCATAAGCGGATTCTACCCAGGCCTGGGACACTAAGTGGTGGAAGCCCCCGCAAAGAAGGCTTGTTCCAAGTGTCTGGACTTCTCTTGGGCAAATCCATATGTAGATTTTTGTCAGCTAAAGACATTGTGGAGGCTTCCATGGGTTTCCCAGTCAAACCTTAGAATTTTCAAAGTAACTTTCTAAAGGCCTTGGGACACGTGGAGTTGACCAATACCTAAAAACTTGTTGGACATTAGAAGAACCTTGGAGTTTTATTTTGAAGAAGCGCTAGGAGGAACTTGGAGGCTTTGGGCTCACTCTACCTATTTTGCTTAGACTTTGGTAATGGCCAAGGAAACTGTCTCGGACCTTAGACACATGGCCCTTCCATTGATCCTTGTCAAATTTTTGTCTGTTCAATAGACACGTGTGAAGACCAAGAAGTTAGTAGGACATCAATCAAATTATTGCGTTGGATGAGACAAGTGGAGGCATGCCATCAACTCCATGTTTCAAAGAAAAGTTGAAACTTTTGACAAAAAAGTGCCAAAAGGCATTTTTATTGGGCCCATGGGATAGCAGGTGAAGAAGGGCAAGCTGGTGTTTGATGCTTTTGGATGTGCCTCAATTGTAGTTGTGCCATTGGAAACACGTGGATGGTTATAAAATAAAGTTAGAGAAGGGGTAGAATCAATGTAATGGTGCATTGAATCACGTTTCTAGTTTTTCTCAGAATCAAGGTTTTCTCCAAGACTATCTGGAGATGTGAATACGCACTATTTTTCATCATTCTGGTCCTTTGATGAAATTCCTTGTCGTCTCTGTTTGTAAAGTGTCCATTGAATGGATTTGAAAACTTAATTTGTGAGTCCAAGGATTGTTAAGGTCAATATTTTGAAGTTGGAATGACACTCATAGGCACTTGCAAAAATGGGAATTACCAAAGAAATGGATGCGGGGTAGAATTGCAGAGGAAAAAGAGGGAAAAGGATGAAATGATGAAGGTTTGCAGGTGCAAAGGATGTGAAAATGGTGTTTCCTTGAGAGAGGAAAAAGGTCATTACCTGTCAGATCCAGTAAGCAGAGCCTCTAAAAAATGATTAAAAAGGTTTCTCCTTTCTCGCATGAAAGTAGTCACGTGATTAGAAGGATTTTTTGTCCCAAAAAGGTTGTGGAATGGCATCCTAGTCATTAGTCGAGGATCCCAAGAAACATGATCAATTCACAATTGGTCCACCTTGAAGAAAAATTTCTGGATCTAAATTTGTTAAATGTGCACTTTTACTGAGGTCAAATTGGTAACAAGAAAAGTGTCCCTCGAATATTCTTCTCTTTTTTGGGGGAAAATTGAGTGGGGCAAAAAACTGTATAAATGCAATGAGAATACTCTTGCAAATGGTCACTCATTTGAATTCTTGAGAAAAATTTTGAGAAAGTCATCTTCCTAAGAGACCAAGCTGAGATTTTGTTATTTTCTTTTGTGTTAGATTTTCTATCATGTCAAGTTGGTTGGTAGATGTATAGCCATTGAACAAGCATTGAAGATTCTCAAGGAAGCTTTCCCTTGCCGATGATGATTCTAAGGGGGAATTTTGAAATTAATTTGTGTCTAATCTCTAGCAATTTTTGTGTTCTTTGTTTTTGAATGTCTGTAAATGGTTTCCGCACCTATTGCAATCTTACATTGAAATATTTTTGAAATCACACAGGATCTTGTCCCTGTGAAAGACAATTTCATTTCAAGAAGATCCTTCATCTTGGATGAGATAAACAAATTTAAAATCAATTTGGGGACTGGCCCCTCATTTTGTTGATAAATATTGTTGTAAGTCTTTGGGTGTACCTTAGGCAATTGATCAGAAGGATTTTTGTGTTTAATTGAGTCTTTCAATTCAAGCCTTCATGTTAGAGTCTCAAAGATTATGTGAAAACGTGTGTTGATCTGGGCCTCCATTAAAGCACACCTTCTGGTTGAAGGAACATCTTAACTATTCTGAAGCTTTCTGTTGTTGAAGTTGTTCATTGTTGTGTAAGTTCCCTCAAAGATTTGGTATAATCAACTTTATCCTTGCTTCATCTCCCACCAAAATCATTTAAAAACCATTGATCCATCCTGAACTACCCCTATTTTCCTTGTGTATCAACAAAGGAACAAAATCTACTTACTAAAATATGTAGAACAATCAGGATTTCTTAATGTCTTCAGTAACCTTAGCCTTGTGTTGAAAATATCTCCATCATTTAGAAGTGACAACTCTTAAGAGTTAAATCATGGAGTATTGACCATATTTTCCCAAGGTTTTCTTCATTGAATTTGTGCAAAATAAGGATATATCCATCTCCTTCATCAAACAGAGGTTACAACTAAGGGTCCTCTCACCCTGTTCGAAAGGCATGGCGTAAAATAGTGAGGAGAGGTCAAATCCTCTTAAAGGTGTTATCTATCTCTCTAAAAATATGATTAACAAAGGGCTAGTCATATCTCATCTCCAGCTACAAAATGACACACACTATGATCTATCTTCCTTTAAAATCCCTATAGAATCTGTGTTGTTGCTCAGCTTGAAAAGGAGAACGAATTATTAATTAAGGAAATCTTAATTAATGGTTTGAGTATTAGATTTCAATCATATAATCTATATGAAATGAAAAATTGAACTCAAACTATGAAATAAACTATGTGTCTCTAACCTTCTACTTTCAAATGAAAAGTGTTAATGTTATTATGTAAATGAGGAAACTAATGTTAATTATGTTAGATTAGGGTGGATTCATGCAATGATTTATCGCTGATTTGATACTCACATGTTTTTATGCAGGATGCAAGTAAGATGGAAAACCAACGTGCGTGTGATTCATTGTGTTTGTTAGAATTTATGTATGTTAATAGAAGGAAATTTTTTATGTGTTTTTATGTTACAATAAATTTATATATTTGAAATTTGGTAATATGTATGAGATGCTAGTTTTAGGAATGCTTGGGAAATGTGCATTTAATCATGGGTATTTTTTTATTTAGATTTTTTCATATGGAAAAAGTTGTATATGTTAAATGAATTTGAATGTAATATATTGTAGTACATTTCTAGTGTGCAATATTTAATTAATTAATTTGTGTGTTTTTTGTCTTTACCTTGAAAATGCAATAAAGGAATCTAAGTAATTTGTATGTGTGGATAGTCTTTGTTGTGAAACCTTAGTCTTAACCCTATGTGAAAAAAATAAAACCTGTGTACCCCTATGTGTTATTTGTCATAATAAACGACATGATCTTATGTTTGATCATGACAATTTGAACATCATGTATTTTATGGTTAGGAACAATAATGGTTTACCTATTTCTGGTGTAAAGCAAAATAAACACGGTTCCTTAGGATCCTAGTGGACTAGCCAAGTCTTGCAAAGTTAGATCTAGAAATCAACTTCATGATTGAATGAATTCCTTGAGGGATCCAGTCGACAGTAAAATCTTGTGAAAAAGTTGTGTACTATGACTTAAATCTAGTTAAATCTCCTTAGTTTTGCAGATAAATGTGTTACCTTGGTTAGAGAAACATAACACCTTGTAATCTTTCATGAAGGTTGTTTAACTTAAATATGTCCTCTCACCTTAAACTCATATATAGTTGAGGCGTAGATCATTAGGTGCAATTGCATAATTAAAACTAAACATTGGATCTTGATTAAGGAAAACAAACTTGGGTTCGTGTGTAGTTTATAATGCTTCCAATCATGTACTTCTTCAAGATGTTAGACAAATACTTTCGTAACTCCTTTTGTTATAAAACAATGCTAATAATGAGACCATAATGCGATGTAAGAGTAAAGCATATAAGAGTAAAATGAGATTTGAGGTTAGGAATAATGTCACTCTTGGAGTCCTTATAATTCAATTAAACATTTTCATGTGTTACAAAGAATATGAATTTCCTTAGTGAGATCAAACTTCAGAGAAAATAAAAGATATATATATAATAAAATCTAAATACAATTTCTTGATGAAATTTGAATGGATTCAACAAGTTATTGAACTATATTAACTATGGTAGGGAAATAAAGATACTATGATCGAAGAATGTTTATGGGAAAAAAGGTATCTTGAATCTAAACCTCCCCCTTAAATCCTAAGATTTCTTCCTTGACATCACGTCAGATTCACTTGTGTAGCAAGGGTAAAATTTAAACATTGAATAAACGTTTGAGAAGCATATTCTTAACATAAGAATGAGAGAATTAAGAACTTTGTATGCAATTTGAAATATGCCAAATAATTATGTAAGTTATGGAGATTTTTGTAAGAGATAAAGAGCCAACTTAAATGGTTGAACTGTAAGTTGAATGTGAAATGAATTTAAGAATTTGTAGGTGGAAAAAGGATAAAATTATCCTTACACAATAATGTTCTTGGAATGTTAATCGTAACTAAGATGTAATCATGGTAATGATGTGTTGTGGGTTTTCCAATCCTTGAGTCATTTCCTTGTGGTTGGGTCATTGCTAGCATTCGTTCATTGGGGAAAGTGTGGCATCAACTTGTATATGGTGTTGTCATGTGTCTATGTGATTCGATGACTTATGTAAGTGTCTATGTGTTGTTGAGTTTTCTTTACTTGGAGCCCTTGTGGTGTTGTGTAGTGAGCAATGTAAGTCAAAAAAAAATTATCCTGGTATTTTTACTGTTGTATTTGTGTGTGTAAAATGTGGGCGTTACATTTGGTATCAGAGTGAGGTTCATGCTCTCGAACCTCTGGGACAGATTGGAGTTGTGATGGTTTTTGCATGGTGGTGGTAGAGATTGGAAGAGTAATGTGATATAAGCGTGATGTGAACTATGTTGTAATTGTGATATTATGAACACACATGTTGTGTATGTCACTTAGTGCATATTTGTTATCATGTTGATGTGCTTGTGATGAGAGTATTCTCTCTCCTTTTCATGGATTCTATGAAGAGTTCACGTGTGATGTACCGCCTTATTGTGTGTGAAAAATAATGTTATTGTGGATTGTGGAGTGTTGGAGCATTTTGGCATTATGTGATATGAAGGTGTATTGATGTATTGCATGAAAAAATTGGTGTAAAGTGAATTGGATTGTATCATGATGTCATCACTATGTTGTGATGAATCGTGTGTGTCACCATGTTGTAATTGCAATTGACTATATGTTGTAATGTTAGACATTGTGTTCCTCATATGTATAATTCATGTAATATGTGATGGTTCATGTCATGATTTAGGGGCATATGGTGAGCGTATGATCCCTATTGTACAGTGATTGCACTTTGGGTGCAGAATGTGGTAATGTGATGTATCATAACCCGTGAAAGTAATGATTTTGTTATACCCTGTATATATACCATGCATAAGATGTTATGGTTAATGTGTGTGAATCACCATTGTGTTAGTGATGTAGTTATGTGTTATGTTGTGGACCCTACACTAACCATGACCCTAAGGGAAATCGGTAAAATGTGTATGTTTGGAGTGAGGAAATGTGTACCATTGACCAGTCACTCGAGCCAAGTATGAGATAGGAAGTGGAGTCTTACATAGGCTGAAAACCCACTTTTGTTCATTTGGTATGTATGGCACTTGCTCAACGGGTGTCATGCATATTGTGTTTCAGGACACCTTAGGCTCAGTAGATGGCGACTTGTACTCCTTTCTCTCTCCCGATATGGTTATCATATGGATTCAACCTATGTGATTTTGACTATGTTGAGCCTTGTCGAAGTGGTGGCGGGATGATTCAGATAGAGATGATGACAGTTGTATTATTTGATATGTTATTTTACGAGTTGAGGCTCGATGTCCGAGTGCCAGCAACTCGTTGAGTACCCCTTTGGTGGCCATATAAGGCCACATAGTTATTGTGATGTGTTATTTCTCTATATGTATTTTATTTGTAAATTGAACACTTTTCTCTTTTCTTGCTAGAACCAACAGTTTTCTTGATTGACATGTTCTTATATTTTGGGCATTTATTTGGTTGTTGCACTAACATGCATATTTTTGCACTAACTATGGCTAATTAGCCATTTTCTTTTCTTAGTCTTAAATTTATTTATTTAAGTTTAAAAAAATTTATAGCCTAGCCCAAGGCTAGGGATTTTTGCCACTTGGCATTTGAAATGGATTGTTATGTTGGTTCTAATGTCGTAATGTGTTGGAATAGGGTCATGGGATTCACCATGGAGTGGTGGAACCTATGGACCCACTTCATTGTATAGGGGTATGCCCCAAGGAGTTACAGATAACTAGCGGGTTGTTGAACCATGAGTTATTATGTCACTTGGGTTAGAGGTGTTTGGACTTATATGCCTAGGGCCATAGGGTGACCGACCTCTTTTGGGGAGCGAAAAGGAAAATTTATCTTTATTTTATTTTTTGAGGGAGGCATAAGAGACTTGAGGGAGGCATAAGAGACTTGAGGGAGATAAGAGATTTGTGTTGGTGTGATTGATGCTTTGGGAGGTATATGGAGTTGTTCCTAGTATGGAGGTTATGTATTTGTTTTGTGATTCTTGGGAGGTATATGTGATTTGTTTTGTGTGTGCTTTGGGAGGGAGTTTTTTGTGATGATTTGGAGGTGTATGTTTGGTGTTATTATGTATGTTGTATATGGAGTCTTTTGTGATGTTTTGTTATGGTTTGGGATTATCATTATGTGTATTGTGATTCTGGGTTGTGTATGTTATTGTGATGTTTGTTTCCATCTTGAACACTATGTAGCTATAGTTATGGTTTTGAGTTGTGTGAACCAGTTGTATATGTATATGCTCAGGAATTCCATGTTGTTGTAGTCACTTATGTTACAAGTATTTATGTCAGGAGCATGTGTGACAAGTATTATGTTGTGTGGGCTATGTATGTTCTTTCCATGGTTTGGTTGAGTTCTTGTGATGTGATACAGTCATGAAAGTATGTAGCAAGATGTCTTGTGGTCATTTGTGTTGTGTTGAGTTTTGTGTGACATTGTGATGTCAATTACTATTGGGCACCCACAAACATAAGAAAATTGAAAATTTAAACAATGAATATTAAGATCTTGAGATTAAGAAATATTGTAAAAGAAAAGATAAACTAAGTAAAATGTAAAAGAGAACTACCAATCTTCACAGAACATTAAAATTTAAGAATTGTTAAAATTTATTGACTTCCATTGTGGTCATGTTCTAATGACATAGATCTTATCCCTAGTTGTTTTGTTAAACGACATTAGTCATTATTCACTTCCTTTTTACCCTTCTAAGCTTTGGTGTTATGTCGCATCAAGGAAAATGCTCTTATAAAGGGAGGGAAATGTAGTGCCTACTAAAAAATAAAATAAAACTAAAATAAAAATAATTAAAAATAAATAAAATAAAATGGGAAATGAATGGTGGGTGAGGGAGTAAAGGTTGGTGTGGTGGGACATGGAAAAATAATGTCCTTGGTGAGATGCAGATGGTTGGAATGATGGGCTACAGAAGGCACATGGGTAGCCCTTAACCTATCGACCTGTCAGTCATTGCATAATAATAATTTCAAACACTTTAATTGAATCCAAAGGCTTTATCCACATTGGAAAATTTGTTAAAATTATAAATGTAAAAAAATGGATCGGTTGGCAGATTTTGTCCCTATGACGGGTAAACAACCTCTTGTGCCACTGGAAAATTTTTGGTTTGTAAGCAGAAGAATATTGAGGTCATGACCTGGCTTCAAATTTTGGTCTCTAACATTTCAGTTCACCCTTTTCTCAGCTCAGTTCCTGCCAGCTGCACCGAAAAGGATTTGTATCAGATGTTTCATTGCAATGATGCTCTGGAATATGTTGCAATTGTGGAAGCATGCATTTGGCATTTGAAATGTTTGACTAAATGCCTGAAACTGGCATCATGGACTATAATGATTTTTCTTCTTGGATAGGTCATGAAATGGGTTTATTGAAAAGGCTTAGAAATTTCCAAGAAAATGCAATTGCATGTGTAAATCTAAATCCCATGACCTTTCCAGCATCCTCCCTACTTGTGCACAAATGGGAACTCTGGAACATGGTATGGACATCCATTAGGAAAAAAAAGTTTTAGCCACCATGGATGAAGTTCGAGCTATGTTTTGTTTCTAGGCTGTGGAGGCATGCTCGAGTCATGGTTGTGGATATTTTAGCATGCAAGCTCAGATCTTGTGATTTTTGACTAGTGAGATCCATGTACGGGTTTTTTTATTGAGCTTTTGTATTGTTCAAGCTCATGGTGTTGTTAACTCTGGGTGGGGTTCCATTCCTTGTGCCTCCTCCATTGCCTTTTGGGCCTCAAAGATCTTGTTGTGTGGGGTTTGTCGAACTGAGCTCAAACCATTATTTGTTTGTCATCTGGTTGTGTTTCCATGAGCTTGTTGTAACATGGATGCAAATGTGTGCATTTCTTCATTGGCTCAAAACTCATTTGTAACTCATGGGTCATTATTGGTTTGATCTCTTGCCTTGAGTTCAAATGAAATGTCCTCAATGTAGCTCGAACTTGGTTTGGTGGTTTCTTACTTGGGTCTGTGATCTTCCTAACAAGTGCTTCAAGAGATGTGGTCACATGGATTTTTCCTGAACATGTAAGATTCTTCTTTGTTTGTATTTGGCAGAAGCTTATAGTTTCAATGGAGGGATTTCTAGTATTGGTGTTGTAAACGAATCCTTGCATTGCATCTACAATAAGCCTGTATGTGGGTATGTATGGATTTCTTAGTCATGTTGGCTATCCTAAGGGAGCTCCAAACATTATCATCAAACACCATTAAACATGTACTGGCCATTTTGGGTTTATATTCTTGGTTATTGAAGATAACATAAGAATACGAGGACTAAATGTGAAACTACTTTGAGGGGCTCTAAAATGTTTGATTATCGGACATGAATTTAAACTTGGAGTGGTTTTATTAATTGGTTATATGCAAAAAATGTCATTGGAAAATACTTTGAGGATTTCAAGCAAAGGTGAAATGGGAAAATTGTCACGATGCTCATGAACTGTTCACAAAATGGCTTAAGTGAGATGTAAACCAAATCCCACACTTTTGACCAGCTTCATTCCTCTAGGCATGGTTCATCTCTCCCTTATCTTTCATAATTCTTGTACTTTAGTTTTCTTTTGCAACGAAATATAATTTTAAAACTATTAGGATTATCATAAGATTTAATTGTTTTATATTAACTTGTTGCAAAACAATAAAATGTCGTATCGTAACTCACGTAATCAAAATAACCATTTTGTAGTAAACCATGAACTTCAACCCTCATTTTGAGGTGATTTAGAAAACTTCCTGACCAAACTAGATCACTACAGTATTGTTTTATCGACAAGTTGAAGTTGACTTCCCGGTAAATATGTTGACCATCTCTTGGTTTAAATAGATAAATTATAATTTCTGTCTAGACTCGCAAAGTAACCTTTCGTAACTTGCAGAAAACACTCTGAGCCCCATAGGATGTAAGCTTCCTTCATGTACCTTGTTATGTGAGGTGTCATTTCAATCCTTGGATCGACCCCAAATGAACATTTGTGACCTTTTTAACGCCCTTATAGGAGCCCTATTACACTATTTTACAACAGTACGACGCTGTTAAATCTAAAATGTTGGCTTTCTTTTTGAACCGCCATTTGAAACCTGGATAGAGAAATTATTATCCATCTTTGCAAACCTCTAGTGTATTTTTACTAGAAAATTACATGGAACCTTCAGTTTAGGGAAAAACAATTTTCTGTATAGTTTGGAAAAGCCATTTTGTAGGCCTCGGGTCATAGTTTGACTAGGTTAAACTCGACCAATTAGGACCGGTGGCTTCAGAAATCATGTCGCCGTTTGAAAACCGTGTTCTAGTTTTCAGTTCTGATGACTCTGATGAATTCTCCATATATGGGGAACTCATAGAAAATTTATTGTGGCGCGTTCATCCATCAAACATTAGTTTTGGACGTGGTTTTCTGAGCCCTCAAGCTAACTTTTGATCATTTACAACTAGGTCAATTACGACCGATGGCCTCAGAAAACTAGCCGCCAATCGTAAACCATTCACCAGTTCTGAATTCTGTCAGTTCCTATGAACTCTTGGTATATAAATGGACACATAGAAATTTAACCATGGTGTGTTTTCTCATCAGAAGATAACATTTGAAAGTGGTTTCTTAGCCTCTGAGCCTAAATTGAACATTTTTGCAACTAGTAGGAAAACGTAAAAAGAAAGTTGTAGGACCCCTGTCAAGTTACCAAACCATCATGGAAACTTGTTGACACTTGTAAATAATTGTTTGAAACTCTATCTGTGTGACTTTTTTGTGTGAAATTAAACTTTTGGCAAAATAGTGTTTCTCTCTCTTCCCTATTTCTTTCTCTCTCCTTGGTTAAGAAATGAAGTGAAATGAAATGAAATAAATATGTGTTTCTAACCCTTTCCTCTAGAATGCAAATTATTAATATTATTATGTAAATGGGAAACTAAAAATGTTAATTATGCTAGATTAGGGTGGATGCCATGCCAGCGATTTATTGTTGATTTCATGCTCACATGGTTTTGCAGGATGCAAGTAAGATGGTGAAAAGGCGTGGTGTAATTCATTGTTTATTATTGTAATTTATATATGTTATTGTAAAAATATATGTATAATGTATTCCATGTTATGCATTTAATCATGGGTATTGTTAGTGCAAAATCACAACACTCCCAAATGATTTGTCAGATCTGCTTTTCTAAGGCAGATTCATCTGGTGTGATTGCATAACATAACTTTTCCTCCCCCCCCAAAGTGTGGGACTTCGCAGGTGAGAAAAAACTCTCCAGATTAAGGTTGGTTCCTACTCCTCTGTTTAGGTGTATGCATGAAATCTGCAGAGGATCTATCCTAAATCCTACTCTAATTTGCCAAGGAGACAGAGTTAAAGAAGGGATGCAAAGAAAATAAAACTTAAGCTACTAAGGTGATGCACCAAAGGAGTGATGAATAATTGTTTTGCTGGTAGACACAAACCAGAAGAATGCAACACCAAAACATGCACAAATAACCTGAGTTGTAATGAAGGATCCGAAGACAACAATTAACGCATAAAGGGATGAATATCACCCATAGAACATGTATTATTTCTCTCACATCTTGATACAATGCATTATAATAGCAACAAGGAAAGTTTAAATTTAAAGTCTATATGGTAGGTATGAAACTCCATGAATTCACTTGCCAAGGAGAAGAGGGGAGCCTGCAAAACAAAAGAATGTCCAACCCTTTACAATGAGTCCTGCCCCTGTATTTATAGACTCAATCAGAGAGAAGAAAGAGAGAGAAGTGGGAAAAGCAGGTCAAAGCTCAACCACTCTGCAGATACACATTAATGCCTCCTACAAAATCTACCCCCCAAATCTGCCTTGACTGCATCAATCTCTGGTTTGGTGCCTTGAGAGGACGAGGAAACGACGGAGTAGATTGAATCTGATCTGGTTGTTGGGGCTGATGGATCCTGCATTAATGGCCTTGAAGAATTTTTCTCCATTTTCCTTTACCTAACCTCCCTAAACTTAAAGTTTTAGATCTCCATGGCATGGGCGAGGTTGAGATCTTTCCAGCGGTGTCAGATTTGCAATATTCGAGCCCTGAGTCGAAAGATATGCCCCTTCAAAGTTTGTATTGGATTCCCGTACAAAAAGGTGGGAAAACCAATTTGAAAAACTGGGTCCCCTTTTTAATATGGGACACGTGGAGGGCTAGTGCTTGAACTAAAGGGTCCATGCCTATGTATTTTTCTCTTTTGAATGAAACATGGGGGCTGACACCTGGTTTCCTCCACCAACCTGCTCAATTTCTTTATTTCTTGGCTAAGTCCCTTGCTTGACAGGGTCATATTTCTTGACCTAGGGACACGCAGTGGTTTGGCGCTTGTTTGAAAACCCTCTCTCTATTCTAACCCTTGAATTAGCACCTTTTGGACAGTTGGCACTTTTGTCTATCCGACCTGCCAAGGGCTATGCATTAACTATTCAACCCGACTTTGTCCCCACTTTGAAGAGACTGGACACGTGGAGGCTCCGCGCTCGTTTGAAAGCTTGATCAAGATTTTTCCTTTGAAGGAGCATCACCCTTGACACTTGGAAGCCTCCACTGCAGGTCTTTGGAATATTCAACGATCTCTACCTTACCTTTTCAGACACTGGGCTACGTGGTGAACTGGTGCTTGTTTGAGCCTTCGCATTTGGATTCAAATTTGGAGATGCGTCGCTTGGACACTTGGCAGCTCCACTGCCAGTACTTCTATACTTAGCCTCCAAATTTTTGAGGCCCACCCTGTCTCGCCTTTTGACCTTTATTTACCATTTGCTATGTGGAGGGTTGGCTCAAGTTTGAGTCTTTGCCTTGGGCTCCCATCTTAGATTTGTATACCGAGCCAACACCTGACACCTTCCTATCCCTACCTCGAAGACTTTTCAACAGCCACACAAATTTTGGGTTCTTCCCTGGATGCGTGGAATGCCTAGACTCATTTGAACCTCCTTTCTTGGATTCACCCTTGGAGAAGCGTTGTTCCGAACACAGTGGCTCTCTTCCGCTGCTACCTCCTCCATACTTAGCCATTTTTTGACTCATTTCCTAAACTGTTTTGAGCCTGAGGACTTCGATCTTCGTCGTTTCTTCCTTTTCTTGCTTATGGCTTCTTCTGTGATCTTCTCCTGTCTGACCCTGTTGTTCTATTTCCAAAGTCCTACCTGTAACTTGAAGAATGGATTTGAGGCCCGAAGCTCACTTGACAGAGCCGTTTTCTGAATTTCTCCTGCACATTGGGTTGTTTGATCTTTGCAGGCCCCTGCCACTTCCATTGCTAGAGTCCCTTTGTAATATGTTAATGGGATTTGAATGTGATTTCTAAGGTTATTTCAGTGCGGGGTCACTCTGATCCAATATTTTTATTGAGGGGAAAAATATGGATAAAAATTTGGTGACTCACGAGGGTATCTGCCTACTAGATGAAAATACCAATTACTTTGTCATATCCATTGGGCATGGAGTTTGAGAATGACGGTCTGATACTGATTCTTCCTCTGATTCACGAGCCTGACTATTTGCACTCTCAATCTTCATAAGAAATCTTGAAATGATGGTTTCTGAGAGTAGAAAGTTGTTTTGACTCGAGGATTCATCTGTTTCTGAATGAGCTGTGCAAGAACCACAAAATAGCAACTACAACTATATATAAAATTTGAAATCATACATGTTCCAAGTAGAACATAGAACATTCAAAGTGTGTAAAGAACTTAGGATAAAATAAACCTATACTATAGCAAGATAGTGTGCACAAGCACTTAGAGGAAAGAGGAACTAGACAAAAATGTACAAGGTGACATCCTTCCCTCTAGTAGTAGTGTTTAAGATAAATTCCATTTGCTGGAATCTACAACTCTTCACCATCGAATGTAGACAATTAGAAAGACATTTCTACATTTACATTTTTTGACCGTGTAAGGGCCACTCCAAATAGCATCAAACTTGGAATGCCTTCTTGGTTTTTCCCGGTCTGCATCCCATTTCAAAACCAGGTCTCCTTCCCGGAAGGTCCTTTTTCCTGCCTTCTTGATCAAAGCATCTCTTGATTGAGGTTTGATATTTCTCTATTGTTTGAAGTACATGTTATTCTCGTTTCTTCCAAATTTATCATCTTTGCATACCTAGCCTCCATTGGTTCAAACTCAAACATCTCTAATTTCTTCATGAGTTCCAATGTTAGAAACTCAAGTGATATAGGCAACACTACCTCTTTCCCATAGAAAATTTTGAATGGGGAGCTACGTGTAGACCTATTGAGTGTTGTCCTATCAACACATAAGGCTAATTTGAGTTTAATGTGCCAAGTTATCTTGATTTTCATCCAAAGTTCTTCTGATCATCTTTAGCAGGTTGTTGTTTGTGGACTCTACTTGGCCATTACCCCGAGGGTAATAATTTGATGAGGTGCTCAAGTAAATTCCATTCAAAACAGAGCATCTTGTGATTTTGGAACCTATGAATGCCAATGCATTATCTAATATAATGGTGGATAGCACTCAAAATCTAGTCACTATCCCTTCATAGAAAATATAGTATGCTAGACTCATTAACTTCCTTGAGTGCCACTACCTCGGTCCACTTGGTAAAATAGTTTGTTACTGTCATAATCCATTTGTGGCCTTGGATCGAATTTGGAATGATGACCCCAATGAAGTCCAATCCCCATTGCATGAATGGCCGATCTACTGAAATTGGATGCAATGGTAATGCTGCTAGCTTTTTCCTTACCTCTAAAGAACGCATAGTTCTTGCACTTTTTGATCCATGCATAACAGTCACTAAACACTCTGGGCTAATAATAACATGCCTTCATGATCTTAAGTGTTACCACTCATGTATAAAAGTGTCCTCTAAGCTACTTCATCGTGGAACTCTTGTAACACTCTCTCAACCTGATTTGTTCCAATGCACCTTAACAGAATGCCATATGATGTCCCTTTTTACCAAGACACCGTCCATGAACACATATGGGATGGCATGTAGTCTAAAGTGTTTCTCTTTTTTGTTTTATTCACTTGGCAGCAACCCCCTTGCTCTTAAATGCACAAAATCCAATCCAGTTGCCGATTGAAAGACAACATTCCATACTTACTTGGAGAAATCAGACCCACTCCCTGGCGATCAGTTAAGGACATGCTAATATTTTGCAATCCATGAGATTAATGAGATGCAAGTGCTGTCAAATTACTGACATCTTCATTCAAAGGGAAGGCTTTGCAATGGTTCTGGAGTCTTGCTTCAGGCTCTATCCAAAATTGGAACTAGCTATGTATAGTTCTCCATGAGCAGTTCAGAGAGAAGGGAGATAATTTGTCCCTTTTGGAACAATTGACAACTATCAAGAGAGCTCCCAATGAGCAGCTTACTGAATTTAACTTCAGATTTCAAATGACTTGGGAAAGGATTCTAGTGGTAGTAAGGCCAGCAGCAGAAGGTGTTTTTCTATATTACCTTAAATCTTTAAATTCTGATATTTCTATGTTGATTCAATCCATGGGAGGCACAACTATCCCTGTTGCTTATAGCATTGCCATTAGAGCTGAAATTTTTTTGATTCAAGCTAGAAAGCTAGCTCCTAGGCCTCTAATGCCATTATATCCAAGTTTAGAGAGCCCAAGTACTAGTCAAGCGCCTATCTTAGCTCCTATTCCCACTTCTAGAAATCAAATATTCAAGTGAAGCTTCTACTTCATCATCTAGTGCCTCAAACAAACTTCAAGAAGTCATGAAGCAATTGCAAAATCTAGGCAATGAGTTGGTTACACTCAAGAGGTAGCAAGCCCAAAGTTTTAGATCTTCTTATCAGCCTCAATCTCAGCCTAACAGGCAGCCATATCAGCCTAACAGGCAGCCATATCAGCCTCAAAGACCACCCAATCTAGCTGCAAATCAGAATCAAGCAAGGCCTCCTGCCAACAGACCATTTCAGCCCTATAACCCCAATGTTACATCCACATCCAGAGCTTTGGTACCGGTGCAAAATAACATGGCCCAAGAATATGATTGGTGTTTCCCGTGTAGTCAACCACATAACCAATCAATGTGCTTTATCGGTGCATTAAATCAGGCTCTGATGGTGTAAACCATTGGTGGGTCGCAAGAGTCCAGCCACGAACAGGATCAGAAGCAAGAACCACCTCAGCAAGGGAACATCTCCGAACGAAACTACTCTTCTCAATTGGTAGGCTAAAGATTTCTGTGGTATGAATCAAATACCCTCTTAAAGTGTTGTAGCCAACACAAGGTCGAAAAGGAGAAATTTGGGTGAAGGACAGCCATTGGCTCCAAGTAATCCACAACCTTCTACCACTCCACAAGCTTTTGGAAAATAAAATACAGTTCCAAATATGCAAGGACCGCCTAAGCCAGCTCCTAAACCAACTCAGATGTCAGCTGCTACCACTCATTTGTAAGGAATGAATGTGCAAGCTAGAGGACAGCAGAGGGATGCTTCATCCCCATTCAACATCATTGATCAGATGAAGAAGACAAATGTAAACATATCAATGTGGGAATCACTATCCATCCCAGGCCAAAGAGATTTGCTAGAAGCTGCCATGAAGGATTGGTCAAATTCAAATTAATAGGTCCAAATGCAAGAGAAGATACTCACAAATGCTGCCCAACTTGAAGGGAATCATGGAGGACAGCAAGGTAAAATGTTGAAGCCCCCTCCATTTTATGTTTCATTGATCATTGGGGACCAACTGGTAATCAATTGCATGATTGAATCTGGGGCAAGTAGTTCAGTAATGCCCAAGAAAATAGTCGATCAATTAGGGCTTCAATATGAAGTCATCTCCAAGGGTGTAGTGCAATTAGACGGGACAGCAGTGACAATGGTTGGAGTAATCAAAGGTTTGAGCCTCACACTGCACGCATGTCCCAACGTAATAGTGTTACAAGATGTGTCAGTCATAGACCTACCACCACTCTTTGCATTGTGCTTGTTAAGATACTTCACTGCTAAAATTGGAGGCTATCTTTCGGCGGATTGGTCACACATGTTGTTTAGAACAAGGTATGGAACTAAGGCCACAATCAGATCTGAACCTATTGCAAACTTTCACATTGAGCGTTACACTCCAAGACAAATCAATACCAACTGTTTAGCGTTTGATCAAGAATATTATCCAAGCACTGATGAAGCTGACACCAAGGTTGGAAGCATCCCAGATTTTACTCTTGATGAATGGGAAAGCAAGGTGCATGCTTTTGATCCTTATCAAGAAATAGAAGAATCTGAGCTAGGAGTTTATTTTTTACATGAAGAGAATCAACCTTTCCCCAGCATCACCAAGCCAGATCATAAGGACGAAAATGAAGTATGGAAATTGTTCTTTGATGGATCAAGGAGTAGACAAGGTGCGGGAGGAGGAGCTATGCTCATTTCGCCGTAAGGTACAAAGTATTACTCAGCCTTCCGTTTTCAATTTTCTTGCTCAAACAACATAGCTGAGTATGAAGCCTTAATTCATGGATTGCACTGGGCAAAGAAGAAAGGCATCAAGAATTTGCAAGTATTTGGTGATAGTGAGCTGATCATAAACCAAGTAAGAGGAAAAAATACTGCCAAAAATGATCAGAGGAAAAAATGCTTGAAGAACTACAAAAATCGGGTATGGGATCTATGATTCGGTGATAACAAGTATTAGTTACAAGATTAAATTAAATCTGTAGTTATGTGTGCTATCACAAAACATAATAGATCACATAGTCTTCAATTTTGTGCCATCTTCTGAGAAAGAAAAGGAAGCCCCGAAGGACCGATGTGTTTTCATGATGAAGATGACATTACAAAATAGGTGAAGTGCTGAGTTTTGTAGCAACAAAAAGAAATACAAATATCAGAAGATTAGGGTTCATTATCTTGAATGTTACAAGTTCTCATCAATGTTCTTTCCTTCATGATTAAGACATTCAATTATGTTAATGAGTAGTTTAGTTCATTATACAATTTATACAGAAAGATGAAATGCAGAAAGAAATATACCACTCATTTATAGAATTCAATGTTTTATTAACAAGGTCAAATGTTTCCCACATAAGCCATGGGATGTGACTAAAAATTAATGTACATCTACTGAAGAAAGGGGTACACATGCATGAAATAGAAAGTAAAGGAGTATGAGTGAACCCATCATTTCCTTTATATATTCTTCATTGTGTAGAGCATCTCCTTGCCAACTCCTTTCATCCTCAAGGCATGGTATCTGAAAAGTAAAAGAAAGGAATCATTAATAAAGAGCTCAAGGTTAATCCATATTCCTACACTACCTAATTCGTGCATATGGATATCTAAGCAACAGGAGATATAGATTACTTGAAGATCAAACTACGTATATCACTCAAAAATAAGAAATAGAAAAGAGAATAAGGAAACATGGAAATAAGAGAGGCCAAAAAGCCTAGATTTCTAACTATTTTCTTAAAGTGTGCAGATACAGGTTACAACCAAGAAGAAAGAATAATGTACATGTTGAAAAAGGAGGACTAATGTAACTGAAACTCAAATATTGTCTACAAATAGAAGAGGTTATAGTACAGAACAAAGAAGAATCTTGCAAAAAAGTTACATTTTTTAGATTTCAGTTAAAGGAAAGGAATTCTAGGAAAATTTTGACAGGGTTTCGCCATGTAAACTAGATATATAAAACTTTTCCAATATCTATATCAAAATAAAATCAAAGAAATGTAATAAAATTAATAGAACAAAGTATCTGAATCAATGCTAATTCCTGAAAATGGTATCAAAATAGATCAAGAATCGCTTAAAATTACTGCAGGTATCAAATAGTATAAATGCAACTTTAGGTTACAAACATGCATTTAAAAAAGTGAACTGAAGGAAGAGATGAACAAGCAGCTACTTCATTTATAGTTTTTATCAACATCATTCAACCTTGC
Source organism: Taxus chinensis (assembly GCA_019776745.2). Lineage (NCBI taxonomy): Eukaryota > Viridiplantae > Streptophyta > Pinopsida > Cupressales > Taxaceae > Taxus > Taxus chinensis. The sequence continues at coordinate 11,951 of JAHRHJ020000491.1, read as the reverse complement.
AAACTCACACATACCCAAGTCAAAGAAATGTTATAGTATTTCAGAGATATTCATCTCCATTAAAAATCATATTCAAGTTACATTATCAGAGTGTGTACAGATCCGCACCAAAGAAATTAAAACATTAATATGGATCATCAACTTTAGAACTCCAGCCATGATCAAATAGGGGAAATGAAGTATATATAAATCCTCTATAGAAACAAATGTTAGATAAGAAGTGTAGATTCAGATCAAACTTTGAATTAGAGACACTACAATGTATAAAATATGAATACCCAAATCAAGAAATGTTCATATCTGGAGTTAAGGGAGGAGCGAGGCTGAAATAAAAAATGGAGACCCGATATTGGAAAAATTTCTACTTCTATAGAAACCACCTTTTCAAATCAAAGTAAGAAGCACTTTCAGAGGTGAAGTGGGGTTACAGGAACTCAAGAGCACAAATCCTTGCCAATCAATGGATCCATAAAGAAAAATTGAACTCATAAAAAGTAAATTAGAGCTTCATAGTAGCAACACAATTATCATAGAGTCCCTTTTGAGCTCATTCTTATTAATGGTCGAGTGTGAAAAATACAATAAAAATAGGAAATGCGATTATAAGTGCATGATGAAAACAATACTTAAAACTTTTACAGATATTTTCTACACAGAGTTGAAGAATTTCTCAAAGTCACATATCTACAGATACCTAGAACTCAAAAAATATAGCTCTATAATTCATGATGCAGATTGGGTCGAAGAATACACTCACCTTCATCCTTGGTGATTTCGAGTAAAGTGACTACTAGTTCTAATTGATCAAGAAATCACATGCCCAAAGAGTAATGGAACAGGTTCAGAATCCATTTCAAGGTTGAGGGTACTATTGAAACCCATATAGAAAATGACGGCCATGGTCTTTCTCAGAAAATCAGAGATTGAACAAAAGAACAAATACCGAAAAGGGGAACAGAACCAAGTTATAAGAAATATAACCATGGCGGCCACCTTTACAACCATCTCCTCAGGAAAAAAGACAGAGGAAGAGCTAAAAAATACAGGTGTAGCCGAGCTTGAATTGAGAACAAAATAATGGCATTGAAGAAATTTTTTCCAGGGCATCACCCACTAACCAGAAAACTAAATAAAATCATCATTAGACCAAAGCTTTCCTTTACCACCCGAATCTAGGTATGGGTTAGGTTCGAACTCAACCACGGTTCAAGATCAACGATCAAGCTTCATCAAGGAAAAATATCAAAGGCTAAGAATCATGCTCAGAGCTTGAAACAAATAACCATGGTTAGTTCCCACGGACCACATTTAATGCACAGTTAGAAACCCTAATCATGCTTTTGTGATCAATGATAAAAAATAAACAAGTACACAAATCGACGCTCATAAATGGATCACCAAAATCATGGAAAAATACATCATAACAGAATAATGGTGGTCAAACTTAGTCCAATTTGTCAATTTTCAAATTTTATAAATTGTCAAAGTTTCCTCCGCAGACCCAAAATTCCATAGTGTATATGTGTCATCACTAGAATATAAGCGGAAAAGCAGGGGTGGGGCTCTCTTTAAGTATTGAAACATTTTGCAAAAGTTAAAATTTCCAAGCTTTCGCCCGCAGGCCCGAGAAGTACGTGTGTCATCATTACAACAAAAGTGAAGTCCAAGGGTTATTTTTAAGGTTTGAAAATTTAGCAAAAAAGGATAAGGTTCCAAAAACTTCCCGCAATCCTTAGCCTCCATGACCGAAGCCTAAACCATGGGTTCAAAATTGATGGCTGAGGATGAAATAGAGGTACAAAGATCAAGGGCCCAGAACAATTAAGAAATATCAAAGCCACCGACAAGTTACCAAGGGGTGAGTCACCATGGAGAAGGGGATAGCCCACATGTCCATTGAATAAAACATTTGTAATGACTTTCAAATTCTAACCATAGTGCATACTCCAAATATTCTAAAGGGGTTGGGCAAGTTATACCCAATGATCACTGAAAAGGTGAATTTCTAAATTATATATCATTTAGACATACAAAGCCGACAAGAAAAACTATTGGTCATGCATAATCAAAAGGTTATCGAGCATGGTGTGGTGACTTATACAAAGTGCCCATGTGTATCTAAAACCTTGACGAATATGCTAAGTCCTAAAAGGTGGCCAAACCTAGTAAAGTAAAGGTGGTGCCCACGTTAAGGAGTTGAAGTGGAGTTGCATGTGTTATAGATGTGATCACTAGAAAAAATAATGAGTGTCAACATCAGACATAAAGGTGGTCCCAATCAGTATTGATATTTGGATGAATTATTTTGTAAAATATTGCAATTAATGTAATTATTTTGCTCACAAACAGGGAGTTGTATTTTTGCATGCCTTCACAACAGGAGATAATAGAGAAGAAGATAGATTTGAATGTTGATGGAGAGATACTTGCCTAGCAAGTAATCTTATTTTTGCAAATTATTCATCCTTCTCTTTCTTAAAAATAGATCAGTCAACTTCAGTTGACCAATTGTAATCAAGGATATTAATGCCAATTTATAATTACATGCTCTATTTTTATTCATTTATCTATTATTAAATCAAGGATAAAAATAGAATGTATGGGTGAGTACAAGCCTTAGGCTATTTTTAGGAAGAGGGTGAATTTTATTTTTGCTATATATTGTGTGCCTTCGCAAAGCACAAAAGGAACTTCTGGATAACTTTTTATTCATATAGGATTACTGAAGAAATTTTTGCTAGTTTTTCCTTCTAAGAGTGAAGATCTTATTCCTTTCCAATTATTTTAAGTCTTGTGTATGTTTCTATTAGTCCTGTGAATGTAAATTCCCTAATAAATCATGTTACCCTACTGCAAATTCAATATTTTCTGCATAATTTTAATGTGGATATTAACTTATTAGTGCTCTTGTGATATTTTCCCCTTAGTAGAACAAAGTGTTTTCCCTTAAATTTTGTAGAAAAATATTCGGCAACTGTGCATAAAAAATTTTCATATATCAATTGTGTATATACTCAGTCAAAGTCCTCATACAATTTGGTGTATCACCTTAGTTTAATTATTTTACAGTCATATTTTACTATTAAACCCCATAATCAATTTAGGATACATCAAAAAGGAACCGACATTGATACCGGAGACTCACCTCAAAATAGGTATACCTAAAGACCTGAGGTGTTTCCATTGTATCTACAAAAGAGAGAGATCAATTGTGTAATATTAGAAAACCTCTAGCAATTTCTCTATAGGGTGCACTTTTGAGAGATAATAGTTTTTGGCATGCCAATAGGGATGACGAATCAGATCTGCATTTAAATTAGAAAATCTACAACAGATCTACAAAAGTTACAAAGTCACTTTCAGGAGCAAGTTGTAACAATTTATTCTAAAGATTTTAAGATCTTTTGGCAACTAGCTTCTAAGATTATATCAAACCATTATTGCAGCATGTTCCATGCTAAAGTGACTACAAGATCATCGGTAAGAGGAATTCCTACTTAGTTTGTTTATTTACCCTTGAATTCTGTTACATGGAGAAGAGTTGGTAATCCTTTACCTTATAATAGACCTGGTTTTGATAACACTCCTCCTAATATTCCTCCACCATGTATAAATTTCTTAATTAACATCCCAGTTTTTCAAATGCCTATTCAACCACCAAGGAATTTTGTGACCTTTACTAATGACAGTCCATTAGTAATCCCAATTTACCATGACATTCCTAATGCTGCCATGAAAAGTTTGCCATCATTCACAGGTGAAAATCAGGTTACACCAGCTGAATATATCAAAGATGTTGCAGCCCTATGTGCAGTCCATAACATCACTCATGAAGACGTAGCTTTAAGATTTTAGATCTGCATCTTTTAAAGGGCAGGCCTTGCAATGGTATAGAAACCTAGAAATTTGAAGCATAAGAACTTGGAATGACTGAGGTGAAAAATTTTCTGAAATAGTTCCAGGAGAATTCAGATCATTTGTCTCTTATTGAACAATTGTCTACCATTAAAAGATCTCCCAATGAATTTATGTCTAGTTTCAATATCCATTTTGCAAGAACTTGGGAGAGAATTCTAGCAAGTGTCAAGCCTCAAGCTGATCATACTTTCCTTTATTATCTTAGAGCATTAAACAGTGGTATCTCAACTATGATTCAATCAATGGGGGGAGAGACACTCTATTGTAGGTTATGATATTGCTATCCAGAGCTGAAAATGCTTATTCAAGCTGGAAAACCTAGCACCAAAGCCTTCAATGCCATTTTCGGTAGATTTAGAACCTATTCCTCATCCTATTACAATCATAGAGATTAATGTTGTAGCTCCATCAGATGATGTATTTAAAGCCTTGAAAACTATGGGAAATAAATTGACTTCGATTGAGAACAAAATTACATTACCTAGCAGACCCTATAAGGCTCCTTATAAACAAAATTAACAGAATCAGCAAAACAAGAAGCCCTATCAACAAAATCAAAATTATAGGCAGCCTTACCAGCAAAGCCAGTTTGATCCAAAGGCTCCTAGTTCATCTAATGCTTTAGTCCCATTTAATATGGCTATAGAAGAGTGGCATAAACCTTGCAATCAACCTCATTCAGCTATAACTTACCCAAATGCTTTTTTGAATCTGAATATTTTGCACAACCTCAATCTAAAACATTGTTCATGCCTCAAATGGAGGGTGGGCAGCAAGAAAATCATGTTCAGAAGGCACCTGAACATAATTTTGTTTGTTTTAATGAGGAGGATTTCATTGCAGTCACTACTAGGGCTCAAGGGAAAGCTACTGAAAGTAAAAAACAACAAAATAGGCCTATCCTACCTACTGTCAATCATAAGACAACATCTAAAATTCCAAAGTCAACCAACAACTCTGTTGTTTCTCAAAAAACAACAAGTGTTCCAGTTGATAAAGGCCATCAAAGACAGCTACAGCACGATCCAAGAAGACTATTTATACCTCAGATATCCAAGGTAGCTGAAGTGGAATTAGTTTTCGTTAAGGCCTACTCTAAGAAAGTGGAATCTATCTCTATAACTATTGGTTCTTTCAAAAAAAAATTGATGTAATGAAAAAGCATAATGTTAACATCTCAATGTGGGACGCTCTAAGTATTCCTAGACAGTAAGATTTACTTTCTCATGAACTAGCTAAGCTGCAGATTTCTTCAAATAGATCAAAAAAGGAAGTTCAGAAGATAGATATGGTCCTTGAAATGTTTGAACATGACCGGATTAAAGAAATTAAGTTAATGGTTCAGAAATTTCTGAATGCTCATGATATCAAGAAACCAACACCATTTTATTTATCACTAATTATTGGAGAACATCTAGTTCATAATTGCATGGTGGATAGTGGTGCAAGTAGCACAATTATTCCAAAAGTGTTTAGGAAAAATTGGGTTTGCAGTATGAGCCTACAAAAAGGAGTGTCTTACAGCTTGATGGAACTGTAACTAATGCGGTTTTGTATAATCAAAATGTTAGATGTGACGTTACATGCTTGCCCAAATGTTTCTATTTTCTAGGATGTTACTATTGTATACTTGCCTCCATACTTTTCCTTATGCTTATCTAGAGACTTCATAGCAAAAAAAGGAGGTTATCTCTCTTCATATTGGCCCTTCATATTTTTCACTACTCATTATGGTACCAATGTTACTATCAGTTCTAATCCATTGGCTAGATTTCACATTGAGCCTCACTCTTCAAATGCAGTGGATAATTATTCAACCCTAGATCAGTATTATTTTGATGATGTAGCTCATGTTTCAGCATTAGATGGTGTTTCTATCATGTTTATGGATGAAAAGATAGTGGAACAACATTCTCATGATCCTTTTAAGTAAGTTGAAGAACACCTATTTAGTGTGTATTGCACGCATGAAGAAAATACACCACTTGCCTTGATGTCCAAAATAGAAGATTCAGCAGAAGGGATTTGGAAGCTTCATTTTGATGGAGCTAAGAACAAGAAATGACAGGGAGCGGGTATAATGCTCACTTCCCCACATGAACGAAAGGTATTTCTCATCATTGAATCTCCAATTTTCATGTACTTGTAATGTAGCTGAATATGAAGCATTAATTCATGGCTTACTTTGGGCCAGAAAGAAAGGTATCAACATGGTACACATTTTTGGTGACTTTGAGTTTGTTATTAATCAAGTTAAAAAATTCAATGTTTGCAAGAATCCATTAATGAAGTCTTACAGACATAGAGTTTCAGACTTAATGGAACATTTCGATGCTATTAACATTCACTCTATTCCTAGAGCTGAAAACAAGCATATAGAAAACCTCGCAGTAGTTGGGGCAAGTTTTGAAGTGTTGGAACAGATTGAAAATAGAAAAATACTACCTCATATAAAGTTAATTGCCAAGCTGTCAATACCTGATAATGATTCAAATTGGCAATTTTTTAAAAGTGATGATCAAATCAGCAAGTTTTTGCAGTAAGAAGCTGAGTTTTATGTAGTTAATCAAGATAAATTTTAGCACTTATATGGTGACTAGATTGTTCAGTTGAAGAAAAATAAATTGCCTCGAGGTCATGGTCACATTAGAGGACATGTTCAGCACTGACGAACAGTTAAGAAAGGTCAAGACTAAAATGTCAACTCATACTGATAATTACGAATAGATCTCGGTTGATGAAGGGAAAAAGCTATTTCTTGGAAAGGTATGTTCCTTAATTGAAAAAAGTAATTTATTAATCTTCACAAAGAGTTTAAGGATATTTTTGCTTGGAAATACCAAGATCTGAAAGGATTTGATCCTAGTTTAGCGCAACATATAATTGAGTTACAACCAAACTCTAAACCTATTAGACAAAAACAGAGGCCTGTAAATCCCAAAATAGAGCCTCTGATGAGGAAAGAATTATCTAAGTTGATTGAATCAGGTATTATCTTTCCAGTTAAGCATTCAAGTTGGGTAGCCAATCTTGTTCCTGTTAGGAAGAAGAATGGTGAAATCAAACTATGTGTAGATTTCAGAGATCTTAATAAGGCTTCATTAAAAGATCATTACCCACTACCAAATATGGATTAGATTTTGAGAACAATTTCTGGTTCAGATAGACTATCTCTTCTAGATGGTTACAATGGATATAATCATATTTTATCATGGGAAGAAGATAGATACAAAACAACATTTACCACTAAGTGGGGTACTTATGCTTATAAAAGGATACCTTTTGGTCTTTCAAATACTGGTGCAACATTTCAACATGTAATGGACATGGCTTTTGGCAACTTATTAAATAAATGCATCCTTGTTTATTTAGATGATGTTACTGTATTTTCAAAAGATTCTGAAGAACATCTAATACATTTAAGGAAGACTTTTCAGTTGTGCAGGCAATTTGGAATATCTTTGAATCCACTAAAGTCTATCTTTTCAGTACATCAAGACAACCTACTTTATCATATTGTTTCTAAGAAAGGTTTAGTAATTGATCCTTTTAGGATCAAATCCATATCATAGCTATCATTGCCCCATCATAAGAAGGCATTATAGAGCTTTCTTTGAAAGATCAACTTTGTTATAAGATTTGTTTCATATTTTACAGCATTGGTTAAAGCACTCACAGTTATGCTAAAGAAAGAGAAAATTTCTCTTGGACTAGATGAAGGAAGAGAAGGTTTTGAATCAATCAAAGTAGCCATATCTCAAGCTCCACTCTTGTAAATCTAAATTTTGATAAAGATTTTACAATGTATGCACTTGTAGGAGCTGAAACAATCTCAGCCATATTAACTCAATTCAATGATGAAAATATTGAGCAACCTATTGCTTTCTTTGGATAGAAGTTGCATGATTATGAAACAAGGTACACATTTCCTTAAAAATAAAGTACTTTCAGTAGTTAGAGGACTAAAGAATTTCAAGTATATGATTTTGAACAATAAAATCCATGTTCTTGTTTCTCATCCACGTGTGAAAGCATTCTTACTAAATAAAGAGTTGAATGAGAAAAGAGAAAAACTAGATAACAAAGGTCATGGAGTACGATATTGATATTTGGGTCACTAAGACGGTTCAAGGGAAAGGTCTGTGTGAACATCTAATTGCTGATATGGAAAAATAGTAAGTTACAGAACCAAATGATTCAAAACGTCATGCTGAAATTACGTATCAGCAATAAGAAATCATGGTTCAACCATAAAATCAAAAGCCTGAGCTCACTCACGAGTTTCGGGAATCAAGATGGATGACTGATTTGGTTAATTATATACAACATGGGACCTATCTAGAAGGAATGGACAAAAATAAATGAAGGTATTTCAAGCTTACAAGTTATACCTTATATCTTTATTGATGGTGTGTTGTTCAAAAGAGATATAAATGAAATTTTGCTACGATATGTCTTGACTATGATAAAATTCAAAAAATATTGTCAGAATTCCATGAAGGACCTGCAGGAGGTCACTTCTCAGCATGTACCACAACATTAAAAATTATGAAGGCTGATCACTATTAGCCTAGCATATTCAAGGATTGTTTTGAATGGATAAGAAAGTGTATGTACTCTTTACAACCTATGCAGTGGATCTTTACTTTATTGTCAGTGGGGTAAACTTGACCATTATCACACAAACATAATTGGATATTAACTACTACATATCATTTTACATAATGGACTGAAGCAATAGCCTTGAAGGATGCTAATGAAACTTCGATACTATCCTTTTATGAAGGTATAGTCTACAAATTTGGTGTTCCAGCAACTATCATATCAGATAATGCTTTAGCATTTCTTGGTGCTAAGATAAAAGATTGGGCTGTCAAACATGGAATTTATCTAAGTTCTTCTTATAATTATTACCAACAAGGTAATGTCTTAGCTAAGAGTACTAACAAGAATCTGTTAAGGATCATCAAAAGAACACTCAAGGATAATCAAAGAGCTTGGAATCTAATGTTGAATTCAACACTTTGGGCTGACAGAGTGACTCCTAAAATATCAGTTAGAAATTCACCATACAAACTTGTGTATGGAAAGGAAGCAAGAATGCCTATTTCAGTTGAGTTACCAGCATTGGATTTGCTACACTCAAATGGAGCTTCTTGAGAATGAACCATTTCAGGTTCGTTATGTAGAGTTAATGGAATTACAAGAGCTAATAGATAAAGCTCATTTGAATATGGAAAAGAATCATAAATAAATGAAGAAGGCTTTTGACAAGAAAGTCAAATTTAGAGTCTTCAATGAAGGAGATATTGTGTTAAAATGGGATGTTGATCGTATAAAGCCAGGAAGACACTCAAATTTTTATACACTCATGAGTGGTCCTTACATGATTTTAGCTTGTAAATAACACAATGCTTTTCATCTTTCAAAGTTGAATGGAGAGGAAATTCTCATTCCTGTGAATGGTATGTTTATCAAACACTATTATTGAAAATCTTACAGTGATTATAAGAGTAGGATTTCCTGTTCAATAAGTGCAGTTCCTGCACATTGCAATGTTTTTCAATTCAATCAGTGCAATCATGCACATGATCTGGTTTACAAGATCTTTTCCTAGTTTTAGTTCATTTCGGAAAGGGTTGGAGCTTTTAAAATGTAGATTTTGGTTATATGACTTTGGAATCCATGTCAATTGGATAAGATAAAGGCACTCATCTATAAGCTAGCAGGTAACTTTCCCCAGAAGATTGCAAGAAATTTTGACAATTTTTTCACTTGTGCAGAAATGGGCAAATTGAAACTTCATCGTTATGATGAAAGTCATGGGTGAAGTACACCTAAGCTAAGGAAGTTTTGATGTTATTAGTTAATGTTGAATTAATTAATGATTAAGTGAAATCTGCAGCTATGTGTGTTGTTACAAAACATAATAGATCACATATTCTTCAATTTCATGATACTTTCAGCAAAAGAACACAAGGGCCCCAAAGGATAGTTGTGTTATTTGTCTTGATGAAGATGCCACCAAATTACAGAGTAGGTGAAGTGTTGAGTTTTGGGACAACAAACATAAGTGTAGATTACAGAAATCAGAGTTCATTACTGAGTGTTACAAATTCTCATTCATGTTCTTTCCTTCATGATTAAGACATTCAATTAAATGACTGAGTTGTTTAGTCCATCATACAATCCACACAAAAATATGAAATGCAGGAAAAAATATACAAATCATTTACAGAAGTTTAATGCTTTACTCGTAAGGAATTTTCAAATGTTTCCCACACAAGCCATGGGATGTAACTGGAAAGTAAAGTATAACTACTAATATAAAGAGGTACAAATGCATGAAAGAGAAAGTAAATGAGTATGAGTGAACCCATCATTTCCTTTGTATATTCTTTGTTGTGCAGATCATCTCCTTGCCAGCTCCTTTCATCCTTAAGGCATGGTATCCGAAAAGTAAAAGAAAGGAATCATCAATAAAGAGCTCAGGGTTAATCCATATTCTTACACTACCTAATTCTTGCATATGGATCTCTATGCAACATGAGATATAGATTACTTGAACATAAAACTACATATCTCACTCAGAAAGAAGAAATAGAAAAGAGAGTAAGAAAAATGGACATAAGAGAGGCCAAAAAGCCTAATTTTTCTAACTATTTTCTTAAAGTGTGCAGATATAGGTTGCAACGAAGAAGAAGGAATCATGTACATGTTGAAAAAGGAAGACCATTTTTATTATTCCGAAAAAAATAATAATAATTTACCATGTCTTGAAAATACCCCTTTAAATAAACTTGATTTTATTTATGTTGGAATAAAGTATTCTTATGTCTAATTTATGCCCCCTTCTAATTTTCTATTGTGAATCCTCAAAATTATATGTTTTAATGGTACTACCCTATGTGTATTATTGGCCCCATTTATTCTTACATTTATTTTATGCATACTAAATTATATATTTAAATATTAATACTTATGTTTTATACTATATTAATTCGTAACTTAAATTTATAACCTAAGTAGTTAATTAAATTAGAACAAACTACCACATACTTTCTAAAAGTTTTTTTAAAAACATGTTTTATTAAATACTATAGTTATAAAACTATACCTAAAACCCTATCACATTTCCCTTCTCATATTATAATATTTAATTTTAAAAAATTCTAACATATACCATGTCATGTTCTAAACCTCAACTTATGTATATACTATACTATATACTATAACTTAAGATAGTAATGAATCATATAATTTTTTAATATGGTTTTGTCTATTGTGTTGGCTAGTTTCACATGTACATGTAATTATATAAATTAAAAAGTATAACCTATATATATGTGTGTGTGTGTTTGGGTTGGTGGCCTAAGTACTAAACCTTACAAAGTTTAAACCTAAATTTTAAACTACCGAATCCTAACCGCTATACAAATTTAAACATGATCCTTACTCATATTAAGACCTATATATGGTTAAATAAATTAAAAATTCAACTTTTAAACTAAAGTACTTAAGTTGGAGATATTTAAACATATAATGTTTTATTTATTATTATTAAAAAAAGTAGTGTTTATCTTTTTAGTTTAACATTAGATAAATATTAAAAAATTGTTTTAATGTTTTAATATTTATAAAGATAAAGGATATAATTTGAGGAATATGTGTAGTAGATATAAATATAATTAAACAGGTAGCTAATGTAAGTGTTTATAATACATTAGTAGCATTTGTTATATGGTAATATGTCATCGTTTCTTTTATGTGGAAAATCTTTTTACCTTGTCTAATTTGGTGTAGGAAGTATTGTTTTGTGTATGATTGTTTGTTGATATAATAAATGGTGTCAGCGGACCTTTTCCTGGTGAAAGGGTGAAAGGGGTGTTTACAATTTCAAACATTAACAGGGATCATCAAGTTCAAAACTCCTAGGAATGATAAAATAGGGGAAATGAAGTATATACAAAGCCTCTACAGAAACAAATGTTAGATAAGATGTGCAGATTCAGCTCAAACTTTAAATAAGAGAC